>CM077116.1:29928682-30528682 GCA_039619475.1 Icerya purchasi | reverse complement strand
TAGATAAATATTTAAACCAAACAGATTCCGTTCTTTTAAACACCGGCGATAACACACATTTTAACGCTTCTAATGGAAGTTTCTCCGCAATTGACCTAACCTTTTGCTCACCTAATATAGCCCATTTTCTAAATTGGAAACCTCTCGATGACCTGTACTTTAGTGATCATTTTCCGATCGAAATTTCGTTAAACAATAACCAAACCCCACACAACGAATTGAAAAAATATCCGAAATGGATTATTAATAAAGCCGACTGGATTAAATTCCAACAAAATTTTTCCTTTACCTTCGACTACCACCTTTCTATCGACGATAATGTCAAAAATTTCACAACCTCTGTCGTACATGGAGCCTCGGTTAGCATACCAAAATCTTCTTCCAAATTTCCTCCCAAGGTAGTCCCTTGGTGGTGCCCAGAAATCAAAACTGCGATCAAAAACCGAAAACGTGCATTACGCAAATACAAAAAAAATCCTACATTGGAAAATTTAATTTTTTTAAAAAAAATAGAGCCCAAACTCGCTTAATCATTCGCCAAAAAAAAAACGAAAGTTGGGTAAAATTTATAAAATCGATTACTCAAAATTCATCTATTAAAGAAACTTGGAGAAAAATAAAAATCCTAAAGGGCTCATACATCCCCCACACCATAAATTTTTTAACAGTCGACAACAAAATTTTAACAGATCAAACTGAAATTACAAATAGTCTAGCCCAACATTTTTCCGATGTATCAGCATCCTCTAACTACAGCATGTTTTTTCAAAACCATAAGATTCAGAAAGAAAAAATTGAAATAAATTTTAATTCAGATAACTCAGAACCTCACAATGCACTGTTTTCTATTGATGAGCTTGAAATAGCTCTAAACCATAATATCCGAGACTCTTCACCAGGACCAGATGATATTCACCCTCAAATGATCAAAAAATTACCTCAATCAGGTTTAGAAGCCCTTCTTCAGATTTTCAATTCCATTTGGGTCTACGACACTTTCCCCACCAAATGGAGACACGCTATTGTCATTCCCATCTTAAAACCAAATAAGGACGCCAACCTACCAACTGGTTATCGACCTATTTCTTTAACATGCGTCCCATGCAAAATAATGGAGAAAATGGTCAGTACACGACTAATTTGGTATCTCGAATCGAATAATTACTTAAGCAGTCTCCAAAGCGGTTTTCGAAAAAATCGTTCTACGTTAGATCAATTATTAGACCTCCAACAAGAAATAACATCTGCCTTCAAAAACAAGGAAAATCTATACTCCATATTCTTTGACCTCGAAAAAGCTTATGATAAAGCATGGAGATCCAAAATCCTACGTAGACTTCATTCACTCGGTATAAAAGGTCATCTAGCATATTTCGTACAGAATTTCCTAAAAGACCGAACTTTCCAAGTGAGACTAAATAACGAATCCTCCAAAATTTTTGGAATAGAGAATGGAGTACCCCAAGGTTCCGTTCTCAGCACAATCCTTTTCATAATTCTGATTGACGATATAACCGAAATAATCTCCTACCCGATATCCTTACGACTGTTCGCAGATGATATAAACATAGCCTTACGTTGCAATAGCCCACAAATAGCATATCAACTTCTTCAACCAGCGTTAAACAAACTTCAAATCTGGGCCGAAGAAAACGGCCTTTCCTTTTCTAGCAGTAAAACACACATAGTTAATTTCAGCCACAAAAGAAAATCCCTAACAGAACCAACTCTCACTTTCTATAATAAACCTCTTCAGTATAAAACCTCAACAAAGTTTCTAGGCCTAACTTTTGATCAAAAACTTACGTGGATTCCACATATTAAAGAAACGAAAGCCGAAATTCTCCGATCCTTGAATTTATTAAAAATAATTAGAAACCCTCGACACAACCCATCTCGATCCCTCCTGCTACTATTCTATCGTGCCCTAATTCGATCAAAAATCGAATACGGAGCACCCATATACTGTTCTGCAAAACAATCAGCTCTCTCCAGCCTAGACATTGTTAATAACGCAGCGATTCGACTATGCATAGGAGCTCTTCCATCTTCGCCTAATCTTAGCATTTACTGCGAAGCTGCTGAACTCCCTCCATCTTATCGTAGAAAATTACTAACAAACAAGTATCTAGCCAAAACAATGTCAAACACATCCCATCCAATATCTAAAAGAGTCATAGATTTTTTCTCAATTCCATCAATCTCAGTCCACGAACCAATCACTTCATTCATTGAAATAATCAAAAGTAATCATATTTTCCCACTACTTCAAAAACAAATAAATCAACAATATCAGCCATGGCTTATATCCATTCCTCCAATAAATATCTCGCTTACAGCCTACCCAAAACCAGACTACGCACCTTTCATAATTAAAAATCACTTCATTGATCAATTATCGAGATACAGTGGCCATATACACTGCTTCACAGACGGCTCAAAAAGAAAAACACACCACGTAGGATACGCCTTTTCCATAGAGCAATCATCATTTCACTTCTCTCTTCCCTCGTTCTCTTCAAATAACACAGCGGAATTAATGGCCATTTACCATTGTATATTTCATATCAGCGAAACTTATCAGTCTGGCAAATTTTTAATCATGACCGATTCCTTAAGTTCCTTAGTTTCTTTCCAAAACACTTCTAAAAACAATCCTCTTATTCAGAAAATACTCAACTTATACAACATCTTATTCCAATCACAAATAAAAATCAGCTTCATGTATATCCCGAGTCACATCGGCATCTCCGGTAACGAAAATGTTGATAATCTTGCAAAATCCGCACACCGTTCTTCCCCTCTCCTTCCCTTTATATCACAAGACCTCCAGTCATATATATGTGTACAAACTCAAAACAAATGGCAATTAGAATGGTCCCAACAACATACCAACAAACTTCATACTTTCAAAAAATCAGTCGTCCCTTGGAAACATTTATCAAGCCTCAATAGGACCGACGAAATTATTATTACTAGAATCCGTATTGGTCACACCAAAATTACCCACGGTCACCTATATCAAGGAATTCGACAAAACCCCACTTGTACCTACTGCTCCTCAGATATCATGACAATAAAACACCTTCTTTTCTCCTGCCCTTCCTTCTCTGTCCAACGATTACAACACAAAATAACCCCTCAATCAATATCTGATGACCCAGAACAATTAAATTCATTGATCAATTTTCTCAAAAAAACCCACCTATACTCCCTAATCTAAAACTTATCCGATGGGCGCAATAATCCTGGCAATTAAAAGCGTCCCAACAAAAAAAAAAAAAAAAAAAAAAACCATCACGTTAGTATATTTACAATTACTGACATGGTGGCCACTGAAATATAATTTTTAAATTCCCGATCCAAATCGTCGCAATTTCCCGATTAAGTACAAAAAGAAAAATGGAATTTTTTTGTTACTATTGATAATGCTTGATTAGCGCTGTAGCTTATTTTATATGAATAAAACAGAACATTTCGTAATTTATTTCTAGTAAAGTACATTAAAAAATGAATTCACTTTTTCGTATATTAAAAATATCGTTTTCGGCTATTTTCCCCGGTTTTACAACAAAATCCCCGTCTTATTCCCAGTTTTCTCGATTGGATGACCACCCTGGCTGGAAAAGACGACCATAATTTTCGTTTACATACTAAAAGAAAATTGAAATTTTAATAGTTCACAATATGTATATATACTTAGATATGGATATTTCGTCTCGGAAAATTAAAAAAATTAACCTTTGTCAGAGCGTGCCCGCTTATTCGGGGTAGCAAGCGAAAAATGGAAGGGAAAAAAAACGAAATACGGATGGCGACAGGCAAGACTAAAAACATGAACTGAAAATCCTGTTTCATGCAGAAATAATTAATAACATCGCTAAACAAGCAGCGCCTCTGGAGAGATCGGATTAGGAAGAGAGCGCTGTATGAAACGTAAACTCGAGTAAACTCTGTTGATAAACAAAAGTTTCCACTGGACGCAATAAAATTTCAAAGTGATCACACCTTTGCAGGACGCAGATATTTAAGAAAGGACAGTCTTGCGCATATATAAACAGGGTCGATGAATATCGCAATTGATGGAAACCAGTACGGCCGAGAAAATGAACAACGAGGCATGTACAAATCTGTCGCCGATCAATGTTCCTTTCATACGACGATTGTATCGCATCAATTGAAACACGATACCATTTTTCTTTACGAAGTCTGTTTACTATGGAACATACAATATCAAGGTGGATGAAACCTTCGTCTCTTTTTATCTTCCTGATTAACTGCGCTCGGCGATTCTGCCTTTGTACAGACTTTTGTTTCGGTCACCATATTCTCCGGTCTAAATCATTCCCGTTTTCTCCTTTCCATTCCGGAAATATCCGCACTTGATGATCGTAGCTATTTCGGTCAGATGCGATCGATTATATACAGCTTGCGAACCGGAAAAGTATTAATCATCTAACCAAAAATCAGATGGAAGCGGAAAACGAGGGAAATAATGAAGAACCGAACGAGAAAGGAAATGGAAATAAAACGATCAAACCGACTCGCGACAAAAATATGCATTACATACATATATTATTATTCGTTTGTATGTATCTGTTCTTAGTAATCGGTATCGCTTCAGACGGCATTCGCTTTCACTTGCACTACCTTAAGCCACTGTTTATCGAAGCACCCATTTTAACCTCGCTTTGGTCATTATCGGTACTGTTTTGCGCTGACTCGCACACGGGCGTCCTTTTTTTTTTTTTTTTCTTTTTAATGAAATTCATTCCTTCTGAAATGTAATAAGTTCGCGGAAAACCATCGACGCCTGTACCAGCATTAGAAGCGCTTCTTCTTTTTCTATTTAATATTTATATATTTTAATTCGGCCTAACTTATTTAAAAGTTTCGCTGGAATGTTTACGCAATTTTATTTTCATTCGTCACTCGTTCTCGCGTTCATGTTGATTCGTTAATTTTCGTTATTTTTCATTTTACCTTTTATTTTTCCATCTCCATTACAGAGCTGCTATCGTTAACAACGCTTGTTAGTATACTTGTTCTTTTTTTTGAATATATAACAGCGCATCCGGCAAATATTAATGCAACAATGTCCTCGTCGCAGCTTTACACTGAAACATCTTAGCTCGACTAATTCGCATTTTGTAGCACAACAAAACAAACCGCTAACGAAACGGAAACTAACCAGCCGATTTGTTACGAAAGTTGTTATTACAGCGTATGGAAATACAAGGGGAATTAACGATACAGAAACAGCGCGGCGAATATGTAACGGAAAGTTCAGTGCGTAGTTTTCCTAATGCGAAAGCTTAGAGCGGCGTAAAGGTAAACATTAAAGGATACGTATGGTAATGGCCGGAGGCGGCCCCCCCGCCCGGGTTCAGTTTGACGGTACGCGTTCGCTGAACTTTCGGGAAAAATTGAATGGCTCTCTTTATTTTTCGCTTTAATTTTTGAGGAAACCTAGTCGTCGACCGTCTTCTCCTGTTCGGCTAATTGCCCTAGCACTCTCGACACAACACTTCGGTCAAGCCTCGGTTCGCTAATTTCTCTTTATAGTCGCGTGCAAAATTTGCTTATTGGACGCCATTAAAAAAAAATTTCCCTTGTAAAAAGCGAGCCCCGACCCACGACCATCCTTTCGCGAGTTTACTATTATAATTGGATTCGCGTCTCATCTTGCATTTTATTTTTTACTTTAATCCGTAGTAGGCCCGTTATTAATGCGTAAACTCGGATTACCAGCGGCAACGCTGCAATCTCTCGTCTATCGGCTAAACGTACAAATGTGGGGGGAAAGCTTGAAAAAACCATTGTTATTTTTTCCTCCCGTTCCGAGTTCGAGTTTCAGAGCGGCTAATTAAAATTTTATTTCGAGATAGAAGCCGTCTTTCTTTCTTTTTCATTTTACAGCCGAGTAGTGTAGCGGTCGAACAACAAGCGAACATTGCAAATAAAAGGTTAAAATTGCAAACAGAAATGAAATTAATTGCAATTTTTACGATCGTAAAAATAAAATAAAAATCCGGCGCAACTGCGACACTTAAAAAAGGAAAAAGCTTACGACAATGTTACTTGATGGCTAACCGAATGTAATTTTACAATTCCCGCCTCGGTTTATCGGCGGTTTTCCGGGTCCGTCCAAAGGCTCTCGATTTTCCCCCGGTTAGCAGAATTCGTAAAAGCGCTTACGTCAACCTCGTTCATAATAAAGCCAACAATTGAAGCGAAGATGGATAAGATACGAGTTGCTCTATTCAGAAAGAAAAAATTGCAATGTCCTAGTTATTTGAAGCTATTCGAGATAATACTGTACCGCTATCAGTCGCCCCGCAGATGCTTAATATCGCAAAAGTCAATAATAACGTTTGTAAGAAATCGCTCGTGCGCCATTTAAAATAATTCTGAATTATAAAACTTATCTAATAGGAAAAAGTTACAATCCGGAGGTATCACTTGATGGAATTTTTTGGTATTTCACTGAGAATCTTTTCCGATTCCAGTTGAAATTAAGAGCGTAAATTATAATTTCAAATCTCAATCTTCCGCATTAATTTAAAATTACCGACACGGCCGATAGAAAAATCAGCAAATCCATTCTTTTCATTACGCCGTAATCAATCACATAAGAACAAGATGCATCACAATCGGACTGCTAACTGCTGTCTGTGTATAGTAGAGGAAAATTCGTATATTGAAAATTTGAAAAAGTTTTCCAGCAAAATGTTATCGTTAACGCTTATACGACGTACCGATTTATATAGTTTCGATTCACTCACACTTCCTTTTTATATAAGCCGCTTCATTCAGATCAGATGACAGATCGGGATTAATCTTTTTCGAGTATAATCCGCTTTGCACAGTGTTCGGTTCCTCTTCGGGAATATATTCGATATTAAATAAAAAAAAAAAAAAAAAACATTTCATACAGAGAACATTATTACGTCATTTTTGCAGCTGCTGACAATTTATCTCGATACGAACTATTGTATAAACATTAATATGTTACACTGGCAATGGATAAATCAGTCAACATAGATAATATTTAGATTAAAGACGTACGCTACGGATAATAAGAAAATTCACATGATTGCGTTACGTTTATAACCCGGTTCTGTTTTTTTCATGACCGACTTAAGCTTCCAAACAGGCCGGAATTACATGGCCGTGTAATTTTAATAAATGTTCATTCGATATTCCGAGTTATTAATGATAACGTGTCATTCTTGCACCAAAAGTATTATATGAAAAAAGCATTATTAAAAAGCTAGTCATCATAATATCCGTATACGATGCGTGGCCGTGCCCGGAATTGGTGGGTGGATTTCTTTACGTTTTTATTTTTTTACTAATATTCATACTGCTAATAATTTTTATAATTTTAATTTATATATTAATAATTTACATAAATGAATTAGCGTATAAACATTAATAAAAATTACATACGTTATTAATTATAATATAAAATATTAATAAACTACCTAAAAATGTAGGTAATTTTATTTATTTTTATTTTTTTAAATAAAATAACGCTTAAAAAATCATCAATATTTATTACAAATTTTTGATTTTTTTCAGATTTTTGTGTATTCGTAATATCTATTTCAGCTCTCTCATGAGGAGGACTTGTATATATGTAACTGAACTTTTAATGGAAATTGGACGCAACCCATGACTTTTTTTTTATTTTTTTTATTTTTTTTTTTTTTTTGCAGACGCCGCAGTCAATTCAAGCATTATAGAAGGTCAGGTGTCCCCGTGGCGATGGACAATTTCTAAAATCAGTGTAATGGTAAGGAAGGAGCACTGATGAAAACATTTAGGTCTCGAGAAATGATACTCGGCTGACCCTAATAAGTATTTCGGCCGAGAGAGCGAAGTCAAACAGCTTTAATAAGGTGGTCGTAGGACTAAATTACAGAGCGCATAATCGTAAGTATTAATTATATAAACTCGTATCGTTAAAAATAATTTTTTATTGTAAGATTTTTACTGCTTTATTTTAAAAACATTTTGACACGCCAGTTTAGTAACCATTAGTGTAATATTTCGTAAGAAAATCGATGTCACTAGAACCATATATAGAAATTTAAAATATAGAGAAATTATTAAAGAACCTGCATCTGAATTTTCGATACCCGCTAAAACGGAATATTTTTCACTTTTAAATGTCATAAATCCTCACCAAATATTGTTATTACCTTTCGTTGACTATGCTTAAGTTTATTTTAACGATTATGTTATATATATATAAAAGAGAGAGAAAAAAAAATTGAATACAGAAGAAATAAATCTTTAGTAGAAATCTTAAAAAAGAAAAATATGAAATATTTTATATTATATAAAAATAATCTCGATAATGTAAATATTTCACAAAATTGCGACTATATGATATAGTTATATGTAAATTTGTGATGTTTAATTTACCGTTTTTTCCACTCTTCCCTACTAAAAAAATATTAAACTCTGCCGTGTCCCTTATGGCGCTTCTTATAATCTCTCATTTCCTTCTACTTCTGTTATTCCTGCCCTCGAATTATTTCTCCGTATCTTCTATCCTTAAATGTTTAAATTTTGTTCTTCTGCTTATTTCTCATACTAGTAATGTCCTCGTTGACGAACTCATTACAAAAAGAAATCCAAAAACGTTAGCATTATCAAAACTACGATTTTTTTTCATCTTCTTTTGACCTTCCAACTTCGCAGTTTCTTTTTAAGATGTATATCAACAAAATTTACCTTAAAGTAAAAAAACTAAACGTCGATATTACTGCAAAATGTAAAAAATACGCTGTACTTTGTGACCGTAAGACTGGATAATTTGCAAAATCCGGTGCACGGCCGCCAATTACAAAAAGAAGCAACAGAATCGGGCAACGAACAAAAGTTCCGCTGATATTTGATCGCTGTTTACGAACTTGGAATTTTGTAGCGTGCAGTAAATATCACCTATTCCGTAATTAGACGGTTTTTAATTTTAATTTTTTTTTTTTTTTTTTTTTTTTAAACCAACGTCGTTATTTTTTCCGAAATATCATCGAGTAAAGTGGATTTCAAAAATGAATCAATCGATGAGATAAACATCCAAACAAATCATTTTCATTTTAAATCGTCATCAATTCGTCAGGCCACGCGCAGAGACCTAAGCGACGCGATGACAATAAAGCAAAGACAACAATGACAACTACACAATTTACACTGTTATCAAGAGCAAACAATATCTATAGAAATATATTTATGAATGTACATATATAATAATAATAATAATAATAATAATAATAATAGTATAGAATAAAACGGAATAATAAAAGAGTGGATAAATTTCTGTTATCAGTTTCAAAATGCAAACACAACTTTAAATTACCAACGGGAGAAGTGCGGTTGAGTAAAGTTAGGGAAGATTAGTTGACGGTTTACTATGCGAAATGGCAACCATGCTTCAACGCAACCCTTAACAGCAACATAAACGGCGATAGCCACCTAACATCGTTAGAACGTCATAGACATCACGAACGGTTGTTCCACTCTAATGTTCAGCGTCGCAATTAAACATACTTTTATGTGCGCGCGTTGTATGCTTAGTGGCCTCATTGCCAAGATGGTTTCCGACGGTGCGTAAACATTTAACCAAAATCGTAATAAATTTTATCGACTTCCGCGCGTCCGCCGATATCAATTTATCGATCTCGAACCGGGACCGATAAAATACACGCCGTCATCACCGCATACAAATCGCCTCGCACAGAATTCGATGAAAAAGTTCATCGAGCATAATTTGAAAAGACGAAGTAAACAGAGGAAAGTAAAAATTGACGGAAATTAACAAGAGAACAACCGGCAAAACGAGTTGATGAATGAAAAGGCTACTTCCAGTATCTTCTGTTATCACATTCGAGCTGTTATTATACACCCCCGGGGCACTCTTTAAAATTTATTAATAATTCGGGTTTCTATGTAAAAAAAATCAATCAAATCAAACCAAATCAAATCAAATCAAATCAAATTAAATCAAATCAAGTTAAATCAAATCAAATCATTTTATTATTTTTATGATTGCTACAAAAGTTACAAATGGACTCGAATCGTGGGAACAATATTCAATAATACTTGTAATTATGAAAGACGGTGAAAATAGCAGCGTACACATCTTTAATTTGCACATTCTACAGAAAAACTTATAAAATCAGGTTCTAGTAAAAGTAGATTCGCTGTTTTGTTTTGTTTTTTTTTTACCCTCCTGATGATAAAAATTACACATGGATTAGCGGAAAATCGGCATTATTACAACAATATCCGCAAACTAGAATTTATTTTACATAGGCAGTGTTAGAAGAGAAAAAAAAAATATAACGGAAAAAAATTAGACCATCAGCAATTAGTTAAAAAAAAAAAAAGACCAGGAAGAGAGTGGGTTTAGGATATTAAATAAAATGTTTCGAAAATATTCGCGAATCGAATCACAGATTTTCCAAATCGAATACGCTGTAACAAGTTGCATAAATCCAGAATATTTCATAAACACTTTCGAACGCTAGCTGCATTTATTAAAATTGACCCGTGCTGTACTCTTTTTGCAGGCCCTCCGGCCAGAAAACCAATCAAATTACAGAGGAAACTTGGTTCATTCGATAACAACGTTCATGATTCCTCCCCGTTAAACAGTTTAATTTCGATAAACTGATAAAAAAATTCAAAGCTGACCATGATGGCATTCGTCGATATTTAATTAACGCAATGTTTCATTACCCCCCTCACACACAAAAAAAATTTTTAAATAAACTTAATAAAATTAAAAATGAAATAAATCGACAGCTCGTAAAGGAAACAACACTGTTTCAAATGTGGAATGAATAAATACTTAGAAACGTTTTCAAGCGCGGACCATCATCAAAACAGAAAGAATGTTTTGTTTTTTTTTCTAGACGAAAATGGAATATTTCCAGGAAAAAAAAACCCTTTCTAACCCAGCGTATTTATTTATATTAAATTAATCTCAGTTTTACTTGTAATTTTTCATTATTTTATCAAAATCTTACTAAATAACAGAACAGAACAGAAAAGTATTTGACATAAATCAAATGAATAGTTAACAAATGCAGTTGAAATGAGGTACAAATAAGCGCTCTGAGCAATCGTAGAAACGCACGTAAAGGACACACTATATAATTACATCGAGATTACAAAAATTAAATTCAAAAACGGCATCAAAAATTGTTCAAAAAACTCGCTGCGTGTAGCTTTTAGTGTAAGTAATGATTAAAAATTTAAATGTTTTAAAGAAATTCAACCTATGATAAATGTTAAATGACGTTATGCTAAGAATCTAAATTTAGAAAAAAGAAGGTAATATTTGTTGTATCGTATAGTATAAAAAATAGCGCGCGACATAGGGTAAAAATAACTATATAAATAAAATCATTCACCCAAACGTTCCGCAGACATTAGCTCCGTATATTCGTGATTTATTTATATAATCAATTAACCGGCGGTTTCCTATGGAATTTAAATTAATTATAACAATATAATTTAGTGCGAAACGTTTCTAAACATAATTATGCTACCGAATCTTTTCTTTTTATTAAGACACTCACAGGCACCTTAATTTGCTGATGGATGTTTACATTCGGATTATTATATAACTCGCGGCATTTCGCTAAATTCAATTTACAATTGCGCAACTGCTGATAGTACACAACCACTTCCAACAAGCTTCTATAATAATGTAAACTCGCAGACTATGTGCAGATTTTGAAAAATCAACTGGATTTTTTTTTTTTTTTTTTTTTTTTCCTATACCGAAGAGGAGCTAAAAAAGCTGCCGTCTCCGGGAACGGTTTTCCGAAGTGAAGAAAAAAAGGTAAAATACGTGTCCGATTTGAATTTTCAGACCGAGCACTCCATAACCGCAAACACGTTAAAATAGCGATCGAGAAAGTTGGAACGAAAATGTATTCGAGATCCACTTAGAAAGGGAAATAAAAACAATACAGTTTTCAACAACACTTAATTATTTCGTAATAATCGTATTTTTAGATTTAAGTGGAGTTGCCCTAAGTTGGATTTTTTTTTCTTTCTTTTTGTTTGATATCGAACAAATTTATTCTTTAGGTGCATAGTAAAACGCTTTTTATATGACGCCTAAGACTACGAGGAAAAAGTAACACAATGTTGCTACACGTATTGGCGGAAGCAAAAAGAGTAATTACGCGACACAAATTGTAACAATATTATAAACCGAATAAATTGTCGCAGATGCGGAAAAAAAATTTATAGGTACGAAGGCAGGCGCGTACATTTCAGGTGTAGGTCTATTAAACCGAATTTTGCTATCAGTGTGCGGTTATAAATGAAAACATTTTTTACAACTTCACGGTAAACTTGTTAACTTGTGCAACAATAAAAAAGGCAAACAACACTTTATTGTACGCTACAGTATAGTAGTATTGAAGCAACGCAAACATATTAAAATAATGTCGAAAGTTAAAGGTTAGTACTATAATACTATTCAGCCTTCGATCGGATGTTTCCGTCTCTTCAACTATATGCAGATTACGAATCAGACACTCTTGAATTTTTCTGATTCCTCTGCATGAAGTAATGATTTTCGATTTCGTAAATCACGTTAATCATTCGATGTTAACGGAAGAATTACGGGGCTTTGTTCTTTCTCCTGTGGTAGGTGTGTGTGCGTTTGGGCGGGGGGGTGCTAATAATATACTTCCGTCACACTACCTATCTTTTAGCTCTGTTTCGTTTGCAGTATTGTAAATTTGTTGTAAAAATAGAAATTTGTAGCGTACGTAATTATTCATTAATAACCACGCGCAGTTCAGCATTGCACCCAAAAAATTTCGATAACAATGATATTAAAAGAGTCCAAAATGTTCATTATTATTTTTGCTTCATTTATGTTCTGATCGTTCATTGTTTTAGCAATGTACATGTACATACTTTTGCGATTATAAGTCGAAAAACAACGTACAATCGTGTCACACCTTGTCAAGATAAAATAAAAAAAAGTCCATAAAATGGACCGATAGTTTGTTTTAATATCGATGTATTTGCTCAACAATGTATTCTTCTTATAACCCAAAGCAACTCAGCCACACGCCGTAAAAGAATATAGCCCATCATATTTCATATTATTAATCGTGGTCTATAAACAACCCCTGCAAACCATTAAAACGGAATTTTTTTTACTTAACTCTCATTTTCATTATTTATTTTTCTTTTTACCTTTCCGGCAAGAAAACAATATTTGCGTTGTTACGTTTAAATCTTCTTCCCCCTGAATTCGTCAGAGACTTCCGTCTAGACATATAAAAATTTTCACGCACTGATATTCCATTCTTTCCCTTGTGCGACCTTCAACGCGGTTGGGAAATGCTCAGCGACTTACAGCGAAGCTGTTGATGCTAAAAATGATCAGAATTGCCTGATACCGCGAGAAAAAAGCAAAATATACTAAAAACAGCCAAACTGCTCAAAGCCCAAATACCTGCTCTGCTTCTATTGTTGAAAACATTTCTTGCAATTCGTTGCCCAAGTCGCTGTTAGAAGTTTTTTTTTTTTTTTTTTTTTTTTTAATGGCCCGTGTATATTTTCCCCGGATGAATCGATACGTTATTTTATTCCTTTAATCCGAGGTATTAATGTGGACTCACGGAAATGATATCTAAGTGGGAAATGATGGATCTTCCTTCGCAGTAGCACCACACAGATGTAATATACCAGATTTCGTATTAAAACTGGATGATTTCTATCACATCTACGAAATTGCCCTAAAGCATGAAAACTCTTCGCTCGTTATCCAACATTCGCTGCAGACCTACGGTATTTAGTTGCCACATAAAACGCTCTTTATAAAATTTCTTATTTCTCGTAATGACGCACAACACGCCTTTTATTCTAACAACGTACCATCTGCAGCGTACTTTTTTGAACACCGCTGAAAACATGCTTGTTTTGATAAGAATTTTTACAAATACCTCTACAAAGCGGTACACATATGAAACACGCAAAACTTTGCTCAGACAATGGAAGCCCAAAAACAAAATTTAAAAAGTCAAAAAAGGACGACGTTCTTTTTTATTAAAAATCAGTGACAACGAATATACGTACATATACATATATACATATATACATATATATATATATATATATATATATATATATATATATATATATATACGCTGCGAGAATCGTTACACACGAGGCTCCATTGGCCGGAAAAATAAAATAAACTGCGATCACACAATTTTATTATATTAAAAAATATAAACTCGCATTTATATTAATCTTACAATTAGTAAAGAGTACTAAAATGGAAATTTTATTCAGCCTACAGCATTATTTATTTCGATGTATTTATAACTGAAAGAGTGTGTGTAATTTAAACGAGACATAAATTACTGGTATACGAAGTGTGTTAAACATATTATTAATTTAAAAAATCGAACAGAATTGAATGTATTTTATACTAAATATGATATACCCCATTATACTATATAACGGACAATAGCCACATGCACAGAAAAAACTTCGAAATTATCGAAATTCATATATACCCTTTTTTTCTATAATAGAGTTTAATCTCGATTATAAAATCTCAATTTCAATTTTTACTTCTCGTTCAAAAAAAAATCAAAAAAAAAAACAAAAAACAAAAAACAAAAACATATCTTTTTTTAAAATAAATTAACATGAATGTTATGTATTTAATTCGCAATATTGCCGATTGGTGCAACAATAAAAGCTTAAAAAATTACATTTCAGAAGTTATATTGTTTGCAGCTAATTGCGTATTATAAAAGAACATATTTTTCTTATTTGCAAAATGTTATGAATATTTTTTAAAAATATGAAAAATTAATATGTAAAAATATTAAGAAAAGAGCAAACACTTTATTTATTTTTTTTTTTTTTTATCGCGTGTGTTCATAAACGACTATTTTAAATAGCGAATAAATAATGAATTTTATTGATTTTTAAAAAGTATTTTATTTTTAATCGATAAATGTGGCAAATGACATCTTATCTTACATTATAAGCAAAATTTGCGTATCCATATATACATATACATACAAATGTATGTATATGTAACTGGATTCTCAAAAACGGCTCTGACGATTTCATGAAATTCGCGAATTAGGGGGCTTCGATAAACCGAGATTGGTTAAGGTCTTATCATTAGGAAAATTTCTCGAAACGAGCAAATTTTAAAGGGAGGTGACTAATGTTTAAGTGATCACCGTATTTTTACGGTTCATTTAAAAATTAACTAGTACGCCTATTTACACGCAAACAAATAAATACATAATATCTTTATTTCGTGATGAGATGTATTTATTTACGCTTTACACAGCAGATTTAAATACCAATTATACGGGACGTCGTCATAAACCTTATGCAGATGGTAATTTGTTAAAATAATTCTGGCTTGTGATTACTATTATTATTATTATTATTATTATTATTATTTCTGAAAAACAAAAATAATGCAACGTATTCAAAAGCTTTCGTGTCAAATGCATATATATATATATATATATATATATATATATATATATATTAATATTAGTGTTAAATGTTTGCTTGTTGAGTGATTTTTCAGATACAAGTAAAGCTCAGTTCACATGTACATTATCTTGTATACACATATGCAACTGATTCCGCAGATGGCTTTAACGATTTTGATGCAATTCACAAATTAGGAGGCTTTCTAGAAATTAATTGTTCTAGGGAAGATGGGTATTAGTGATCAAAATTTTGTATATTTGGTCTAATAAAACCAAAGTAAAGAATAATTCGCTTATTTTTCAATTCGCGATGAAATAAATTTGTTAACGATATTCACCTGGCGACGAAAATTAAAATATACTTTCAAAATTGAAAGTAAGAATTATGCAATTGTAACTTACACGTATATTATAT
Source organism: Icerya purchasi (assembly GCA_039619475.1). Classification (NCBI taxonomy): domain Eukaryota; kingdom Metazoa; phylum Arthropoda; class Insecta; order Hemiptera; family Monophlebidae; genus Icerya; species Icerya purchasi. Next base: position 30,512,743 of record CM077116.1, on the reverse strand, counting down.
TACGTACGTATTTTTGTCGTATTTTTAAATGTTTGCAAATACATATTGATCGACAGCTTCGGAATAAATCTGAACAATGCTCGGTCGCCACCAGGTACTTTATAATATGAGGCTGGCAGTCGGCAACATTATGAACGAAGTGTGGTTAATTAATATGTATAAAACGAATTCAAATAACGCTTTTTTATTTGCCACCATTTCAGAGTCAACGGGGTCACAAACTTTTTTTAACATTCTACTAAATCTTGTTAGCCTGGAGACGAGGGAAACTTTCAATAGAAAAATAACATCGTAAAGGTGACAGAGTTTAACGTGTGCCGTTTGTAAAATGTGAGAAACAATTTCAAAAAAAAAAAATTTAACAAACATCATTCTAACGAACGTGACGGATTTTATGATGTAATCCGACAGGCGCCTGTGTGATATGTTTACTATTAAAATTTCAATCATTTTCGTTACGTCAGTCTCTACATTCCGTAATAAATCATAAAGAAGAAAAGGAAAAAAAGATTTTTAAACGTTAGGACCTAATCAGGAAAAAGCAAAAATATACGGTGAAGCGAGCATTGAGAATTAAAGGAAGTGATGTCTTTTGAAATTTAGGGTGGATGAAAGTAATTCGACCAGGCAGCGGGCATTAACGTCACCTTAGTGCCGGCTAGGAAACGGATTTATTGTAGCTGTATCGTCGCGTATCGGCTGAATATTTGAAAAATCGCGTAAACTTTTAACACGGCGCAAATAAGAAGCCAAAACCGGCCGAAATGTTTACGGTTCATTAATTCCGTATACAAAATATATAGTGGAAGAAGCGCTTAAAGAAAGTTATCGCAGACGAAATTAAAGGAGAAATTGTAAAACTCGCCAAAGATCAAAAATCGGGCCAAAAAAAAAAAAAAAAAAAGGAAAAGGGAAAAAAAGAAAGAAAAAAGAAAAGGAAAAACTAAGGAAGCCGAACAAAAACTTTCAAATTTTTCGAAACACTCTTCAAATCTTTCACAGTTATCAGGTAAAACAGCTTAAGTTGTTGCTGGATAGATGTTTGAATTCGGCAAATAACGCCGCATTAAATTAAAGGAAGCCCGCAACAATTTACGGAGTTGGCCAGTAAACCTGTCTAGACTTTCATGTCGGCTCGGCGGTAATTTCCATCGGTGCGAGCTGACGGTAGAATGAATTTTACAGAGAATATCAACTAAATAACCGTAAAACACATACGAGCCCGGAAAGAGATGAACTGATTTCCTCGATGAAAGAGTGACATTTAAGACGATAGGCAAATAGATAATAATAAAGAGGCAGTCCGGTCTCCGATAGCACGGCATGCAAACAAGATCAAATTGCTATTTGGGCCACGTGCGCCTTTGAACACCTCTCTAACTTACTTATAATAATACTTAGAACACCCGTCGAAATGTAAATTAGGTCTTCGAGGACGTTTAATCGACAGAATTAGACAATAAATCGTATTCCGCAAAAGTAATTTTCAATTATCGGTCTGAGGTCTCCCCGAGTTGTGCACTGACGTGTCCGTCTATTTCAAAGGTCTTCTTCTAGCGAGAAAAGTTTAAAAACAAAAAAACCTCATCACGCTGAAGTATACCAGTTGTATGTTACATTTTTAAACGGAAAAAACGATATAAACTTTAATTTGGAGAAATAACGCAAGTACTTCGAATATCCGCGGAGACGACCATCAAAGTTTATATAACGATCGTAAAACGAGTTCATTAATTTCTGCAGGATGTGCGAAGAAGAAACTTCGAATTAAAGTAATACAGGGCGGGGAATGTAATAATTTTAAACATTTTCAACGACTGCGAATGCAGAGGACAATCTCGATCGGTCGGAAAATAGAAGAAAACGAGAAAAAAGAAAAGGCTTTAGCAGCCAGATGATGACGGCCTTGCTCCGAAGTCATAAGCCGCAGAAAAGCATTTTTCCAAATTACCACACAACAGCGCTCTCACTTACGCCATTCTTGGAGTCGCAGAAACCGCTCGCAGCGTATAAAAAAAAGAGAAAGACACGTAAAATGGATATAAAATTTTCACTTCAAAAAAGCCCCCCCCCCCCCTCTCTCTCAACAGCGATTGCTATTGCAAACTTTATTTCGTAATAGCGATTTCACATCGGCTTTACAAATTTTTACTTATAATTCAGCCCTCCGGCCTTCTCGGTAATATAATATCAGCGCATGCCGGTGTGTAGGGGCGGCTCTTCAAACGTAATTTTCGTTGCAATGTAAAAAACAAAATTTCACCTTAATTACCGAAATATTGAAATTACCTTAACAGCTAGCTGCCGTGTTAATGCCAAAGACGGCGATCATCCGAAAATAAGAAAGGAACTGGCCGCCAAAAAATTATTATTATCACACTAGACGCACTTAAACTGAGCTTAGTCTGGCGTTTCATTTTACGTACTATTTAGCGGTAATTCAAATCTTAAACACACACCGCATCTATCAATAGCGAACTAGTTCTCGCCATTTTCGTCTTCTTATCGTCTCACCCGATGATGACAATTTATCACGATCCGTTGTAATTCGAGGGAATTTTTAATATGATACCATCACTAACAAATGGATATATATACATATATATATATATATAGGTGCAGCCGTCGAACTGATGAAGACAAAGAGTACTTTTGCACAGATCTACACGCTGTTAAGGATGCGCGCTCTTTCAACAGTCATCGACGCGTTTAACCGAACACGCCTATGACACGCTTAATCAAGGCGGTCGGTTTTACAGCAATGTCACATTTCTCGAACTTTGTAGAATTTACAAATTTGGACGCGAAAAGCAAATCATTAAACATCGATATTCTGAAATAATCCGATGATGAAAGTGCAAATTAATATTCGGAGGAAAAAATTAATAAATTTCTAACGTCTCTTCGACAGCTAATATCATTATTATTATTTTTCGAGCGGATTTTAGTTCAGCGATCAGAGTGTAGACTGCGTTACGAAGAAATGAGTATTATAGAGACGCGATCATGACTAATTCAGCCGTAGGTATTCTCGATGATCACACGAAAAAAAGTTCATGAAAAAATCAAATATATATATGTACACTGCTGTGACAGTTTCGATTTTAATCGATTAACTAAAAACGTCGTACCGAGGTAGATCATCGATTTACTCGGAATTCGACGAATCGCCGGTCCCGATATTCGTCCATCACACTTAGCACTAATTTTCCAAATTTCCGTCGCGCTACAATTATTATTTTTCTACCGCGTTATATACACTTCCATCGTTCCTTTAATTCCTCAGGGTCGGTGGGTGGATCGACTGCAGTCGGCTTTAAATCTCTTCACGTTCCTGTTATTTCCGCCGCCATTGAAATCATTTTAAAAATAAAAAGCCATGCAACGTGCGAAACTTAGCCGCCTGATAAGATATAGAGGACATCGATTTTAAGCGGTCGGATTAGCAGCAGCAGCAGCAGCAGCAGCAGGCAGAAACGAACAGAAGATAGCACAGGATTAAATCGGAAAAGTGGTTTTTAGTCTGGCGCAGAAATACCCGCTCGTCCGGCAGGATTTATTATAATATCGCTAGCAAACACGACCGACGACGTATATTATCGTTATCGTCGCAAACAGTTTTCCATTACGGAAGATGATTACAACCGAACCTCCTCCTCTACGATACACTTATACGTGTATACACTTACTACTTGACGAAGCGCGAACGGAAAATTATAATTCGATTTTCTCTCGCCAACGAGTTTTCAGCGCGTTCTTCGAATAGACTTTAATAATTGGAAAAAATTACGACGACGAGAAATCGTTTAAAGCGTAATAATTGCGAAAATGACTTCTAAGCTCTAAACGATTTTCGCAAAATAAAAGGATCCGAATTCCGCCGCTGCTCACGGTCACGCTATGCGAATTATTATTTTCAATTCGGGGAAGAAATATTTTTACCCGCGCAGATACAGACAAACTCTGAAATATTTCAGATGCCGGAAGGATTTTGAAGTCGAAATAACTACAACGATAGTAGAAAGTAAACTCGGCGTTAAATTTTTAACGAAGCGTAAAAAATGAATTCATTAATTTCAGTATACATCGAAATTTTCTGCGATTATTTATGTTTTAATTCTCACCCGTGCCCGGATAGCTCTGAGCGACTAACCGTGGGAAAGTTTAAAATCAAAAATAAAAAAGAAAAGCCAAAACGGCGAAAATGTTTTCTAAACATGTGTGGATTCTTTGATTAGCTATTTTCCGTTTCCTTTTTTTTTACGGCTCGAGTATAAATGCCGCCCGATTACCCCCGCAATATTAACGACTAGCGACAAAACACCCAGTTAGGCATTTTAGAACGACAATTCGGCAGCCAGTCAAAAATATATAAGAACATTACCTCCTCTCGGTTGGTTTTAATAGGGTTTTGATGAAAAACTAGGGAGTCCGGCGATGACAGAAACACTCCAAAGCCGCTTGCTTCTATTTATACCGGCATTGCAAAAAATTCCCGAATTTATTTTAATACACGTTCTCAAAAAATCCCGTTGTATTAATAATATATTTTTAATAAAATCGCGGATATTGATTTTTCTCTTTTTTCTTACATAATAATTAATTAAAACCGCGCTGCTGCTTTCTTAAAAAAATAAATAAATAAATGAACATAAATAAATAAATGAACATAAAAAAGCTCTATCGAGATGTAAGCTAATAATATAAATTAAAATTTGACCGAATTTGCTGAAGAGACTTCTTCCCAGCTATTACTCCGCCAAGTGTTTTGTTTTTTTTTTGTTTTTTTCTTTCGTATTTAAATAATTTCAGTCGAAACAATATGAAAGATCATTTTAAAAATTCCCCTTAATCGCGTTAACTTTGAAGAACGTAAATGTCGCAAAAATAATTTTTTCCTTTTCTTGTAACATATCCCCCTCCCCCCGGAAGGGAGAAATTACAAAAAAGGACAAAAACGATATAAGCGCGCATTTGTAAATAAACAATTTAACAGCATCACCCTCGGAGCAGAATACCTGAGCAACAATAATTTTCGAAGCGCCTTCAAATTTGTAAGTGATTTCATTTACTACTGTTCCGTACAGACAGGAACCTAGAAGGCGCGTCAAATTCATTATCGGCAATCGATAATAATTCAACCGGGCGTACTATACTGGTGGACAAATTAGGGGAAAAAAAAAATAAATAAATAAACAAAAAACAAATCGAACTAGAACCGGAAAAGCACCGATTAACCGCAATTAATCGGTTAATATATACCACTACGGAATACGCTTTCGGACCAATCGGAGAATTTATAATTACAAAAGCCAGGCCGCGGTAGGGCTGGTGATAGCGTTCCTATTAAATCTACCGCGATAAGAAACAATCAATCTCATCTGTAAAGATTACCCGTTTATTAAAAACGTAAAAATGTGATTTATTGTTTAATGCAAAAGAGTATAAACGCTGTGATTCAGTGCTGTTCGAGAGTAGCAAAAGTCACGACCACCACAACATAAAAATGTCGCAAATAAGTTTTTATATCGTCAATCTCACAAAAAAATGTCAAAGCAAGCTTAGGTTTAATGAAATGGGATCAATCTCAAACAATAAGGACATGCGTACGGAAACAACGCCTAATCGAGGATAAAAAATTCTAGGCCATTTAAAAATAAACGCTGATTACCTATGGTTCAGAGTATTACTATGATGTGTACTACTATTATCATCAGTTCCACTACATGGAGCGGAAACATTAACAAAAGCATCTTGCAAGTCGCAGTTCGACGAATACTTGGAATTTCGCGGAGACGAAAATGAGATTGTTCTTCAATGAAGGGGAAAGAAAATTCTAAAAGGTCCGCTTTAAATTAGCAGAAAATGGCTTATTTTGGTCGCCACATTATACGCGAAGTAACAGTTACAAATAGACTGCGGGTAATTTAGGAAAATCGGCCGCAATATCACCTGTAGATTTATTTAGAAAATATCGATAGAAAGGCAAAAACACATATGGTGACTACCGACAAAGTCCTAAAAACAAATCGGCGGATAATAATTTTTAATAATAAATTGCGGCTCTTTTACACTTTTCTTTTTTTTTACGTTTAAATTCGACGTAAATCGTTAAATTAATTTAATACGTTCAACTTCTAAGGGATTTCATTTGTTTTCTTTACGTGCGTGTTTTTTCTTTTACATTTAATTTAGTTGTTCGAAAATTTTTTTTCCAGTACACGATTATTATCGACTAATACTTCAAATTTTCCATTTTCATTCTCATCGTTAATAATTCCGATTTTCTAGAACACTAGATTTTTTTCTTTTCATCGTCGTTTAAAAATTCCCTTTCTTAGCGGTGTTCACAACCCGAAATGCTCAAAAATTAACTTTTTACAATCCGCTCTAAGAATATACATAATTGTATAGAAAAAAATCTTTCTAATACATGATACGCGATTTGTTCGAAACGAGTTCACACTAAAAAGAGATAATTCTATATGCCAATAATCGATCGATGCAATAATTTTGTCTGGTTTCACGTACTTGTTTTTTTTTTTTTTTTTTTTTTTTTTTTTTTTGTTCATCAACAAGTGAACCAAACATTTTATTCAAATACTATTTTAAAGAGGATTTTAAAGGCGAATGATTTATTTATTTATTCATATATATATATCGAGCGAAAAGAAACAAAGAAAGAGCCTTTTTTTCTGTTTTAGTTGTTTACCTTAACATCAACCAACATTTAAAAGAGCACAATTTCTATGCTTTCATTGAACAACTATTTCACTCGGTGCAGTTAGATAGTTTCATTTGAATAGAATTCGACTCGAATCTCGTTACAAACGCATATCGAACAGTATAAAAATTTATCTTTACGCATGGGGTTAATGTCTACGGTCAAAGGGCTGAAATAATAAATTAAAAAATTAAAAAATAAATAAATAATAATAATAGTCTCACCACCGACTGTTTCCATAAAAAAAAAATGAAATTAGTGTAGAACAGTTTGAAATTTTGGGTTATAGTGTTAATATTTGTATATCTACGATTTCTTTTTTTTGTGTGTGTGTGTATGGCTAAAAAACCGAGAAGTTTACCTTCTACCGAATCTTTTAGAATCGCATGATTTTCATTTAAAAACTTTTCAGGCGAGATACCCCCTGGCGCATTACGTGGAATAATTAAGCTATCCTTTTTTTTTTTAAAAAAAAATTTGAAAAATGAATTTTGTCAACAAACAAATGCGGAAAAAATTAACAAACTTTTCTTTGTAGAACAAATTTGAGAGGATGATTACAAATTTAAAAAAATTTATTATATATTATGTATTTATTTTGAAACGAATAAGAATGTAATTTATTTTACAATTTTCATGTAATGACAATCTTTACATTCTATTGGCGTTTAAATACATTTACGAATTATTCACCTTTCGAAATCGAAAAATCACAATCGCGTATTCGACTGTGCAGAAGTTGGCGATTTACATGCGTAGCTAGTAGCTCATATATCATTCTGCGAGTTGCAAGCCTGAATTTAGGCAGCTGGCACGGTTTACTTAGTCGATTACAGGCAGCCCATTTATCATCTTTCGGAAATCGGCTGCCAATAATGCGCTGAAAAAGCTGAATTTTAAAACATTTACTCAGGAACGTCGAAAAACGGCTATACAACCTAAGAATACTGTGAACTTTTTTTTTCTCTTCTAACTAGCACCAAGTCCGCTATCCAATTCAGCTTAGCACTTGCAAAATATACCCGTTATCGATAGATTTCATCAATGCAAATCGACATCATCGTTTCCGTCGCAATAATTATAACAACAGCGCTATTATTCCTATACTTGCCAGTCAGAGCTATACGAAAATGAAAAAAAAAAAAAAAAAAAAAAAAACGTCATTCACAATGCAAAATTTAATTGGAAAACCATAGAGTCCACAACACCGGGGACAACTTTCTAGTAAAACTATCCCATCGTTTTAGCATATACAATAGGGGAAGTCTGTGTGAGAGCTTTATCGCGCGGCTCTCGTAATCACTGCCATCTTAGCGCCCGCCCCATTTGTTGGTCTTCCGAATTCTCGATTTGAACGCGAAACAATTTATTTCAATATTTACAAAATACCATTTATATCCCTAATGCCGAAATATTTTAATGCTTTTTCTTCAAAATTATCTTCGTGGCACTCCTATCAAAAATCCGAAACAACATTATCAATTTTCTTTTCGTCAAATTGCTACAATATTGTCTTTTTCATCTCGGTAAAACAATAAATGGCAAATTTTATTTACGTCTCGAGGAAACGCTACTACGATATGATGATTGTTATTTTTTCTTAAAAAACATTGTATATATTATTTTTTTAAATTAGTAAAGAAATAAACCGAAATAACATTTAAAAAAAAAAAAAAAAAACGTCTCGAAAATAAAAACAAAAGAAATAAAAACTGCAATTTCATTTTTTAGTTTCCTGAAAATTTGGAACCAAAATTTTTTAAGGAATAAAGTGTATTTTTCTGGAGAGGCGACACGCGAACTAAGAGAAATAGTCCAAACAATTTAGGTACTAGGGTGGTTCAAATATAAACCGGAATTTCGTCATAAAAATTTTTATTCTATACTTACAGTGCTCATATTTTTTACAATTTTTCGAGATAACCCCCCTCGCACGCTACGCACTTTCCCCACCTCTCCGGCAATTTTTTTATTCCTTTTTCGTAAAAATCTCGCGGCTTGTCACATAGCCATTTGCGCACGAACGATTCCACCTCATCGTTGCTGTCGAAACGTTGTCCACCAAGTGCTTCTTTCAACGGGCCAAACAAATAATAATCACAAGGCGACAAATCTGGACTGTAAGGAGGATGTTCAAGTGTTTCCCAGCCCAATTCGGCCAATGTCTCCATCGTTTCCCAACGAGTAAATTTCTATTCAAAATTCAGAAGTCTTGGCACCCATCTGGCTGCAATTTTGCGATAACCTAGCCGATCATGAGTTATTGTCTCAATTTTACCTACGCTGATGCCCAATTCGTCGGTCATATCGCGTACACGGACGCGTCGGTCAGCCAAAATGAGTTGTTCGATGGCTTTGTCCTGTTCATCTGTAATGCTGGTTTTTGGGCGCCGCGCATGTGGTATGTTTGACACCACTTCACTTCCTTTTCGAAACGCGGAACACCACTCGTACACTTGAGTTTTGGAGAGACACTCATCCCCGAACTGTTCGCGTAATTTTCGGTAAATTTCCATGGATTTTACGTCGTCTTTGACTAAAAAACGAATAATGATGCGTTGCGCAACAGACACTGGTACTTCTTTTTCACTCATGGCTCTAACTACACTAAAAAGTGAGCTTACGCGGTTCTAATTGCTCTACATAACAAACCGGTCTAACTGCCAGTGCAACCACTTTTTCCACAATAAATTTTTCGCGCGTTTATTTAAAAATTCCGGTTTATATTTGAACCACCCTCGTATAATATACAGATTAGAAGAAAATCAAAAGATAAGGTTAAAGTTTAATTTGGTACGACGAGAGTATAAGAGAGATTAAAATGGGAACGGAACAAACGAATGTGCATAGAGAGAAACGATAAAGGTAGAAGGTTAACGAAGTTGAAATATAATAACGAGAAACGAAAGGGAAATTCGCGAAAAAACCTAGAAGTGAAGGTAAAGAGCTGAACGGAAAGATAAAAGGAATTAGAACTGGAAAAAAAGGAAGAAATAAATATCATTCCACAGCACTCGAGATGTAAAAATGTTTAGATTAATATCGTGGTGAGTGGGAAATTTTCAAAAGAAGTAACCATCAGGAATAAGCCGAAGAACCAGCCATTTCAATTCCGTCAGTTACAGCTCGGCTTGGAAATCGGATCTATTTGAATGAAACGGAAAAAAAAAGGAAGAATGAGATAGAATGCAAATGATGAAAGAGAAGAAATCACTCTTGTAAAAGACACTTTTAAAATCAAATATTAAAAGAAAGTTATCAGGGCGGAAGAAAGAAGAAGAATAAGCAAAAAGAACTGCATCAAGGGTGATCTTGGATTCGACAGCAAAGATAGAGCAATACGGGTGCATAGATTTTACAGAGGAAGAAGAGGAAAGGAAGCGCCAACCTAGGCACGACCATCAATAAAAAAACAATAACGGAATATTCGGGATATAGGGGGAATTTAGAACCATATGGGGAAAAAACATGGGGAAGATGCGAAACTGAAGTAATTAGAACAGAAAATACGGAGGCATTTGTCATACAATGATTTATGGGGGGGGGGGGGGGAGATAAATAAGGCGAACAGAAATGAATGATAAAAATTATAATTCTGTGGCGAATGAAGCGTTAATTATGAAAAATGGAGCAAAAAGAAGTAATAACCGTAGAGAGAAAGTAGAGTGTAAAACAGCCCAAAAGAAAGAAGAAGCTTTGACTGGGTGTAAATCTGAAAACAACAGACGACTAAAGCGAAAAATAAACTCACCCCAAGAAGGCGGCACGACATAAAAAAAAAAGTAAAACTAGCTGGGATAGTGAGAGCGAACGCGCGCGAATGTAAAGAAACGCGCGGTTCAATGAGCACAAGACTAGACGAAAGGCTTCGACAAAGTCGGAAACTATCGGGAATATAAAGTTGCGTCGGCCGAGTGGAAAAGAAATCTCCGATGCTAGAACGACAGAGTTAATAATAAAATTCTGCGATAGATTTTCTACAGTTCAAAAGGGACGTTTTTTCGCACAGTTCCCTTGTGATAAGCCTTAATAAACACGGCGCATGAGAATTTGCGCCCAATTTCAATTTTTTCTATTTTGACATTTAAAACATCTAGCAAAAAGTTTGAAAATGTATATAAATACCGCCCATCAGCTGTCGAGAAATAATTTTCATTCGGTTTTTTTTTATAGCGTACCAGCTTATTATTGGTCAGTTTCGATTTTTCCCTCGAACTTTCGTTGTGAGTTGGAAAAAAAAATACATACATATATTATAAGCGGCATATATTCAGACGAACGACTATAAGATAATGGCAGAAACGTTAGCAAACAACGTGTACACATTAGCATAAAATTACAATATTCTTTCGATATAGCCCCACTGCTGCAAGTTCACTGGCAAGTCTTCTGTTGAGCTTATGGTAAAATATATTTCTGCTCTTCGAGACTTTCATCGTTTAAATGATAATAAAGGTAAAAATAAATTTACAATTTAGAAATTTAGACCGGTGATAATTATTTACTCTTGCCAACACTGCAATCTGTTCTAATGGAAACAACGAGCAATGGTAATTACTTTTGGTCCCGATTTTTATCCTCGCTAAAACTACCTTAAACTTTTTCACTTAGAGAAGCCGTTTTAATTAAACATAGGCCAATTCAACGTGACGTAAAAAATACAAAAGCCTCTCTGCTGCTGTACCGGTTCCGGTTGTATTGCGAATATAATTATTAGCCTGCGCTGTCCGAATTATGCAATCCTTCATACATAGACGATCAGCATATTGTGTCACTCGTTAATTTTCCCACAAAACCATATACATTATCGGGTAAATAAAAGCAAACGGAAATATTGAAGGCTAATTTAAATGCCTAAAATTCGAACGCGGACACCGTTCATTGTTGCGGGAACACATATGTTTATTCTTCGTTAAAAACATACATATAATACGCGTATAATTTACACTTGCTTTTTTTGCGATTATTTTGAATGATTAATACACAAAATTAACACTTATTAAGGATATTCGTATATATGTAACTGCAGCGCGTTTTGAAGTTTAAATTCCGTGCTCATAAAGCCTTTTAGAAACACGTCTAAATTGTATGTAAACCCGCATACGCCATTTTCGCTATTATTGATATCGCGAATAATAGAGTTTTATTTCATTATTTCCGTAAAAATATTTGCGACCGACCGATATTTGCTTGTTAGACAAATGGAAAGAAATGTACTTTACGAATAAAATTTACCGACTGATAAGAATTTCGCAATATCACGAGAGATTATTATATTAGAATCAACGAGGCGCGATATACAACAACATTGTCCCTGGGCATAGACAATTACAGATTACTATAATTTTCGAGTCTGTTCTAATTCACGAATTATAACCGATAATAAAATTTTGTGTTTCTTCGTGAGAATTTTCCTATTTGTGTCACTGATATGTTTTTCTTTCGCGGCTGCTTATTTACAGCTGTAATTTTCTATCCTTTTTGTTTTTTTTTTGTTTTTTTTTTTTTTTTTTTTTTTTAGACATTATACTGTATCTCTCCTATTTTTCATATTGCTTTTATCTCGATGATGAAAATTACAGATTTCATTCGGAGTTTCTCTACTAAAGAATGGAAAGGTAACTCTTACGAAAGATGGTTTACCATACACTGAAGAAGAAGTTACAAACCGAGAATTGTAACGCGCGACGGAAAAATGGGGATGAAAAAGAACAAATCAGGCGATAAATCTTTAAAATTATAAAAGCGGGACTGCGAAAGCCGACGAGGGAATCTTTAAATTTGTATACTGGAAAAAAAAATGATGAGATCAACGCGAGAATACCAAAAAACAAAAAAAAAAAAAAAGCCTCAGAAGAATTGAGAACGAAGGCTTGTCATGGTCGAATAATAAAGAGTCTCAGACAGTTAACGCGGTCGTCAATTTTCTCTTACAGCGGAATTTTGGTGAAATATTTCGGATTTCGTTTCAAACGGTAGTAGACCTTTATTTTTATTTTCTAAACTCGTTCCAGAAATTCCTACTTCAATTATTCACCGTCAGGAAGTAATAAGAGGTAAGCGAACATTGAAATACCCGAGAGAGACTATAATAGTCACGGGGAAATAGTCATTTCCGTGCAGGTCCATTAAAATCGATTAAAAATTGAGAACAGCGTAATTTTATCTCAAACTAACGTCAAACTCAAAAAGGCACCACACTTCTCCTAATTAAAAGTTTCGCCGGACGGTGCATAACAACGGTGGAATTTAAAAACAAGAGGCCCGGGATGATATCATTAAAGGAGTATCTGATGTGACAAAAATAAAACAGATCAGGTTTGTTCGAATGGCCGAGATGATTGAGAAAAAATTTGAATTCCTCCCTAAAATTCCAGTTTAAACTGCACATTTCGGTCAAAATTTAGTCTTTTCCCGGCCACTTTACATTTTATATTACGATCGTGCGCACAGCATCGTTTTTATATGTCGAATAGGATCTCACAGAAAAACGCAATATGACGATATAGCTAAAAACAACAAAAAAAAAATCTATGGAATTTAACGACGTGTGACAGAAGGCGATTACCGAAAATATTCATAGAAAGTAATGGTGGTGATGAAGGTGGCGCGTACTGGCGCCTAAACACGTTCTTGGAAAAACGCTGGGAACTAAAAGAGATATAAAATCGGCCGGTAGGGGGCGCCCGCTGCGCTATCGGCTTTTCATCATCGTAGGTGAGGAATTCATAATTAAACATACGTTCTGCGGAACAGAATGCGCCTAAGAAGAACCGCTTCTTGGCCATTGTGTGGTTGTTACAGTATCATCGCCGGTACAAGAAGAGATCCGAAGATGGAGACGACGAAGAACAGAGCCAGCCGTGCTAAGCCGATGTATATTCATTAGGAAGAAATAGATTCTGCGCCAACTCCATATCTGTGTGCAAAAAAACAATCACGGCACAAAGCAGGCTCACTGCGCTATGATTGCATTACATACGCGACAGTTGCCAACTCCATTTACAGAGCAGCGGCCGAGAGACTACACAGGTTGGTTACATCGTGCAGAGGTAAACAAACTTCGTCGCGAGCACACACGATGATGATAACAACGCCAGCGTGTGAAGGAACATCTTCTCTATCTCTCGCTTGAAGATTGTGAATATTCAGGATTAAATTTTACACTGTACATTCTATGAAATTTTTTTCGTAAATGTTTAAACGGCGAAACACTTGACCAGAACGCAAACAATTATAACTTTATTAGTGATATATACATAATTAAAACGCTGAATAAGAATAAATGTTTTAAAACCGAAACTCGCGTCAGTAAATGTTTTTTTTTCTTCTTCTTCTTTACTGCGAAGCATGTTTTCGCGAACTTGTACTATCCTACTGAGTAATCAGCGCTGAAGATTGAAAGCAGCGTGGACTGACACGAATAACATTGTCCGTTAGAGAATTTCACCGCGGAATAATATTTATTAATAAGTCAATTCATCGTTCTTTGTCTGTTTTTTTTTTTTTTTTTTTTTTTTTTTTTTTTTTTAATGCAAGGCAAACTGATTCATAGCAGAACCTTCTTCGAAAAAAAGCGTAAATTTTCCAAAATCAGCCATCTTTCTTTTTTTTTGGAGAGGGAGGCGCGCTTTTATGCAATTCATAGCTTTCATCCGTACCGTAAATTAATAATTAACCAAATTTTCTTCGTATTTGTTTAAGTAGTTGAAATATTTTCAAACTGCAAACGTTTTTTCATTATGACCGTTTATCTTCTTTCTTAAACTTTATTATATAAGGATAGATAAATTGTGGGAAAAAAAAAGCATCCCTAAAAACCACACGGTCTATTTACATTAGTAAAAGACCATTTGGATTTTTTCTCATTGACGGGGATAAATCATGAGCATCTAATCTTTACCAAATAGATTGTTCGTCTTCAAGACTTATTGCTACATTTCTGCTGCCGAAATCTTAAATCCATGAATCCTTCTCTAGCACTTTAAAAATCACTTTTACGATGTATACTTCCCACATTACTAGTACTTTCATTTTATATGCAAAATTTTTGCATTACGCCCGCATTTATTTTGGGAAATAACTCCTGCATTTAACTGCAGCATCTTCAAACTCAAGCGGAATTTTTTATTCATTGTCTCGTAGCCACTAGTAGAAATTTCGAGACTGCGATGTTATTTTAACCGTATAAAACATCTACGCGTTAAATTAAAATAATGTACTTTACACATTTTCCCGGTAACAAATATAATTTTAAAAAAAATATTCGGTTGACACGCGTTGCTTTTTTGTTAATTAACACGCTTCTATTAGCTTGACCCGTATGTAAGTATGTAATATGTAAGTGTGTAGTGGAATTTTACAAATCAATTTTCACTGACTTCCCGACGTCTGAATAATTTGAAAATTTACATACGTATTCATTTTGGATGACAATTCAATAATTTCATAATTTTGTCTTAATATCCTGACCAGGATCAAAGACAATAAGCCCTTCTACAGGTTACAAGCATGATGGTAGGTGCAGTGTCCTTTGTTTATCAAAAACTTGATATGGTTCGAAAATGATTTCATAGATGACGCTTGTCGCGGTCGAGATCAGTACAGAACAGATTCGAGTTCGGTCATCGGACCAGTCAGTAAAAGTAAAAATATTTGGCCTGCCGCTCCAGTTTAATTTTAACCCGCCATCGTTGAAATCCCATCCGACAATACAATATGAATATTTGTTTGTTATTATTCACGTAATCGGTGTAAATTATATATTTGTATTCCTTTATTTAAAAAAATAAAAAAAAAACAATAGGAAAAATAGCAGAACTCTCTCTAGCGAGGAATTAATAGTGGAAAAGAATAAAAGGTGACTTTTTATGAAAAAAAATAGAGCCTCACAATCAGAGAAAGACAGCTATGGTACCGCTGAAAGACGAATTTATTAATTCTGAAATGGGCATCAACTGTGCACAAAATGCAAGGATGTACTACAATGCGGTTATTTATTTGGGTTCACAGCTTTTTGATGCCGGACAAGCTTATGTAGATCTCAGTCGTGGAAAGTCACTGAACGGTATCCAAATAAAAGAACTTGATTGCTCAAAGCTAACAGAAGAGTCCCATGTAGTAGTGACGCATTAGACGAAATGATTAGATTACGAGTATGTAAATAAAATAATTTTAAGTTAATTATATTGTTTGTAATTTTTTTTCCCCTGCTGATATTTTATTATTAGAACATGTGAAATTCTAAAAACTTGAGTCTCCTCGATACTTGAATATTTTTTTTTTTGTTTTACGACTAAAAAAAATAAAATAAAATTATAGTTTAAAAAAACTAAAAAAACACGCTTTTATAGCACAATGTGAACTAAAACGTAAAAAAGTAATTTTTAAATATAAAGATAATATATGAAAAGCTCGCAAGTCAATATATATTTTAAGTTTTTCTAATAAGCTCAAAATGAGAATAAAGTAATTCACGACTTACTATATTTAATAAATTACACCGACCTACAAATAGTTAAAAAATAAAAGAAAAAGTATAAACAATTGATATCAAAAGCCTACCCCACGCTTTCTTTTACATTAAAGTTAATTTGTTGTGAATTACTTTATCTCATTTTGAGCTTATTAGAAAAACTTAAAATATATATATAGTGAGTTGGGAGATTTTCATCACTGTTGAATATTATCTTTATATTTAAAAATTATTTTCTACTTTTTAGTTCATATTGCTATAAAAGCGTGTTTTTTTTTTATTTTTGTTTTTTAAACTATAATTTCATTCCCGGTATTATTGAATTTATTACTGAATAACAAAATATGAATAAACGCGTATTTTTTAAATATTGCCATCAACTCTAAAGTGATAAAAAGAAGGACGACGCTAAAACTAAATAAATTACAATCGAAATATATATATATATATATATATATATATATATATATATATAGATATAGATATAGATATAGATATACATATATAGTCACATATTTAATAAAATAACCTCGCCATATCAAAAACGAACGAGAGCGTAAAAGAAAAACGAACAAAAACGTTTTTTTCCCGAATGACTAGAATATTATACGAATAAGAAGAAAGTAAAATGAATGAAATTTTTGGTATAACAATTTTAGTTTTAAATAACGTGATCTGCCAAACTAATAGCCAGAAATAATGGTTGGGTTTTTTATTTTTCCTCGTTTTCTCATCGGATTTGGCTCGTAAAAACTGCTAATTTTCTATTTTCCGCTTTTCCCAGTACGTTTCTATCATTTCCCCGTGTTTCCTTTTTCCTTTTCACCTGAACACTTTTTTCCAAGCTTTTAAATTCTTATAACTTTTCTTTTTTTTTTCTTTTTTTTTTTTAATTCTGTTCTCCTTCCAATAGTGTCGGTATATCGATTTTTGTCTCATTCCTGTTATTCTTCATATTTAAGAACCGCCTTGGATTCAGTTTTTTCTGGTTTACCGGAGTAATTTCTTTTATCGACCGTGTGTAGTATCCATTTTTTTTTTATTTCTTATGTACATATTTCCTTGCTATGCGCAACACAATTTTTTTTTTTAAATTTTATCTACAAAGTTCTTTGTTTGATCTTATCCTATTTTCCTCGCGCAAAGAATATTTCCTATGATTTTTCGTTCCTTCGTTTTTAATCTATTCTATATTGTTTAAACGCAGACATTTGCATGTACATATTCCAGCTTAATCCACACGATGCTGTACTGTCTCCTATCTTAGCATATTTAACACTGTATACACTTTGCGTGTTAAATGAAATGTCATTTCGATTTTTCTCGCTCTCATTTTAAGTGCCTACCTAAACTATTTTGTTGAATTAAATCACGCAAGAGTATCTAAATTTTTCAGTCATTTCTATCTTTGCACACCTTGCGCACTCCGGACGAATGTTTAATATTCGTCATAAATTCTGCTTTTTTGAAAGTTATTTGTACAACCGAATTTTCTGCTATATCTTGAAAAAATATTATCTGCATTTTCGCGGGAGAAAATTGCACATCATCTACAAAAGCTAAACGGTTGATTCGGAAATTTATTTGTATTTGTTTACATTTCCCGCCTTTAATAACTTATCCCGCGTGTGGCTGAGCCTGCAAAGCGACCGATGCGTTAAGATTGGCGAAAGCGAGAAAGCCCTCCTCCCCCCAATATACGCATGTACATTTAATGATGGTTATACGAAAAATCATGTAATACCCTTCAATCTGAAACTTTTTTTTTTTTTTCTTTATCATTCTCATACATTTTATTTGGCAAAAAATTACACAATGAACTGAAACCGACCTTTCTATTAGATCATAAGGCACCTGGAGGTGTCCCCATAGCGAAGTCCATCCATTTTTGACAGATGTATATATACTTAAATAACATATATATATATATATATACATATAAACAAACAAAAAAGAAAAAGAAAAAATGCATTCAATTAGTGTATTTAACAGGACCGAATAGGGGCAGACAACGTGGTTAATGGAGGTAAATGGTAGCTGGAATCGCGTGCGACATATAGATGATGTGTGCGCCGAACAATCCGAATTTTGGTAGGTTGCGCGCTAAACGATGTAAGATAATCCGACAACAATTTATTCAAGGCGAAGAAAAGCGCAATTTAAATATACGCGCCGTGGTAATTTTAACGTTTTAGTCGAGCCAAAAGTCATAAATTTAAATCTTAATCCTCTTCTCTCGCCATTACGATTATATTAACTATAAATACGCAGCATCGGAGCAGCCCTGCAGCTACTAGCAACAAACGGACCGAAGAAGAGGCGAAAACGCGGCCGAGAATAATAACAGCGTAAGCCTGCCAGGATAAGACACATCTTGAAATTATTGGCTTTCCACCAAAGGTGTCTCTAGGAGCAGTTCCGACTTTCATCGACTTCTTCAAAACCGGTACGCATTATCGGCTCCTAATCGGAGCTGCTCGCGTTTCTAAATGATCCTATATATGCGTCAATCAGCAAAGCCCTTCCTCCGTTCGATCAGTTATCGCGCGGTCGCCAATTCGCACTGCCAGCCGGCCCACAAAGAACACTTCTCGCTTTACAGCCGCGATGATAAGAAATATTAACAGTAACGTTCTTTCCATCACGCACCCGAACAGAGATGGATCCACCTTTTTTTTATTTTCGTTAAAATGTGTAGGGCACTTAGACTGCGGCGAAGATTTTCACCCTTAGGCGCAGTAATTGAAGGTCTCGTCGTTTCGAAGAGCAGGCACTAAAACACTATGCGCTTATCTCTATACCGACAAAATAGCTTATCCCACACAGCATTATTGCAAACAATACCCGCTAAGAACAGGATTGAACTAAAAGAATCGTCGATAATGGTCATATTTCGGTTCACCTTCATCGCTACGTTACTACAAGTTGTGATCGTTTTAGATGGAAGAGCGAACTTGGATACAATTGCTGGCGAATGCCGACCAAAAGAGAAGAAAGTTTCTCGTTTCATCTTCATCATAGCCCGCAGACTATTACGAAAATCGCCTTCTTCGTCCATCTTTCGCCTCTCCTTTTCCTACACCCCTTCATTACGTCTTCTTCACACGAAATTATCCAACTCCATTTTCTTTCTTAGCCCATTCCGGCACGTCTTTAATCTTATCGGCGCATTTTCCTCGAACCCGGGGATTACAGTAGTACGTTACTTTTAAGTAAAGAGCCTTATGAAAAAATGAAAGAAGAAAAGCTCAAATCTAAATGTAAAAACATATAAGCAGAGGCGGAACGTTTCGGAGGGGGGGATTATATAATTACGTAAAAGCTTCTACGGTAGGCAGTTGATTTGAGAAATACCACTTATTTCATAAAGAAAATCAAATTATAGAAATTTAAAAATGTGTTTTAAAAATACATAATTATTACAATTTTTAATTTAAGTTTTATATTTAGGGTGAAAAATAAAACGAAATTATAAAATCATACCTTAAATATGGTAGTTTAGAAATACTAAGAAAGATAGTATTTTTATTAGACTTTATTTGTATTTTTGTTAGTAATCCGATCTGAATTCTCTTTGTTCATGAGAAAGTAAAAAAATATATATATATATGTATTTCTCATTGAATTTAAGATTACAAAATAAAAATTAAAAATAAATAAAAATGGTAAAAGATCGACGACATTTAAAACAGAATAAAAAAGGAACATTAATAGTTTTACTAGAAAATAGTATTAAATATTAATTATTAAAATCCGTAGGTAAAATTCATACAAATCTTTTATAGCGTAAATTAAGTTTCTCTGTTATAACAAATTTTGTTCATGGAGGATTTGGTTCTTTGAGGGGGGTGTCCCCTACCATGATACAAGGGAGCACATATATCTTTACTCTAAACGGCACGTTGGACCAGTGAGATTAGCTGTCTCCAAGAATAATCGGCCGGGCCGTAAAAAGTGCTTTCGCCGATTTCATAATATATTGTGAAAGTATAGAGCGAACGAGTCCAGTGAAATATAGAATACGGAGAAGAAGAACGGAAGAACTGGTTGGTTTGTCCAGGATCCCGACGAAAGGCAGTAGTAAGTAATTAGAAAGATGTTACTCTAATTCGCATGGGAAATTCTTTCTTTCGCCAGCCGTTATTAAAAAGTGAATTTTGCATTCGATTTTTTAAATGAAAAGACGATGACGCCCGCGCCTGGGATTTCGGATGCTGCAACACCAGGTACGTTACTGAACGCCTCTCCTCTGGTTTCGAATTTGTAAAACGCGCGCCGAATTTTTCTTTCGAAGGAATTTAATTTAGCTTTTTTTTTTTTTTTCAAAACGGTCAGTAAGATCGGCGTAGCGCAACTCGAAAAGATGCCTAAATTCTTGACGACGACAACGAAGTTAATTAAAATTGTAATTTTTCACTTAGAAAATATTTTGCTCGGTCGGACGGTTTCCTTTCAACAAAACCCCATTCTCTGTGTGTTCGGATAATTGCCGTTTATTTTTTTGTTTTCCCGTTCTTGGGTAACCGGATTTTCTTGTAATTATAGCGCGGCTGATATAATTAGCTGACTAGTGGACTCGTTTAAATAGCCATTAAATACGTTCGAATGCGTTAAAATAAATCCGACAATATTTTAATGCTCCCGATTTATTGAAATTATACGCGATGAAACGGACAGACCTCTGCTTGTTCCCCTTATTTTTTGTACACGCTGCAAAAATGCAATCAGTTTTCGTAACTTGGTCTGTAGCGTCATATAGACACAGTGTACCGTAGTATACAATCGAGATTCCAAGCATCGTGACTACCTATATTTGTACGATACAGTTGTATAGATGTGGGTAAAACGTCCGAAAGTGGCACTTGCTTGAAGATGGTTTTGCACAACATTCCGTTTCATCCGCAATCGAAATTAATCGCATCTGATGCAACACGCAAAGGTTGCTGAGAGAAGATAGATCTCATCACGTATAGTTAGAACTTTATCGGAGGGGAGCAGAGATCTTGATACTATTCATGGTGAAATTCCGTTGCACCTACTGATCGGTCTAACACCGTCACCTAATTTCTGACAATTCTCGGATTACTCGTCTAGCCTTCAGAGGCACGCCTATATCCTTTTTCGCAAATGGCGCTTGTAATTTTAGCAAAAAACCATACATCAGTACGAGATGTGCGGTAATCAGCATGTTTTGGCTAGCTTCTTCAAAAAAAAATAATCTAATAATAATGATAGTTTGGTAAATTTAAAAAAAAAATAAACACCCCCTCTAAATAAATTTCCGAAGGTTTTTACATGAAATATTGAAAATATCACAAATAACCGGTATCAATTTACGACAACCTTTTATCAAACAGTTTCGCCGTTACAGACTGCGACTGTTTGTTGTGTTGGGTGTTTTTTTTTTTTTTTTTTTTTTTTTGGTATCGAAACAATTATAGCGACTATTATTAAATATTTAAAGCTTTCACAGTGATTACTCATAACAAATAATTTTCGGAAACAACTGTGTTCTTCTAAAAGATATAGTTATTCGTTTAACGTTTCGACCAGCTTAAACTGGCCATCATCAGAAGTAAAAATTATTTATTAATTATAGCGACTATTTGTCGATTTTGCGTTTTCTTTGTTTCTTCTATCAGACCACACAGAGTCGCCATCAGCCAAACTCATGGAGCGATTCGGACAAAGAATTCCCTGATTTTGCTACAAAATAATTACATGCCCAAAATCACAATTATATTTCAAACACGGTGTGCAGTGTTAAAAACGACAAACCAGATCTCCAAACGGCCGATGAAATTGCGAGCTCAGAAAAAATCGCTTAAAAATCATCGGGAATATAGACGGGTGTCAAGTGTAGCTTCGGGACATAGCGGTTAATGTTTAATCAAATGCTCTATGTGTAGTAATTTTTCATCTTCTCAGGCAACATAAGCGAAATATAAGAATAATTTCTTCTCCCTCTTCATCCTGTTATAACAAAGAATTATTTTTAACAATTTCCATATTTAAGTAAATATAAGTCTGATTGTTCGGGCTTCATCGTGAAGCATCGTTACGCAGCAATTTCTATATAGCCCTGTATACTATATTTCACAACGGATTACGCGCACTCTACCTGGCGCAAGAATGACCTCGTCATTAATATCTCTAAGTTGTTATTTTTACGCTGGAAGTTAAAAGAAAATCCTATTACGAAATCGGTTACATTTTTGTTGAACAGCATAAACGACGAAAAGAGCCTAAAAAAAGCCGTTTCCAAGTCGTCGAGCTCAGTATAAGTCCTAGATATAAAAATACATTTATAGCGCATTAGTAGCCGCGATTGATTAACGTTAGCTACCAAAAGGAATAGAATTCTGAAAACATTGTTATCACCTTTTTTACCGCCAGATAAACATCGGAACTTTAAGAGATCAATGTCATAACAGGTGGTGGATTCCGTCGAAACAACGGAGCTGACAGTAATTAGATCAAAGTGGGGTGCATCTTAAGCATGTTCAAAGGTTTTCAGCATGTTAGAAAGTAAAGAACATTAGCAGATAATTACAGTTAAGCGTGAAACGAAAATGATCGACGTGAACGATTGATACGCCTTCTGTTTCGGGTCTAATGCGGTTTCGTTGTAACGTACATTAGTGTCGAGGAAATTCGCAGGACGACGCTACTTCGAAGGTATTCTTAGTTTTGGGCGCTTAGTAGTACGGTGGAAAAATCGGTTTTGACGAGACTCCGTAATAATCGAAAGACGTGCGCAAGATGGAAGCTGCTTTTTCGTTAAATCGGCCAGCAGCGATTTAGTTCCAGAAGCATAATCCGCGTACGCTACACACCTGTGTCGCTATTAGTTCGGTTTTAGGAAATTCCCGGAATTAGCGAGTGCTGGAAAAAGTTTAAATCGCCGAGGGATTCACTGGAAGACCGTTTCGAAAGCGACCTAGGGACGACGATAATGATGAAAAAGCCATTGCGGGTAAAATTACATTACGGGGGATCACGTTCTACGTATTGGTTGCCCGACTTGTCGAACGCGAAGCAATCCATAGCGCGATCGGCAAAGAGCGGGACCGAGAGCGCAGGCGACTTTATTAGATTGGACGAGTTCGGCCGAATGTGTGTGGGGAGATAAATGAACGCGAATTTCAAAAACTCGTCATAGCGCTCGTTCAGTACAATCATTTTGACAACGCTGGCAGCCGGGCCGCCGGGGGAAGTTTTCCAGCGGAAACGTGATTTTAATCCGATATAGAAAGAATTTTCCGGGCCCTATTAAACTACGCTCGGGGCGTTGGAATTCGCGACGAAAATATTAGTTTTATATTAGAACCGAACCAGACGAAGTGAACTTGGCGGAAAAACGATAACGGCGTCGCTTTTTTTCTTTTTTGCCGGCTCAGGAAATATACAAATTTTCCTCAAAGATGGTTCTCCGCGTCAGTATCGTTTGACGCTACGTTGTTATAACAATTCTGAAAAAGAACCGAAAAAAATAATCACCCCGACTCCGTACAGTTCGGTTTTTCGGATCTCCCTTGTTCCCAGCCGAAGCGTAGTTTTAATGGAATAGCTGCAAACGAGTGAACTGAAATAGCGCGTTTTGTTCCCCCCTCCCAGCACGAGCTCATACACACACAAAGTAATAATAACGGCGCGTTTTAACAAAATATTAATATGAGGCCACTAAATTTTCTCGCGTAAAACACGATACCGACATGTTTCGGTGGCCGGCTTAATTCTATTCTGTAATTATCGAATCGTGTGTTTGTAGAATTTTTTTCTCCTAGTTTATATTCGCCACTATAATAATAAATTCATTTATTTTCTGTTCCAATGGGAAAAAGCAAAATAAATAATTTAACTGAAATTGTACACTTTTTTAAAAGAGGCACAAGTGGAGTTTGATATGTACGCCATTCAATTAAAAAACGCATTAACAAAAAAAAATAAAAAACCCCGAAATCTCATTACCATAAATTTTATATTTCTATCGCAAATTTTTTCCCGTGATACTTATGAACTATATGATAGAACGAACTGTTGTCATTATTATTACAGTGAGTTTCGATTACATTTATACGATTTTTGGCCGCTAGAATATAAACTATGAGACTGCTAAAATATAAAAATAAAAGAGGCTAAATTTTGAAATACTCGTATGTAAAAATTAATTTCCATTAAAATAAAAAAGGTCTTTTCAAAAATTCTATAGCCCGTTTTATGGTAGGTACAGGATTTGTTTTTTTTTTTAATTGGCTCAATTTTTTCCGTACAATGCGGAAAAAATACAAAAGTCCGAAAATTTTGAAATTAGAAAACCAAAATTTTGGAAAAAATGTACTTACTAAAACAGCAAAACCAAAAACATAAAAAAAAAAATAAAATAAATAAATAAATAAATAATAAAAATCCACAGCCTTTTCCGATGGAATTAGAGGAGCATTTTTCTTTTATTGGGTATTTATATCGCTAGAATATAGGAAAACTATGAGAACTCCATAATTTTAAAATCAAAAAATCAAAATATTGACAAACGTGAAAATCTGGCTGCAAAAACAATTTCTGAAATTCCGCAGCCCGTTTTATAAGAGATGTAGTAATGGTTTTTTTTTGTTTTTTTGTTGTTTTTTTTTTTTTTTTACTTTTTTAATCGGCGTATTTTTGCCCGCAGAACGCTGCAACAATACAAGTTTAAAAATTTTGGAATTTAAGAACTCAAATGTGGGAAAATATGAACCTAAAGCGGTAAAGTCGAAAACTAAAAAGAGTCCACAACCACTTATGCACTACCCGCAAATCAATACCCAATCATCATCATCATCGAGTAGCAGCCCCAATCTGGAGATTGCTCACACCATTTCTACATTTCGCGGTTCCTTGCCATCTAAATTAGTTCGCTGCATTTTTTCCCGTCAATTTCTGTCATTTCGATTCGTCTTCTTCCTGTTGTTGCTTTGCGTTTTATTTTCGCCTTGCATCGCTGCAACGAAAATTCCTCCCTCTCCGATCTTTTCCTTTTTCTCTGGATTACGTCTTTTGCTATATCGCATTCTGTCAGTTTGCGCCTGCTTAAAACGTCTTTATTTTTCACCTTTGGCCGTCCATGGTATTCTCATTATTCTTCGCAACGGCCACATGCCAAATGCATCTAGCTTTGTCCTGCATTCCGCATCCATCGTTCAAGTTTCTGCTCCGTATTTTAGCACTGACATCATGTAGCAGTTACATAAATTAAGATGAAATAAAAAAATAAAAGTATTACTTCTATATTTATGAGTATAATATTATTGGGAAGAGAAAAATTCCAGCCCGGTTGATTTTTTTTTTCAACTGACATCTATTGTAATGTGGGAAAAATACAAAACCCCAAATTGTCAAATTTATCAGTTCCAAATTCGGACATTTTTGAGACGATGGTCACCAGTATCCTACGAAAGAAAACGAATTTGACGACGGCAACGGAAATTTAATGAAATGAACATTGTCGATGTCTCATTTTAAAGAGAATTAAACGTAACATATTTCTTTCACAAATATTACGATGCCTATTTTGGTTTTTGAGATATTTTAGTCCGAATTTCGCTTTTTTATTTAACGCGTTTTCATATCCGATTTTTTAAATAAACGTTATATGAAAGTTGCGCGGTTCTTTTTAAAAATGCACGAAGTAAAATAATTAAAAACCCGAAGGAGGTTTGATGTACATATATGTGTGTCTATCGGAGGATATAGAAATTAAAAAAGGAGTTCGACAGGGATGTGTACTGTCTCCTCTGCTTTTCAATTTATATGCCGAAGCAATATTCAGAGAAGCGCTTGATGAGAATGACGGGTTGATCAAGGTAAATGGAGTCACAATTAATAATATTCGATACGCAGATGACTGTCTCATTAAAGCTGATAGTCGGGAGGAATTGCAAAAAATAATGAACAAACTGATAGACTATAGCAAAGCTTATGGGCTCACCATCAACAGCTCTAAAACAAAAGTAATAGTGTTCTCTAAGAAGCCTGTGCAATGCGTAATAGAAGCAGATGCGACAAAACTAGAACAAGTCAAATCAATTAGATACCTGGGTACCTTTCTTGATGACAGCTGTAGCTGTAAGAAAGAAATCCGATCGCGAATAGAGCAATCGAGAGCAGTGCTCATAAAAATGAAGAACCTGCTCAGCAGAAGTGAATTAAATCTTGGATTACGAATTAGAATTCTGCGCTGCTACGTTTTCTCGGTCTTACTGTATGGCAACGAGAGTTGGACGTTAGATGCTTTATCAGAAAGAAGTATACAGGCCTTTGAATTATATTCGTATAGGCGTATGCTGAAAATTCCGCGGATCTTAAAAGTAACTAATAAAGAAGTCCTCAAAAGAATCAATAAACGCCCGGAATTATTACATTTGATTAAGGAAAGTAAACTAAATTATCTAGGCCACATCATGAGAGGCCAAAAATATGAGATTTTACGTCTCATTATGGAAGGAAAGCTTTTCGGCAAAAGATCAAAAGGGCGCCCACAAAATTTGTGGACAAATAACTTTCATCGCTGGTTCCGCTGTTCGCCCATTGAAATGTTCAGATCTGCCATGTCTAGAAAAGACACTGCCGTGTCGATCGCCAACCTTCGTAACGGAAACGGCGGATGAAGAAGAAGAAGAATGTATAATAACCGTCATAAAAACATTGTAAAGTAGTAAATCCGCAATTCTCACCTGAAATAGTATGGTGTCCGGTATACTTCATAGATTTCTCGTATTTATTCATACGTGAAAGTTGCAAAATGTGTCTCTCTATTCGCGGTAATTTCGAAAATTACTGGATAGAACTTTGTGTAGTTTTCGTGGTCAATTAAGTTATTTCCGAAGCAGGTTTTATCGCGTTACTTTAAGAGAGGGACAAGCATTAGGGGTTTTAAACATTTTTAAATTTATTTTATTTATTTATTTTTTGCTAATTAGTATTTAATGATTAATTAAATTACCAGTCTCGCGAGAAAACTAAAGACGAAAATATTTCGTTTGTAAGGAAATACTTTTTTTAAAAAATTATTTCGTTTTCGATAATGTTTGCAATTTTTATATTTCGAGTTTCTATTGCGGTTATTTATTTAATTTTTACAAAAAGCTTAACGAAAAGGTCGGAAAAATTGGAACAAAACGAGCTGTGGGCGGACAAAATGCTCCTTTAAATATACATAGTGATTATGAGAGATTAGTGTGTGATCAACTCGCATCCGATTTTTAACGAAGTATTTTATACGTGTAAGGTAAACAGACGGAAACAATGTGTCAGTTGTTGGTTGTGTATATATATATATATATATATTAATTACAACGTAATTCTTAGGCTATCACCCATTAGAAAAAATGTCCCAATTTTATGTAACGTTTGTTATATT
The DNA here is from genome assembly GCA_039619475.1 of Icerya purchasi. Lineage (NCBI taxonomy): Eukaryota > Metazoa > Arthropoda > Insecta > Hemiptera > Monophlebidae > Icerya > Icerya purchasi. The sequence continues at coordinate 30,485,146 of CM077116.1, read as the reverse complement.
TTATAGGATTTTTGTTATTGTTATTTAAAAAATGTCACAATTTTATGTAACGAAATATGTAACAAAAAATGAAACGAAAAAATGTTTTAATTTTATATAATGAAAGTTAAATGTTGAGATAGGATTTTTGTGATTATGTTATTTTTTTTGTGTTGATGCCAGTAAGAAATACGTTGTAAATGTTGATAATCTTATACAAAGTATAGAAGAGAAAGAAACAGAAATGAAAGCAAGAGGGGTCAAGGGGCACAGCCCCTTGCGAGGCCAAAATGGCCAAGTTATATATATATATATATATATATATATATATATATAAATAAAAAAAGACATTTGTATGTGCTTTTTACTTAAACTTTTTGTTAAATCGCTACAGGCACGAGTTATAGAAAAACCGGGAATCGTCAGCTGAATACGAGGAGAGATTGTTGTTGGATGGTGTTCCTAGAGAGAAAAAGAAGCTTTACGTAAATATGTTAATTAAAAAACAAAAAATTAAAAAAAAAAAAAAAAATACTCACATTTAAAACTTAAGGGCGCGAACAGATAAGTAGGAGGACAGTTTTTGGAATAAATGAACGGTAGGAGAAAAATTAAATGGTCAAGAAGGAGGAAAAAACAGTTGATATTCAGAAGTGAAGCTCGGTTGACTACTAAGTATTATTTCAGCAAATAAGTCGGGAAATGTTTTATAGCGAAAACATACAGTATAAGTAACTGTTTACAATGATGTCTTTTAATTTTTTAAAAATATTTTTGTATACACAATTTAATAACCACGCAGCGTGTTGGTAATTTTTCACATAAAAAAAAAAAAAAAATAGAAGGAAAACAAAGAAGATATTTTATTAGAATATTTATAAAATGTGAATTAGAAATTGCAACTAAGACTCTTCTGTTCCGGTTTTCATCAGTGATTCCTGAGGAAGATTCTAATTTATATAATTTTTTTATGTGATTCATACGGATTTTTAACAATAAAGTAAGCGGAAAAAAGTGGAGTAAAATAAAATGAAGACTTAAAAAAATATTTACTATCACATTTCTAGATAATTTTTTTTTCCTTTTCCTACCGTGGGCACGCCAGTAGATAAAAATTTAAACAAGTATTAATAAATATGCGGACGAAGCGATCGGTAACAACTTTCAAAAAAATCCTGCTGCAAAAGTTTGCACTGTTGCTATTGGAAATATTATTTACATTCAAATCTAAGTGCACATTAATTATACGCTGTCACATGGGCTCTACTTAAAGTTTACTTTAATTATCACATTACTAAAATTCGCAAAATAAAAGAAACCTGAAAATACAAGCGAATAAAAAATGTACACTTCATAAAAAGGAAGAGAATATTAAATATTTAAGCGGAATTATTAATATGCGGACTTACCGCGGCGGCTAGTAGTCAGTGTTCGTGTGTATGCGTGTGTGTATGTTTATAATATTAAATGCCAATCTCACTTCTGGCAACACGAGTGTTTAGGAGTCAACAGAACTCAATGTACAATTTAGAGATCCCGGGACACGTAACATGGAAGGGAAAATGGGCATCTCAAGTACTAAAAATTTCCAGCCAAAGTGACCACAGTACTTAGAGAAAAAAAAGGGAAAAAATCAACCGATAATAAAGTGTGAAGCAGAAATAATCGGCAGAGTACATATACGTTTTTTGTTTTCCTTTCTTGCGACCGCTTCAGCTCTATCAATTTGAATACACGATCGTAACTAGACAGGGCGCAAACGATAAGCTTATTATTTCGAGATAATACGAGATAGATGCGTTTAGAAAACCATTTTGGCAGAACCAGAGAATTCTTCAGAATTAGAATAGAGGATAAACATTTTGAAATATTATATATTAAAAAAGAAAAGAAGAAAAAAAAAAAAAACGATTGCAGACTAAGAGCAACTAAATCAAAACAATAATAGGAGATAAATAGTTAGGAAACAAGCGAGTCTAGAAAACGCAGCGGGGAAAATCGGCGCCACGAAAATCTCGCATACCGATGTTGCCAAAAGAGGCTCATACAGGCCGAGATCCGCCTTTAGCCGGCTGTAGTAATCGGTATCTCTCCAGTTCAGCGGCCATTCTTTTCTTTGACCAACGAATAATCTCCCCCCCCCCCCCCCAGATGATAGGATTGATATTACGATATTACGTAGCGGGTAAAAGAACTTGCTACTTCCACAAGTAAGCAGACGATAAAAATCCGAAAAACAAAATTTACCGACTGAACGGTACACTTAAGTGGCTTCGGTGTATGCCGACTGGAGTGCTAGCAGCGATGACGCGGTTTGTTTGCGGAGTCAACTGCGCGAGTAATTAGCAAAAAGCTGGACAGTAAACGGACTCGTTTTAAAAGCCTAACCATCAAAGTTGCATAAAGGAACGAGGACATCAGCTGACCGGCGGGTCACCTGCAGGAGAAGAAGGAAAGCGTACGACAGAGGATAGAAGGCAAGCAAGCGAAGATCGGCCGAATGAATGATAAAAAGTATCCTAATTATGTTCACGTACCGGATGATGGTTGGATGTCGGCGCGCTCGTTCATCTCTGGTCCGGATTTCGAGTTTTCGGCCATCGAACGAATCGGAAAGTAAAAGCTGTTAATTTTTGTCGGCTTTGTTCGCGAGAGAGGCGAATGTGGACGGCGCGCATCCAAAAACAACAAATTCGGCCGGTTCCTTGTGCAGCCAAAGAGCGACGAATTAAAAATAAATGTCGGCAAAAGTGTTGACCGGCCGCCAAAATCCACCAGTTGCCAACTACAATATGTAACAACACACGTCGGAGCGCAAGCAACCAAACAACTACCGTTGCCGCTGCTCGCTATTCAAGCTTTTCTACACTTCCTCCTAACCTTGTTAATGAAAGCGCAGCTAGCAGCCGACCACAGCGACATCGGGTCCGCTAAATATCATTACGCTAACCGTGGGCGCACCACTCTCCACAACTAGCACTAAAATGTACCGAATTCCGAAGAACGTGAAAAAAAAAAAAGAGAAAAAGAAAGAAAAAATCGATAAAACAACATTAATTTCACTTACAATCGCCATGTTCTTTTAAAGTTACTATTTTTTTTTTTTTTTTTTTTTTTTTTTCTATAGTTAATAATACATTGGAGAATACAATACGCAATAACTGCTCTTTGCAGAACCTTCAGCCAGCGCTGCCGGCAAGTCGGCTTAAGAATTACGTCGATTAACAATTACGAATGGTGTATAAGTATTGTGTATCCGTACACGCAGACACATCCGGTAAACGACAAATTTCTCTCGTTCTCTGTAAAATTCCATTATACGCCTTCGGTATTATCATCGTTGTACGCAGTAGCGGCGAAAAAGATTTATACACACCTTCGTTAAACTTGCATTTTAGGAAAATTTACGAATGCTTCAATTATTAGAAACAAAAATTAAGACATTCTACAGTGCGGGCGGTATAACTTAATTAAATTTAATTACGAAACAAAATAAAAAAAAGAAAAAAAGAGCTCCAAAAAAGCTGATCAAACATTAATGGCAACATGGTTCTTGCAAATAAACGTTAAAACGCTAGTCAAATTGTTTAATAGAACATTAAATAGTTCTTGTTTTGTTTTTTTTATTTTTCATTATTTGCCGCGTATTTTCTTTAAATATTTTCGCATAATTTATTCTAGTTTAATTAATCATGTGGTTAGCGGTCGTTTTCGACTTTCTCAGCCATTCGTCATATACTTCGTTTGTGCCGGATGGAAGTGTCTGTATTTTAATCATATTTTTTAACATAAAAGTACTCATTTCGCGTAATGTGTTTTTTTTTCGTTTTTTAGAAAAACAGGCCTTTTCTAACTTATTGCCAGTAAGATTAGACTTCATTTCAGTGCGCAACGCACTAAAATTGATTTGTGAATCCGCGTTTTGAAATATGCGACTGTGAGGTTCTAATGGAAACTTCTACGCAACCATAATTTTTTCTCCTTTTTTTTTAAGGACGACGTTTTTCATTGAAATTGACTACTCTTCCGTAAGTATCACGGAGAGATCATCTGGAGTTCCGAAAGATCTTTTCAGTATATATATATATATATTGAAGATTTTTTTGTTTTATTGTATTGGCGACGACGGGCGAAACCAACCAGAGGCAACGACCAAGGAGCCCTCGGCACAAATTAAAACCGTTAATATATATATATATATATATATATATATATATATATATATATATATATATATATAAAAACAGAAGAAACGAAGATGGGGAAAGAGCAAGTATGACGGTAGGAAGACACAAACTTAAAAATTGAGAATATTGAGCGCTTATGAAGAAGAAGGAAGCACCGGCGAATGAGAATGCAATTGGCGTCGCAAGTGCAATTATAACCAGCGCGGAGCTGAAAAAGGCAACAAATACGTACACAGAAACGAACACTTTTGTAACAGTAAATCGGCTACCGAACTGGAGATTATGGATTCACGGCTGGCGGTCATAACTCGCTCCTAAAGGCATATAGATTCAGTGATGTAAAACTACTAAGCATCAGTAACGAGTGTAACAATGAATTCCAAGAGAGAGTAACCGGCTGTCCGCAATATCCATTAGAATAAGCTCAGTGCCTGACTTATCAACCGGTCCGACACGCATTATTCTACTCTATAAATAAACAGCGGCTTTATGATATTTTTTAATTAAATCGGTATCATTTAATGCATTTTCCTTTTCAGCATCTTTATATCGCGATCAGATCGCGTTATATGTTTCCGGGATCACAGGCGGTCGTTTGAACACCATTTGATTTCATCGTCAGCGTCCGTAGTTACTTAACGACAATGATGATGATGGGGTATTGTCGCTGTTCACGCGAGCCACTTTGATACGACAAAAATAATACACAACTTTTTCAGCGCGTCGGTTTTTGTTTAAACGTGGAGTAATTCGGTTGTTTCGCGCGTTATTTAACCGCTGTTGATCGACGTGCTCCTACCTAACTTCGGTTAAGTCAATCACAACATTCATTACTCTACACATTCTTATACACACACATTATCACACACTGTAATTGCAGTGAGTGCTATACACTGCTTGTAATTATCTATACTAATTTTCATTATGTTATATTGTATCGCTATCGACGATTTTATCTCTAATTGTACTACTGATAACACCTCTGCAGAATTATCTACTGAAAGCGATATGATTACAGACGTAGACGTTGTTAGACATGTTTTATTTTCTAATGATAATACATTTTAAACAATACGAACTGTTCCGATGATAATATTAAAGAAAGTCGGATCGATTACAGTAGTTTTATAGTGCATGTTAATAATAACAAGTATTTGTAGAAAAAATTAATACAGGTGATTCGAGTTTCTATTAGCGTTCTTCAAGTCGTGTAGACGTTGAGAAGTATCTTCTCTGCAAGGACATCGTAAAAATTAAAAAGGTGCGACGCAACAACGGGGTTATTATCGTGCAGTTCTCCTCAATCGATGGCAATTATCAAGCCATTAACAGTAAGCCCGGAAATCACTCGACGCAATGCCTGGAAGGAAGAGTGGGCGAAGGAAAATACCATGGATTGAACCTAAGAAGCACCTTCCTCTCTAGGAGCCGAACTAAAATACGAAACATGGCGTTCATTAAACAGGCTAAGAACAATGGTTGGTCGAACAGGAGACAACATGAAGAAGTGGCGAATTTCTGATAACTCTTTCTGTATATGTGGCGAGGAGCAATCTATTCAACATATTTTCATCTGCAGTAGATGGCCGCACAGGTGCGACTTTAATGACCTATTATTACAACTGGATGAAGACAGTGTCGTGTTTGCAGAATACTGGGAAAACACCGTGATGTAACGCATACAGATTCCGTCCCTGACACGAAGAAGAAGAAAAAGTATACCACAATGATCGATCTTCCCCTGATGTTGAGCAGAATCAACTGATACCGGAGTAAACGTCTAAAAAGAACGGTGTCATTTCTTTCATCGGGTGAAGATAGAAGACCTTTAAGCATAAAAAAAGCATTCATTCACGCAGAAAAATTCAGATAACCCGGTCAAAAACGATCTGGCAGCTACAAACACAAGCCAATCACTGGTTCTTAGTAAAATTAATAATCAAAATATGAAACTGATTTAAAATTAAGTAAAAGCAACACAATAAAATCAGTCAAGACAGTGATTCACACACAATGAAAAATAATTTTATTTCGTAGTAATTGAATTTTATTTGTTCATAAGTTTAACCATTAATATCTTAGATTATGTATTTTCATTTTATTTTATTTTGTTATTTATTAAACTCGTTCGCAACTCTTTTACGGCACTCATCCGAATGTTCCTCCGCCTTTTTTTTTTTTTTTTTTTTTTTTTTTTTTTTTTTTTTTTTTTTGGCGTGTCAACTGTGGAAGCGCAAGAGGAATTTCCTGTATTTTCAATAGTGGGATTCGAACCACGTGTTAACCGAACACGAACCACCACTGCCTAACCAACTGGCCCACAGGGTAGCCAGAAAGATACCCCGTAGAAGTTGGTTTTTTTGTTCTCCGACATACGGCCGTTCGAAAATTTTCTATTACATACTGAAAATTATTTTGTAATTTTATTCTCCAGCAGTCTACAAGAATTCGGCCCCGGTAGCGAATAATTCGAGTACCGGAGATCGGTGTCAAAAATAACTAACCGCTTTCCTCCCGAACGGATAAAGATGTTTGTAAAAAAAAGAGAAGTGAATTTTGTCAACTTATTCGGAACAACGAACAAAGAATGGGAAGAAGAATGAGACTGCTCGATTAAAGACATAGTTGTATAGGCTAAAAACGATTTGAGTCACGAACGGAAACGTTTCTGACGACCATAGTTTGCCGGGTTAGTGTGCTATATACAATAGCATTTACGTGCAAAGTTTTACTTACGAATACAGCGGTTGTGAAACTAAAAGGATGGTCACGCAATACGTACTTTTCGCTTGGACGTCTCATTAGCACAAGCGGAACTTAGCTAATAAATAATAAGCGAACGTTGTCACCGACTATTTCAATGGCATACCTGGTTCAAAAATTCAATCGACTGTCAAAACTAAATTACTACTGTTTAAAGGATACAACGGCAGAACGCATTTTTGACACGACCGACCACCTAATAGAGACAAGAAACACATTGCTACTCGCTCCAAAAACCTATCCAAAATTCCTATGAAAAAACAATTTCTTCCGAGCAATGTTAGTCTACTTTTTTTATTTTGTTTTTGTTTTTGTTTTTTTTCTTCTGCGTTCGGTAGGCTGTTTTGATCGTCGGGAAAGCGAGTTGCGGTTTTCGACATTATTCGAATGTTTCGTTTTCTCGACACACACTCATATGGCAGCCACCTAAACCAGACTGCTTTTTTGGGCGCTACTGTTCGGACCGCACGAGCAGAGGGTTCTTAATTTGGATCCCTCTCAAACTAGCTGTAGTCTAGTTTAAGCGACTAAAAGAAGTTCCCAAAACTACTTTTACATCGCTATAAATCATCTCTTCGTCACTACCTAGACACACACGTACGCTGATGTTTACAGATGATAACATCCATCAGAGGTTGATACGCGGAAGGTGCGATCTGTACGGATCAAAAAAACACGTATCGTATTTTTAATGACTTTTTCGCAAACAAGTCGCTATATAGACTGCGCACAACTGGATAGAGCAAAACCGCTGTCGCCATCCGGTGACGGGCAAAAGATAAATCGGCCGCCGATAAATGGTGCGAACGGTTATGACTGCACCGATTTAACCACTTGTTTGCGACGAAACCTGCGGTTGAAATCACAGATTTATCTGCCCTCCTTGCCCAACCATTTTCTTCTCATGCTGGTTTCGAAATTCATTCACGTTTTTTACTTTAACATATCCAAAAAATGATAAACAGTCCAAAAAAAAAAAAAAAGAAAAAAAAAAAAGAAAAAGAAAAAAAGTATTTCGTGCTATGCTATGATTTACCCTCAATACAAAAAGTAATGTACTGCAAAAAAACTTCCAGGGTTAAAAAAATGGTTAAATAAAAGAGAAACTCACTGGCTTTTTGGTTTTTAAATGTCATTTATTTTTTGACGTTTACTGTAAATGGATGTTTCATTGACGCACTAAGTGACACCAATTTATATGTTTTTCACTATTATTGCAGATCAAGTGTTTGATTAAAGTGGGAATCAGTTCGTCTTTCTCGCTGCTGCAGTATTTTTTCAATCGATACATTCGCAACCTCTTCCAGTTTGATCTATTTTCCTAGTATTTCTTCGGATTTGCTAATCCTATCCGAATCGTCAAACTCGTATAGTTCAATACTGCCAATTGAGATGCCTTCGTCCAAGGTGAACAACGGTAGAAAGTCAAAATATCGCGATGTACTAGTCCGTACCGGTTCTAATATTTCTAACTTTAATTCTTTTTCATTTCAGTTCACCAATGTAGCCCTGTAGAAGTGCTTCTTCATGTCGACTATTTCGTTTATTGCGAACAGATTACGACCGTAATGGTGAATACGTCCTATAGAGGAGAAGATTTTTACAAATTGTAATAGGCCGTCGTCGCGTTTAGCCTAGTAGCTAGAGCGCTTGACTTCCGATGCGGAGGTCTCGGATTCGATACATGCGGCGCTAGTTTCGTACACAGCAGTTTAGACACAGTTGGACACTGCATTTGTACATCGATAAATCAAGCGACTATAGTCAGTTCCGAATGTAGTCGTGTGTACTAGCGTCGTACAGAAATATTCAGCCGGCGAACAATCGCATCAACGTGAGTAAAGGCCAGTCATCTTGCCTTCGCCTCGCCGCTGATAAGCTTTCACATTTTGATCGGCAGCACGGAAGCTAGGTTGCGCTCCTGCTTACGCTATTCCATCTTCTAATTCTCCTCCAAATTAAAAGATAATCTCATACTCGAAATCGAGTGAGAATAGACGACGAATAGGCCTACATAATTTTTACGCGCAAGATATTTCAGGAAAGCTAAATTCAACATTTGCCACTATTATCAACATTTTAAACGTGTTTCGGTAAGGAACTCATTGTTAGAAATGCTCATAATGTTCGGCCTACGATGTTAATTAGTCCATCATATGGTAGGCGAAATGTGCGCCAATTATGAACCAAAGGCATAGAATCAATTAATTAAATGCACCGCGTCAACTAATTTCACATCGCTAATGGAATGCAATTTACACCGCTGAGAAAGCCTAAAAATTGAATATATATATATATATTTATATTTGTGTGCGTGTATAATATATATATATATATATATGTGAGTGCGGGAGAAACTGAAAATGGATCTTTTTTTTGATTTTAAAGAAAATGACTAATTCCATTGTACACTGAACGGAGCTTAACTGTCCTGAGTCGTCAAGGAATGAGTAGTAGAAAATTAGGGGAAATTCAATTACGACGCAAACATGTGTACGTATGTGTAGGTGACCATGAAAAAAGAAAACGAACTAGAGACGAAGGAAAATGATTAATGGGAATGCGAAATGGTCGGTCACAAAATTCCCGCGGGAATAAGGAAATTACTTGAAAACGGGACAGAGAGGCTCTACTATAAAAGACAGAAAGTTAAGGAAGACACTCTTTTTTCTACGAGGGGCGATCGAAATGTCATTGCCACACTTCGATATCTTCGCTTCTAGTAGACGTCGGAAAACGTGCGACCGCCAGTCATTTCATTCTCAGTTAGTATAGAAAGTTTCATACCGATCGGTTCAGTAGTGCTCGCGTTGTCTACATTTAAAATGGAATTGTCGCTGGAGTGTGCGTCCGTTTCTTGTCAGTAACGCGAGACATCATTCGCTTCGTGGCTCCAGAAAATTGTACAGCCAGCAATATATTCACGATCCCTCTAAAAGCTGTGTACGGTGACTTCGTCATGCCGTCCCGAATAGTTCGATCGTGGATAGAGCGGTTTAAAGTCGACCGATTGATGATTCACGAAGAGGAAATAAGTGAGAGACCGTGCAACGCCGTGAATGATGAAACGACCGCTGCTGTTTTGACATTGTTCCAGCGAGACAGATATTACAAACTTAAAACACATGTTCAAGGACGAATTTTTAATCGGCATTTAGCGACGAAAAGATAAAGGAAGCGGCAACGACATGTGTGTCGGAAATTCGAACGGGAATATAAAAATTTGTAACGCGATATGTGACAAATGTTTAAATTGTAATGGCAATTATGTAGAAAAATAGGCAATTTCTTTGCGAATTTTTTGGTTTTTGTTTCATTTTCGTAACTGAACACGGGACGAAGTTACATGGAGGCGTGGCAATGACTTTTTGATGGCCCCTCGTAGCAAAGTAACAATCGACAAAGTGGCAGATTTTCAATTAAAAATGAAACGTAACCATGTTCAAAAGGCAGTTTAGCCTCCCATAAAATTGTACACCTAGACCGGACATTTCCTCCTCTCTCTGTTCGTATTGTATTGACACAAAATCGCGTGCATCTACATTAAAGCAACGAGAATACGAACGGCATCATGCAAACTTTCCGTTCCAGCCATTCTTCTGCAGTATACTGCTTTTTTTTTACTGCAGCCATTTTCGTCGCCTACTTCAAGCGATCTCGTCCAAGTTGTTTAAGTAATTACAGTTGGCGAAATGATCGTTTTAATATTTTAAAACGAGCGCTGCTTAACGAGATTGCCCGAAATCAAGAACCGTAAGCATCTCGAGCGCAGAATAAGATATAATCGCGCAGAGCACGCATTATTGCCAGTTGGATAGTAGTTTGCCGTAGTAAAAAACACGCAGCATTTCAATCTACGAAAATCCCTATTCGCTTTTTTCAACTCCTTTTAGAGCGTGTAGATTTAAATTTCGATAAATATTTACCGCAAATCCTGTACTTTCGTCAACTTCTAGGCCTTATTTAAAAAACTTTTAAATTTTCCTTATTATCTATCTTTCAATTGGAATTATCCGCAATTACTATGAGAGCTATCATCGTTGACACGTGTAAAATTTTAATGTCTTCGGAAGGAACGTGCGACGGTGCAACATTTAATATTTGTTTAAAACGTACAAAATTTCTCGTTCGACGAATTTACCAAATTTCTCGATAGAACCAAATGCTTCGCGACATTAATGAAAAACGCCCCGCCGGCTATTTTTCTTTTCAACAAGAGCCGACATTTTCGCGATACCAATTGTTGCAGATCCGTTCGTATGTAAAAATTTCCGGCGGTTCTGAAACGCTTAATAGGAACCCCGCGAGAGGAGATCACGAGAACACGCTGAACTCGGTATTCCTCTGGCAGGGGAATACGGTGCCGTCACGATGCGTACGACCTCTCACCGAATCAGTCTCGCCATTTCCATGTCACAAAACCTGCTCGCTGCGGCTCGACAAAGAGTTGCATCGATCCGTTGCAGGGTGCTTTTCGAAGAAACAGAAACAAATTGCGGAACTATAAAGTAACTTTCCGTGATGGACGCGCGCTGACTTCGTTCTTGTACGAAGGAACAGGTGTCGACGTGTACACAGCAATCGTAAATATTGCAACGCATAAAATGCATACAGCACGAAACATAAAGCATAAAGCGACCACGACATATAAAAAAAGTTCACCGCGTAACAGGCGAACGCGTGAGAAAGAGAATTAGCGTAAAGACACACGGAGGAAAAGAGGCGATAGAGAGATGTAAATAAAAATCTAGAACGGAGCCGATGAACCATTAAAAGAGAACTTGTTTATAACGCTCTCTCTACTAGCGCTCGTATGTCATAAAGTGAAGTTTTTCCGATTTGCGCCATTTTGGAATCTGCCCGCAGTGCACATGAAAGTCGTGACAATGCCGATTGATCGGACGAAAAAACGAAAACCCGTCGTCGCATTCACCCGATTACCGTTCGCATAACCTCTGCAGCAGACACGAGAAGCGTGCACGCTCAATTTTCGGTCCAATTACACGCGAAACAGCCGATTTCAGAAGCCGCTACGGAAATACTTCGCAACTACGAATTATCGAAACAACCGAACAGCAAGCCATACTAGACGCGACCCCGTAACAAATCTAAACTTCGAAAGAGATCATCTCGATAACAGCGCCTTATAGTCAGCAAGTGTCCGCACGGAGAGACTGCAAAAAAATCCGATACTTCGAAAACGGCATGTTCCAATATCCTTTGAAACAACGGTTTATTTCAACAATTCTGCTTAAAACGATGAGCAACATTTTTGAAAGATTTCGGCAGTGACGAAATTCATTGCTCTTTGACGCGTAATAGCGTCTAAAATTTTTTAAATCGAACCGGCAACTTCGGAAAGAAGGATACACGCGGTTTGTTTTTTTTTTGTTTTTTTTTTTTTTATCAAAAACTGGCTCTAGCTTGCGTTAAGGAATAAAAACTTGATTAACCGATCAAACGGAAAGTCTCGATTTTACACGAGGCGTTCAGTAAACAAAAGTTTTTTTAGCGACATTGAGGGTAATGGAAACAGTTCGGAGTGAGGCTTAATAATTCCTGCAGTTTGTACGAACAACAGCTCGGAAAAGAAAAAGAAAATAAAACATCGTGTTTAATTACAGTAGAAAGAAAATTTCTAAATCCGTAGTGAGGGGGTAAATACTTTGCGAAAAATCATCTTTTGCCGTGTTTTCGACGCGTGAACTTGCACAACTGTGTGCTTCAAAAAATAAACATTCGGAGGGTGCAGCGAATATACTTTTTCATTTTTGAAAATAAGCTTCGCGCCTTTATTTATAAAACTAAAAATTTTTGACGATCATTATTCGACACTTGAAAAATTTATAATAAAAAAAAAAAAAAAAAAAACAATCATCAACTATGGAAATTATTACAAAGTCAAAACGGAAATAAAATAGAACATTGTTACTAATTGTTATATAGAAATTCCGGCAAAAGAATGTTTTCCCAAAAACGGAGGATATCAGGAAAAACATGTTTATGATGCCTTCTCTCTGAATGAATATTGAGATCCGAGTGATAGTCGCTGTAAGAGGATACCCCTTTAAATCAATTAACCTGAAAGATTTTTAGTTGAAAAGGGGGATTTTCTTTTTCCGATAAAACTCGCCTTTACCGATCATCTTGTAGCACTTATGTGAAAACAGGAACTTCGCGCTCCTCGCAATCAAAGCTAAGCAAAATAATCAAAAATTACGCGTCCGACTTTCGAGCGACACTGAACTAACAAACTGAAAAGTCGCACCGATTTTAGGAAATTTCTTTCGAGATTACTACTTATATTATTTTTTATGAGTCTAAAATTCTAGCGTTACTTTCACTATAAATATAAATAATATTGACGTGAAAAATTGAAATAACCAAAAACAAAATTAGTATTATCGGGAAGTTAAAAACTACTAGAAAGGTAAGGTTTAAATAGATTGGTGAGTTTTTTATAACGACTGCAGACCGAGTGGTCAATTAAGGTGAGTGCACACCTCGTCTGAATTTTGAACAGCCGATATCTTCGCTTCCATATCGACCGCAGCGAAAACGGTTATACACATCTTCGATTCGCGCGATATCAGCCAACCTTTCCGATATTTTTAACGTAACCAAATCTTTTAAAGAAACGTTAGCGCTAGGCTGCCAAGCGAACCGCTAATCGGAACTTGCAGCAATCTCTTAGGGACGTAGCCGTTTCTGTTTAAGCTAGAACTAACAATCATCGGCATTCGAAAGACATGCTAACGAATGCAATAAAAGTAATTTTCTGTTATTTAGTCGCCATTCACGAACAATACTAATTCCCACAAAAAAAAAAAAAACCTTTCCAAAAGCGGTGCCCAAAATCGTCGCTCTACTCTCTTTAAACAGCGGTCACACTGGTTGCGGTGTTCGTGTTTAACGGCGATTTCCTTCGAAAATTGCGTCCTTCCATACCGTTTAATACGTTTTCTCTCTTAACAATGTTCTCCATTACAGAGACTGTTGAGAGCATCCGCTCAATAAAGAGTTCTTCTACTGTGCCATAATGTATAGCCCTCCAATAAAAGTAAATAAAATGTACATATACGCATACTCGTAAAATGTTAAAGCACGTTGTCGGATGACTTTGCGCGACAACTGAAATATAAAACAGTTTTAAAAAACGAAATAAAATAAAGCGGAAAAAATATTACATGCATGCGCGCGAAGTCAAAAGGTTTTAGACACGCATAGAGCACACTTACTCGATCCGGACGAAGAGAATGAAGACGCGGACGAGTTATTGACGACGGAAGATGAATTCGGAGGATTCCATATCGGTAATTTTAATAATTTCAGCTTCAAGCTGCTACTTCGCTTCAGAGAAACCGGTGCTTGTTGTAGTACCTGCTGTTGCTGCAAAGGCCACTGAGAATGTTTCCCGCCTTTGCCGCTAGTCGCCGATGCAGCGCTGCTGTTACTAACGTTGCCGTTGTTGTCGCCGCAACCTTCATTGTTTTCCATAAATGGCGCAGTCGATTTTATTCTTATTCGCTTTCGACGGATTTTCTTCTACTACCTTTTATTCTTTTAATCGACCTTTTAGAAACACCGCACACGGTTCGCGTATATATCTTTTTACGAGTTAATAAATTTTATTTCCCGAGAAAGAAAAAGCCGGGCAAGTTAACAGTGAGAATGTTCATCCGTCCGAGCGTATAGTAGAGGTTACACCACACAGTTTTAATTATACTAAAAAGAGAAAGAAAGGAAAAAAATAAATAGAGCAATTAAAATACGCTGATACATATTTACGTTATTCGAACCTAAAGCAGACAGTGTTGGCAAAGTGACAGGAGCCACGCACTTCCGTCGACAAAGGGAAATGCTGTGTAGCTGTCCAATCAGGAAAGCTTACTCAAATTGGCGACTAGCCGAAAGTGTAAGCTACAGTTCATCAGAGGTGTAGGTTGGCTGCTAGAGCAGTTCCTTTTCATTAGGGCGCTGTTAACAATATCAAGGTAAGTGTGTAAATTCGATCGTAAACAGTGGCGCGCCCATAAAACACGGCCAGAATTAAATACCTATACCAGAACGACACTTGGAACACACGTTTTAATTGCAATACTTTTCGACGATCTTAAGAAAGATCTTACGTAATAATAAACTCTTTAAAATTTGAACATTTTGAATGCTGAAATTCATTTTTATGTTTAAAAACTGTTAATTTTTCAAACAAAATCCTGAGACCCAAAAGAAAAAAAAAAAAAAAAAAAAACAAAAACGAAAAAGTAATAATTAGCGGAAAAAAAGAACTATTACAACGGGAACACTGCTCGTATCTAGTGTTAGTAAAAAATTCAACCAACTCGTTTACATACTGGGAGGAAGTTTTAAAGAAAATTCGTCCACGAATTTCTCCTCTTTACGACTAGTATAATTTCGGTGGACTTTTTATTTTGGCATTTTTTAACCGAAAGATAAAATCTGATAATACTTTTTCACCTGTCACTTTTTCCCGTATAGCAGATCATCATGACTTGCTTTAAATAAAACGACACTTTTCTTGTTTCTTAAATTTTAAACGGCGTAACGTACTGATTTTACGAATAATAAAATCCGAATAGTACTAGATGCAAAACCAAAAAAATAAATAAATAAAAGATATTTCGCCAATCTACGTTCTGAAAAGATTAAGGCGGTTATGAAGAGAAATGAGAAGAAAAACCGGATCAGTTTGTATAGCGAAAAGGACGGAAAAAAGATACAATGAAGGAATGCGAAGATCGCATAATTAAAAGTGCTACAACGTTAAGCGACCGAAAAAACTTGTAGAAGCAAAGGAATGCCTTACACAACACCTATACAAGCAGAATTCAGCGTTTCAATTAGCACGACGTCGATAAGTAACCGCGATTTTATCACTCCGCCTGTAATAATATTTTCACCTTCACCATTCACCTTCTTTTTTTAATCGGCAGACTGGTTAATAAGTCATCTTTCTTGTCTCTGTAGCGACACGATAAATGTGTGCGCACGCATTCAAATATTAAATGTCACTTCGCCACCGCGTCCTAGGAATAAAACTGCAACAATGTAAAACTAAGCGCACCCGTTAATTCTTAAGGAAGACGAGAGACTTACTGTGAAAACATGAATAACCGTTTCGCACTTTTAATTATTTTACATCTGTCCAATCTAACACGTTCAGATGGAAAACCCGGACAAAAAAATTCGTTAATATTTTATTGGTAACACCGAAGGAAAGAAAAAAATACATAACAATTGCTCCTCAATACACGCCCTCTTCAACTCGAAATAGATAAATAAATCCGAAAAAAAAATAAATAAATAAATTATAATTATAATAAATAAAATCGAATATACGCATCTCAGTAAGGACAAATTAACAGATTCGAATCAGATAAAAACCGGATCTAGAACGCAGTTCTGCATGAAAGCCATCAAAAGCCGTAACAAATATAAACAAACTAGAACGAATAATTAACTGGCAGAGGAGCAACGTTCATCGTTTACCTGATATTAAATCGCAAAACTAGCGTTGTTTTTACCACGCAACGGAGCAGAGCTAATAGTCGCGTTAATTTTTTAATTTATTATCGGTCTCCGTTTCCTCCGACAATTTCAGTCGAACACTTGCTGCTAAAAAACACCTTATCATTCATTTTTCTTCTACGCGCCTAACTGCCGGCTAATTAGTATAATACACCGTGGGGCTAAGGAAACAGTGGGTCCGCATCAGTTTGACGCAGGCAAATCATTTTTATTCAAAGTAGGGCATTTCGATTTTTTCAAATTTTTAGACATTACACAAACCGGTTTATTTTTATTTTTTCCCACTTGCTCAAAAGTCCAATATTTAAATGTTCGATTGTTTAGATATTTAACTTATATATATGTTTCTATGCATATATATATATATATATATATATATATATATATATATATATATACACCTGCAAGCAGTTTTTTAAGGGGGTGCTCGTCAACTAATACACTAAAAAAAAAAAGTATCAATTAAGTCTCACTATGAATATTATTAATAAAAAACTCAGCTCATCGGGCATCGTGAAGGGGAAAACCTCATTGACCTTCATGACCTTCATGACCTTCAATCCATTTTTCTTCTAAAATTCATTAAAAGCCGTTTTCAATTGACTACGTCATTCTTCCCCGTCTATTACTTTTTTTAAAAATCTTCATTTTTTAATCGCAGTAAACACACGCAATTAAATAAATGCTGTACATGTAGAGTGTAACAAGACACAATCGTGGGACAGAAAATATATTATACCGCGATCTAAAAATGGCGTAGTCATTAAAGAGAATAAACAGCAAAGAGAGACTACTGTAAGATGAGCAATGGGGAGTAGGAAGTCCAAGTTTCAGCAAACAGAAATACAACGCAGACGCCCAAGACAAAAAGACGAACGCTTAAGAAACACGTGATAATACCCTGAAACAACTGCATCGTTTGAATGTAAAGGAGACAATGTGGAAGCCAATGATGAGAAACGAAAACGAAAACAAGATACTAGAATACGGTCAAAGCGGCAAACAATGAAGACACACCAGCAGAACGAAGAAACGAATGAAACAAAAGGAACCTAAATGGATTAGAAGGAAAAGTAAGTTGAAAGATAAAAGGAGCAACTGCTGGAGAAATGAAATAAATGTCGGAGCGGAATCTGAAAAGGAAACTTTTACACACGGCAATGATAGAAGGGTCTCTGGTGTCGTTGTATCTTATTCTGGCAGTATACGTAAAAAACGGCTATTTCAATTCCCGTTTAATTTTTATCAATACGAAAATTCAAATATACTCCTCGCATCGAGTTTCGTTATAATTGTTTTACTTTTTTACGTTCAGCGTTTTCTACTATAATTGCCGTTTCAATCATCATCGTGCACAAAAAATCTACAACAATTATTAAAAATTTATTATACGAAGAATTCAAAGATCTCCTATTACACACTACCGCAGGTCTACTTTGGGTATATATAATCATTATCTTTTGCTCACTCCTAGCTGAGTATAAACGCTGTGTTTATTACAATCACGGATGTGTGGTACCAGAAACCAATACGATAGGCACTACGACACCACAATATATGCCTTAGCTTGGAATTTTTTCTTTTCGCTGAACGGCCACTTTTGTAGGCGCTGTTGTACCACGCGATCCGCTATTGTAAGTTATATTGGTTTGCGAGGAGAAATAATTACAGATAGGGGAATGAGAGGACAAAAAAAAAAAAACAAAAAAAAAACAGCATAGCAGCGCAGTACGAGTGGCTTGCGAAATGAAAAAAATAAACTCGCAGGTTACCCATCCAGTAGACGATTTGGCGACAAGACGAGCCGAGCCCACTGCGTTCGGTAACATTGGTGCGGTTTGCGGGCGCAGGATATTCATTGATTAAAGGAAGCAGAACGGATAGTAAAAAAGGAAGAGAAGAGTATGCCGCTTTATTTGAGGCGATACCCTCTTGGTAGCCTTTAGATAGTAATCCTAATCACAAGGGTAACGAATTACTATTGGAGAAGTAGCTGGGTGAGACGTTTATAGCGGCCTTGACTCGTCAAAGGTGAAATAAACGTTTGGGTTTTGTAGAATCTTATCAGGTAGTTATATATATATATATATTTATACATATTAATGACTATGCCATTTTCCGCCCCGGATACACTACATTTTTGCCTCATGATTATATCCCGTTAGTGTTTTGTCTCATGATATCTTTACTTTATATAACATCACAAAGTTTGATGTGTACAATTGCTAAGAATTTTTTTTAGTAAGAATGACATAAAATTGAAAACGATTTTTCTAAGGTGCCTTCCGCCCTTGCGAGGCCTAAAGGGGCAAAGATAAATATAAAAAAAACATATATAATAATAAGCCTTAGTCCGATGTGAACTTTAACTTCATAATTCCCGACACTCCGGTAAAATTGTGGGACTCCGTTTATATAAATATTTATATCGGACTCTTTTGCTATTATTGCATTAATCTAGGCGCGAGTAATCGATATTTTCAATATGCGGTAATCGAACAACCCGTAGTCTCGATTGAGACACCGCTGTTTACCTAGAGAGTTGGCTGATAAGTCGGTTCAGAAGGAAAACAAAACGTTAACTCTATCAATTGGTTTTTATTTCTTCGCATAACCACCACTCTCTGTAAAAATTAACCGATACCTTTCACCCATCTTCCCTCTAACAGACTGAGCTTTACGTTCTCTCAATCACTTACAATTCTGGTAACGATCTCTAGCCGCAGACAGAGCAAGTTAATTAACAAATCGGCCGAAACCATTATTTCAATGTTCGGTAAAAATCACCAATGCGGAAGAAGAACTGGGATGTAGCATTACGTTAAAACATGAGGAAATTCGCTAGCATTTCATCCGACTCTCATTTAAAACGCCAACTTCTTCAGCTAAACAGTAAATCGGAAAGATTATCGGAAAAGGCGCGAAACAATAATACAAACGAGAAAGACCAGTTTTTCCGTGTTTTTTTTTTTTTTTTTTTGTCTTTTAATGCGCGAATTTATGGGACAATAATGGAACGACATCAGTGGAGCGACGGTGGACATGCTCTCATCGATAATGAAAAGGTACCTCTGGGGCTTGCGTCATTGACCAGCTTTTTGAATGCTTGCGGGGAGGACGTATTAGAAAAATTGCATAAAATTCGTGCCAACTGCTGTCGTGTTTTCTTGTATGGCTCGTCATGAAAAAACAACAAACAAACAAAACGTTCAACTCGTACTAAAGCAAAGAGACAAATTCGCAAGAAGCATAGCGGTCGGCTGCGCGAATTGGACGTATGTACATTTAACTCTCGATTTACTATCGAAGAAACCTGTAGCTTTAGACAATTACAAACACGTGGCTCATAATAGTTTTTCTCGCAACAACACAATTTACATAACAGCTTGTTTTTTGTTTTTTTTTTGTTTTTTTTTTGTTTTTTTTTTTGTTTTTTCCTTTTCACATCGTCGCTTAAGTGCATTCTTATTTTCATTCCGGCCAAATACGTTAAGCCAATGTCTCGCATCATTTTCGCGCTGTTCAAAGAGACGTGCGCCAACATCTCCGGGAACCGTTTAATTCTCAGAATAAATAACTATATGAAGCGCGTAATTCAAAGTCTCTCTCATTAACGGTAGCCCCTCGATAACGGAAAAATTCTTTCTTTTCCACGGGGAAAACCGGCCGAACCAAACAAAATTTAAAAATTTAACGTGACCCATATTAATCAGAACTTTTCGAGACGTGTTTTGTCGAAAATCTACACTAAGACTTTCTAAGCCTATTTTTTGTTAAAAAGTACCTACTACAGTTCTTAAAAAAAAGATTGAGAGGTTAATGCTAAAAGGACAACGACGGCAAACAGGCTAACAAAGTGTAAGGGGAAATTGCTAAATCAAACAAAACGGGGACTGAACTCTATGTAATCTATCGCAACAAATTTCTCTACAAACATCGTCGAAGAAAAATCAGAAACAGTAATACTAATACCAACAATGAAAACCGTTTCCTTCTTTTTTTAAAACCAAAAACCACTCTGTAGTTAACTTTCCAACTTTCCACGCGTGTGATGTACACACACTACGAACTTCCCGGCTCAGCGTTTTAAAAATAACAAAAAAACAAAAAAAAAAAAAACGTGGAGAGGGGTACAACAAAAACACATTTTGTTAATTTGGGAAATTTTTTTAGAGAGCGGTGGTGAACCAGATTTGAAAACATACAATCTGGTGTTTAATCACGCCGCTGAAGACAACCCGCTCCGTTCGATCTAATCAGATAAAGCAAAAACAACGCTCTAAAAATAGACACCGATGAGACACACAAACCTGTTTAATTATGCGCGCTTTCCCCGTTCCCATAAAAATACACGCACACGGCTCAGTGAGTAAAGGTATGAGAACAACACTGATAAGGAGACTCGGACCACTCTGTAGCAGCAATTAGCGTCGGTTTATGTTGAAAAAGATAAAAATCGGTTTCTTCGCAAACAACGCAGAACAGTAACAACAACAAATAGCGGGTACCCGCGGTAGCCAGGCTTAGAGAGCGCAGCAAAGCCTGATCGATAAGGCGAAAATAAATATAGCCTTTTTCCGAATGGCACACGTCTAGGAGAAAGGTTGCTCCGAAATATTCTGTTCAGTGTCGACCAGACGAGAATAGGACAAGGGACGTCGCCGATGGCAGTCACAACACTTAAAATAGCCGAGGACGACACGAAGACAGCAACGACGCAGATACTAACAGAACTGAACGACATCGTTGTAGGTACACGCGCGACGAATGATCTGGCGTAGTGAAGCGTGCACGTGTTGAAAGCCGCTTCCCGTCGATCAAAAATCGCGGGAAACCCTAGAGTAATATTTCGAGATGTTCGAAACTTTTTCTCGGTATAAAAATTTGTTTGACTCGAAAGATTCTACCGGTATCTGATTGGTCGATGACAAATCGGCAAGCTGCCGAGAACATTATATCGCAATATTTAACTTTACACTTGAAGTCCTCCTCTTGACCGATAACGATGTTTCGGAACGATCATCAGGAGGAAACCGTAGCTAATCTCGCGCTGATCTTACGCTAGACATCGTAGTATATCGGTAGATAATTGCAACTACCGGGAATCACCGCGCCCGAGAAAAACACCATGAGCTCCGCCTCCAGTTATCATGGATGTCGCTCGGAATTTTGTGGTCGTAGTACAATTCTCTCTCATTCGCCGTGATATATGTTATTTTATATAGAACTACGAAGAAGAAGAAAAAAACAACAAAGAAACAATAGACGACAAGCGATGATTTGGCGCGCCAAAACCATTGCAATGATTCTTTTTTTTTTTTTTTTCGTAATATTATTTGCCGAAAAAAATTAATAATCACAAAATCTATCATAAAATCGACATATTTCGGAGAAGGCTAAAAATTTTCCTTTCATTCGAACGCGTCGCAATTTTTTCAAAATATCGAGTGTTTTAAGGTCCCTTCTGTAATGGATTGCTGCCTTGTTTTAAGGCTACAATTCACTTTCCTTTTCGCCGGAAGTTAATGTTGTTTTGACCTTGAACGCGTTGTCGTCGGAAATAGTTATTTTTCGAACGAGAAATTCGGTTTTTCTATTATTTTCCTTTTTTTCGAGTTTAATCGCATTTACCCCATTGATTTCATTGTGTAAAAAACCGGGGCCCCAAACGTATAGAAACAAAAACACTAGCGAAATATAGTCTGTGAATATTATACATCGCAGCAGGCTGTTGTTTCTTTTTTAATCTTCTCTTTAATTTCTTTCATTTTTTTAATTAAAGAACGAAATTTCATGAAATATTATAAAAAACAAAACAATATTGCGGGTGATTGAGAGTAACGTGTTTTTTCTTTCGCATATCTCGCGGGGTTGTTGAAAAATTTTCAAATGAAATTCAGACTACTAATTTAAAGTCTTTACTGTGTAAATGCGTTAAAGAAACAGAAAATTTGGATGCATTTAACTTTTATCGGAAAGCACAGAGACGCGAAAGGCGGGTTTTTAGGATACATAAATGATAATGGCAGGCTGTGCATGGCAAAACATAAATTACGATCTCAGCTGAAACATGTGTTTCGTATTTTTTTGAAAAATGAACGCCAAAGAAACACACATTTTTGAGATGTAATACAGTTCACTTTGCAAAACATAAATTTAGTATGATAAAATAGCTGCAAACCACGACGTATCACAAAGAAATTAAATATATAGGCCTGAAAATGATTTTATGTCTCAAAAAGGAACAAAAACAACGTAGGTGATATATATCTATATCTATATCTATCTATATATATATATATATATATATATATATATATATATATATATATATATATATATATATATATACACACGTATAAATACTGTTTCGCAAATCAAAAAATTAGCGTATTATCAGGCATCATACACCATCATGAAAATTAAATATATAACCGCAGCCTGAAAACGTATTTTACGTTAAAAAACAAAAAAAAAAACGGAGTATGCAGGCCACTTTTCGTTTTTTAAAAAGATTTTTAAAAGTTAATAAAAAATAAAAAATAAATAAATAAATAAACAAACAAAAGCAACGAGAAATAGATAGATGATTTTTAAAACATAATTTATCGAAAATATTAAAAATTGAACAAGTCAAGGAATGTTGTACAGTACGTATACATTCCAAACTGGAATCATACCGTAAACAGCTTTTTGGCCTTTCCGCCGTTTCCACAATTATGAAAATAACAAGAAACTCAGTTTTCGTTATTAGTTATTTATTTGTTAACTGTGGAAACACCCGAAGAAAGCAAAACGGATAAATGGCAGCTTGAAGATTTTACAGGCCACGTTTAAAAATAATTTTAATTATCGCTCACGAATAAATCATAAAGGAGAAAAGGGTGGGATGATGCGATATTTCTCGATAGCCGCTACTCGGCAGCACATAAATTCTAGTAACTCCATCGCTTCGTGCGTGAACAACCGAATTAGAGCCGGCAATAGACCGGTGTAGTTATTTAGCGGGCGCGTGATTTTGCATCGATTAAATCGATTAGACGATCCGACAGAAAACCAGACTCACGTCCGGCTAGCGAATTATCCCGCATTCTGAACGCCGTAAGCCGATGATCTTCTGACAGATATCGTCGCACAAACACCTGTCTCCTCAACATGGGCACATTCAGTTGCACAAGCCGAACTGTGGAACTACCTATATTAGATAGGCCGAAATTTCGCACAGCTGCGAGACAGCTAAATAAAAGAAAAAGGAAAGGGGGGCGTTCTTAGGTTTTTATAAAACCAGAAGCAGAAATTTTCCGAAGACTGGACAGAAGTAGCTTTTCGGAATCTGAGAAATTCTGCGCAACGAGAAGAACCATTTTGAAGGCGGCAATGGAATTTCTAAAAGTTCCATCCGAGTATGCTGAAGCTGGATTGGAACAAACGATTCGGACCACGTCCGAAATGTGCCAAGTACCTCCGCGGGAGACTGTCTCTCACTCGGCGCACAATGCAAAAAGCGTTAACCGTGGCCAAACTGACAAGAATCGCATTAAAAGACTACTACGGCAGAGCGACCGCTGGCGAAAGAGATATATCAGCACAGTTCCGCAACGACTGTTACAAATGTGTAAGAAAAATCCGGTAAACGTCTCCATTTATTACACATATCACTTACTTCTTTTTCGGCAGACGAAAGAGAGGTTAAACGCGAAGCCAACAAAGAAACGAAATAAATACCGACGATTATCTATTTCTAGCTGGAGGAAAAAAGGGCACGACACAAGTATAGAAGTGTATGTAATGCATCAGGCAAAACGGTCTATGACCTCGTGCCGTTCGAAACAGTTTACATTATACATTGTCGCAACTTTTTTTTTTCCCGGATTTATTCGAATTTATTATTCCATTTCTTTCGGCTGAATTGTCTGCAGCGTCGATAAATCAGAAAAAACACGTCTATCCGAGAAACATCGCGATGCAAAAAGCAAACCACGCAAACATCTATCCGAAGGAGTTGTTGCCGGCTCTGGAATCGGTCTCTCTTCGATCGCCTATCAGAATTTTATAATTTAAAAAAATAATTAACCTCTCTGTCCCTATTTTACCGTTTATTTATACTTTCCTTGTAACGAACTCGCTAAAAAAAAAAAAAAACAGACAAAAAAAACGGCAACAAAGTAAAACAGTGTAAATGTGGCTCGCAAAAAACTGGCACGACCTTATTTTTACATAATCGAATGAGCAAATATTGTCAAGTGTGTATATACCCCCCCCCCCTTTTTTTTTTTAATTTTTCGAGTAATTTTTTAAACGAAAAAATAAAAAAAAGCAACTCCAGTGTTGCGCGCCGGAACCATTATTGAATTGCCATAAAAGACACCAAAAGAAGGCCCCGAAGCACTAACATCCGAAATAGTACGTACAGGCGCGTAACGAGTAATCTCAGCGAGTTATTTGGCAAGCCCTTCGCGATGATAGTTGGCGATTTGTCAAGAGAAAAGTAGCAGCCCTAACGGTGGTGCAATCAAAACCGAATTAATTGGAAGAGGAAACAAATAGAAGCGCGCTTTCCGGGTATCATAGGCGAGAGATTTAATTTACAATAAATAGCATTGGTAGTGAGGAGATAAAAAACCGGAGGTCACGGGTTCCAAACTCGCGCTATCTCCAGGTACTGTACAACACTCTAATGTCCGAAATTGAATATTGCTTGGAGCAGAAAAACTTGTTTTTTCTAATTCTTACGTAAGTAAAAACGTACCACACTTCACGCAAACAATACCGTGTAGTTCATTAGTCGAAAATTGTAAGTCTCGTTTGTTAGTCAACATTTAAAAAAAAAACAACTTTAAAAACTTTTTTTTTTTTTTTTCTATCGATAATTCTATTAATCTTACTAATCACTTCAAAAATATCTTCAAATACGAGCAACACAGATTCCGGTTTATCCGAATACTATCCGAATAACACCCGAATAATATCCGAATAATAACCGAACAGCACAAAATACTATATAATTTATAAATGTAAAAATGTTTGACTACCGTTAAAAGAACGATTCTGATTTTACAAAAAAGAATGTGGACAATTTAAACAACTACTAATGTTAACACATTAACATTATATATAGCAAAACGCGGTAATTTGAGCAGTTTTGTTTAGTAAATTTACGCATAATGCCGAAAATGAGACGCTCGTAAGTAAAGGTCGATTATCATAAACGGAGAAAAGAATTGACATTAATTCAGACCTGCTCAAGAGAATACATTATGAAAAGAGCTTGACCGTAATAATAAGCATACCGAGATGCTCTACATTTTAACTTAATCATCAATATAAAAAAAAAAAATGAATGCGAAAAGAGAATTTCGGGTAAACCTTGGAAGAAAAAAAATAAAAAAAGAAACAAACAAACCTGAAAGTATTCGAACCCGTTTAAAAAAAAAACAAAAAAAAAAAACGAAAAACAAAATCGACAACACGTATTATCAGAAAAATTTAGTGAAAATTCCCGCTGGGGATAATAGGAACGAAGGCTCTTCCGACAAATATTCAACATTCTGCGCAAGCCGAAATCAGAGGGATGCTTAAAATGCGGAAATAATTAAGCCGAAATGATCACAGTCAGGCGGTGCGTAACTCAACTCTGAACTTGTTTCATAATCAGAGACGGTTCGGAAAAAAGAAAACTCATTTGTTAGAGGATTAAAAAAAAAAAAAAAAAACGAAATCAGGTTACTTATAGGCATTGGTGCTCTATATCAGGTTTCCTCACACCTGGAGGAAGAACTAATAGACGGAAATTTTAGTCTAACGCGAATGAGAAAACCGAACAAATCATCGAGGAGAAAAAATTAAGCAAATAAATTAGAAAAGTATGTAATAATTTGTTCAAATTTTCCACTTTCACTTCATCTACTCGAGTATCTGTCACTGCGCAAAGTTGAAAACAAACCGTTCAATCTGTCACTGTCCCCGGAAGCGGCGGCCAGATTAAGAGCTTCGTCGCTTAAGCCGCGGTCCAGATAGACGGACTGAAGCGGCTGAAACTTCACGCTCTGATAAACATAATTACATTACCATTCAACTTTACAGGCGGCCAATATTTCCACCGCACATAATTTCACCGGCCCGCTGAGACTCTTTCTAAGCCCAAAAAACACCCACCCGGGAAATCTCTTCCAATCGGAGGAACTGGAATTTTGCGCGGGGGGGGGCAATTTTTTCCCCGTTATATGTTTTTATAGTAGTCACTCTCTTACAAGTCTACTCGATGTGCAATAAATTACCGCGAAACATATAAGAAACCATTCCATCAATCGCCGTTGGCCTATCTAAATTTCGCTATATCGTCACTTTACGAAAAAACCAGTTTAGCAATTACCGTTGATCAGATTTCCCCTCTTCACTTGTAATACACATGCGACAACATGAAGGGCCAAA
This sequence comes from Icerya purchasi, assembly GCA_039619475.1. Classification (NCBI taxonomy): domain Eukaryota; kingdom Metazoa; phylum Arthropoda; class Insecta; order Hemiptera; family Monophlebidae; genus Icerya; species Icerya purchasi. Next base: position 30,458,237 of record CM077116.1, on the reverse strand, counting down.
TCGTCGGCGAAGTTTAATCGGATTAATGACGCGGAAATAATCGTAAACGGATTGAGATTTTTTACCCCGCACTTTTAACCGTACGCGGTATACGGCTTCGTCGGAAAATCCGGAAAGCTAAACTGAAAAACCGTTCTCGTTTCCGGTGTACCAGTTCTAGTGCTATTTCTCCGTGCTTGTAACATGTCCATTCTGCCAATGCGGAGGCGCCTACGTATTCCAAACCCGCGGGCGCCTCTTCCTCCCTGTCGACGACCGTCTGATGTGAAAACAACGAAAGCGAAAATCTATGCTGCCAATGAAGAGGAACAGAGGTACAAGGATCGGCCAAGACCGTCGCGGTTAGAAACCGGAAAAAGGAAGTCGCAAAGCAGCAATCCAGCTAGATGAACTTGCACCGAGCTTAGCGAGCGCCACAGAGATAATTTAATAATCGTTCGGGATAACGAGCAAACTCGCAACGTTAGATTTAATCAACTGCTCATGTTCAACCGTGAACTTGCTCAACTTTAAACTTTTTCCCCGAGCCTACTAATACGTTGTTTCCCCGTAACAACTTCCATCGCACTCTATTCGCTCCGTTTTATATCCTTCTTTTTCCAGCGATACTCTCGTTGCCTCTTTCACAAATGCTGTCCCCTCTCCGCATTCTTCCACCCTCGTTAGCTAAAACTTGAACTTTCCACTCAACGTGTCCTAGGCTGCTCTCTGTTCTGTACGTACTTCTCCTTATCGCGAAATGCGATCGAATTAAATTTAAACAATTTACCAGCTAGTCTCGACACCGTGGGAAAAAAACTAATTAGCAAACGACACCTTAAAAGTGTCTTCAACTCTGCTCTTAATATTCAAACGCCGCTTTCTTCGAAACATTTGCCATATCGTTTCAGATTTTCCTGTCGGCATTCGCGATTTTTCATGTAGCGCGAGTTAGCGAACCCAATAAAAGCCCCCATCAATTCCTAAGCCTGCGCACACTGCGGGACCCGACACAACATGAAAAATACGAGAATGCATAATATAATATACGGAGCACTTAACGGGGTTATATCTACTATTTCTCTCTCCCGTATAAATACCTCGGATAATTTATAAGCAGAAAAATTTTCCACCCACACTACCGTATATGATTAAACGCTTGAAATATTATTAGTAATACATAAATAAATATAGCCGGAAACAGGGGAAAAATAAATCAAAAAATACTGATTTAACATTAGATACTTCCGATGGGACATTTTTTCCAGTACTTAATATCGATTATTAAATTAAAATACTGCGAGTGTTTTGTTGTTTTTCGTCTTTTTCGAATTAATCGCTAATCCGCAAAATTTAAAAGAAAAAAAAATCTAAAACGGCGCTCCTTAAAGCGGAACACATAAAGCAACAGAATGACCTCGGAGGATAATACAGCCCCCTCACCAAACAATAGACACTTTTTGGGAAATTGGCTGCATACAAATCTTATTTTAATGAAAACACGTTAACCCAATTATAGAGATGTTACCGAAAAGTAAACGTTACCACATTTTAAGTTTCGGCGATGGAAAAAAAAATCAGACTACGCAGAAAACAAGTCATAAAAAAAAAAGAAAAGAAGAAAAGTGAACAATATATACCAGCGCACCACCGCTGGGTAAATTCAAAAGAACGAAAAAAAACGAAAATTGGAAAAAACGAAAAGAGAAGAGTTTGAAATAATCCCGCTCGAGACTGTATCAGCTAATAATAGAAACAGATGTAAGGAACAAGAATGCAAACAAATATTTCCCCGCAGTATTTCCAGAATACGCTATAAATATTAAAAGGAGATTGCGTCAGAAGGTAGGGACGGTTGAAAAACTTTTAGGCGCGGGATTTTTATTTTTTCCCTCTAAAGCAGAATGGATCGAGGTAAATTGCGCACTCTGCGAACGAGGGTTACGTAAGAACCGCGATATATTACACAGTCGCAGGTGCATAGTTCCGATACTTATGACAACCCTCGTTGTTGATTTCCAACATAGTTTTGGAAATTCAAGGACTATTATATCGCAGCTCTCGGCTGGAATCGTCTCTCAAAGTGTGTCACTTTCAATTAAAAATTTCAAACTATCACGGACCTCGCTTTTTAATCTCGTCCATTTAGATACTCTACGCATTGACCGTAACGAAGCAGCCTCGGGAAAAAACAGCTACAGTACACCTAGCATACAAATGCCAGTAATACGACCGAATAAAAAGTAAAATTTATAAACTTCCATAAAAACCAGAGTCAGTCGTCGAAAAAGAAAATTTCATCGGCCCACGCGGATATTCTCCACTGCAACGACCGTTCGACGTGAACAGAATTGTACATACTTGGCTGATTGTAGCACATTTAAAAGTACAGCAAACTCGAAAAAAAAACCAAAAAAAAAAAACCATAAAAACCCGCATATATTTATTAAAGCAAGTGTCACGGAGATGTCTGCTACAAGGGAAAACAAAGAAAGAAGTTCAGAGGATAAAGAATCAGCAAAACTGATCGAGAAAAAAATAAAAAAAAATACGCTCTTAAAACAATGACATTTTCAACATTGTAAGTCGTTTGCAGGAATATTAGGAGGCGGTCAGAAATCAAACTGCGCGGAATAAACCACGAAATAATTCGGTCCGTCAGTCAAGTTAACCGAGTAAATGAAAATAGTAAAGGTTTATTTCTTTAAATAATAATAATTATAATACATATATATAAAAAAATAAATAAATAAAATAAATAAATGGAAAAAAAACCCATCAAAAACCATAATTAATATTAAAAACAACGGAACCGTATTAGCTTGTAAGCGTTTAATTTTAGTATATAATGGCGTAGTAGTGATAACAAAACACGCCTCCGAAAACGAGTGAAATTAAAAAGTGTTAGACTAGTACTCGGAACAGGTTTTCGTGCGAAATGATTTGCTTCCTATCCTGAACAGAGTGGCAACACCTGCACAAGCATAACCTGTGTGTAATTAACTAGCGAACACTGATGTGATTTTGGTAAATTCGGTAGCTTTAATTTGTCGAACTTCTAAGCCAGACTTGACAGCACACTCGAACAGACCTGTGTGACGGACCGAGATTTGAAATTATAACCCCCTACTATAAGCGAGTAAGTTAAGCAAAACCGGGTTGTTTTAATATTTAAATCAGAATTAGAGCGCCTCAATATTGGCCAATCAATCGGCAAACTGATAATGCGACCAAGTCGCGTCTAAAAAAATGCTCGTGTAAAATATGTAACTTTGAAATTTCCTCAATACCGCACGAATTTTAATCCAAAACAGGTGTACGCCTCCAATCGAAAAAAGATTATTATACGCGAGTTTAAAAAGTAAAATAAAATCTCGATTAGAATATTAAAAAAAAAAAAAAAAAAATCAGTATACGCAAAAAATTAAATTATCTTTAAGAAACTCGGTCTCCCCGAAGGGATCTCACTGAAATACTTTCAACCGAGAAAGAAAAAGGAAAAATTCGTAAACATCGAGAGGCGTGTTTTATTACTTTTGAATGACAAAGACGAACTCTCCTCTCTGGGACCGAGAAACATGTAGCAGCACATTTTTCATACGGCACCAGCCCATTCCTCCGGTGTTTTTTACTTTAATCCTAGAACGTAGTTTTTAAATAAACCGCAACAAAAAATGGCGCATTTTGTCACAGCAGTAGGGGGAGAAAAATCAAAAATTGCCGAATTTACAAGGACAACTGTAAAAAGATTTCGCGCTAATTCGGCCAAAAAAATGCTGATAGAATTATTAAGGTGAAGGGGAAACGAAACGCACACGCACGTTGATAAAATAAAACACGAAACAAACCCGCTGAAAAAAACGTTCTTTTTCTTTCATTTAAAAAACACAGCGCGCGAAATCATTTTCCTTTCCAATCAGGCGTGCGTAATAAATGAAAAAATAAAAAAAAATTAATTGAAATAGGTGACGAAAACGATCGGACACTTCGCGAAGGAGTAAATATCAACACAGTATAGCACCGCGCACAATCAAGCCGCTAGTAGTAAAATAGCGAGACGACGCCAGCAATTGGGAAACAGACAGCGCCAACTACTTCTACGCTAGCGCCATCAAGCGGCCGAAAGTGCAAACTTTGAATGTAAAAGCCGTGCACAACCATACCCAGCAAAGAAACACAATGAAAGAAGCAGTTTTTTCTGCGAAAAAAATTCAAAACTCCTTTGCAATAACTTTTTTCCCGATTAAAAGCAATTTTTTACTCGTTTATTATTAGAGTAATTATTTTTATTTATATAATATATATTTTGTGTATATATATATATATATTTATTTATTCATATATATATAACCCTTTCACGCTCATTCCCTCTCTCTCTCTCTCTCTCTCTCTCTCTCTATATATATATATATATATATATATATATATATACATACATACATATATACATATATACATAATATATTACATCCATACACAGGATATATAATATATTGAAGAGGATCGAGATGTCTTCATGCTAGCCCATTAATGTCGTCCGTACATTAATTTTAATCCTATCCAAATAAAATGACGCATACTATAGCAGGATTTACTTTGCACCTACAACGCTTTTGATATACACAAGAATCCACGGCTAGACTTTTGTTCTCAATGTAAAATGTCTCTAGGATGCCGGATATGTAAACATATACGCACGTTCCGGTGATCAAATAATACAAGCCGTCGCGCTCGTCTTAAATACCGGATAATAATAATAAAGGGTAACAGAAACAGCACTATACGATATATAGTAGTACTATATCCCATCAGTCTCAGTCTATCGATAAGAGTATAGATGATTTTCCGGGTGAGTTTTGAATATTCGAAAATAAATACGAAAAATAAATACGAAAAATAAATCATTCAAAACAGTACAAAAAAAAAAAAAAAAACAAAAAGAGACAGAGAAGGAGAAAAGAAAATAAAAAAATAATTAAAAATGGTAGCCGCCACTGAAATATATAATTTTTAAATTCCCAATTTATTCCCATTTAAAATCCTCCCGATTTCCTGATTACTAGAATTGTACAAAAAACAGAGTGAAATTTTTTTGTTACTAAATATATGAATGAAACCGAACTTGGTAATTTATTCTTGAGTGTGAAGTACAGTATAAAATGCATTCACTTTTAACGTTTCAAATGATTTTTTCTTATTAAAAAGTATCATCGTTTATTTACTTTTTCCGCCGGGTTTACAGCGAAATTCCTGACTTATTCACGGTCGAGTGGCCATACACTATTCAAAGTGAATTTAAGAAGAAATAAAAACCGTACGAAAATGGTACTGAAACACAGTCGAGACATTGAAAAAGACTATAAATACAGAAGTAAGCAGATCATCACTGTTTGCGTACTTGCCGAAAGCGGACTTCCAACTGCTACGCCATAATTATTTACGCAACAAACAAATGAAACTGTTCGTTCCCTCCTTTTGTCTTCGCGATCGGCAAATTTCAATTTTCGATTTTAAAATTGCACCCCGAAAAAAAAAACAACAACTCTCCCAATGAGAACTCATTGTTCCGGCTTTCACCAGATACGAGAAATTATATGCGCGGTAGATTTCTCGTTATATTTTACCGGGCGTCTACGACTACGATAAGGTCTAAATTAAACCGGTGGAATCGATAGTTTCCAGAGACGCATTCTGAGCGGGCAAGAAAGTGCGCGAGACCACCTCAAAACTTCTCTAAGCCAGTTGTTGAACGGAGGATTACAGCTGCTTCTTTCTCATTTGCTTTCCGGTCGTGCCCTTTTCAAATTTCGAAACAGAATTGTCAAACGTGTCGAGAAATTTCGAAAAAAACAAACGTTTACCGTCGCTGTACAGAATATCGAATAATAAGCATATCCGACACGTTTTCGTGACAATTTCCATTTAGTTCATCCATTCGAATCCGAAACGGACATTAATCGCTTCTGTTCATCTTTACAGCTAACAAAAAGCAACGCTGTCCTCATCTTAAGCCATCTTCCAGAATTTATAACTTCTCTTCGGAAAATTTGTTTCGATAACAGCAAAAATCGTAAACTATATGTTTGGTTAATAAATTTTAATAATAAACAACCAACAGCCGAAGAACATGAAAATCAAAGTTTCGGTGACACTAAACACGCGCAATGTGCCCGAAACCCTTTCCAAAGCTAGGTATTATTCACCGTATATTCTGATTGTTTTATATATATATATTAGGTTGAAACATTTAATTTTAATCTAAAGCGCGCTGTATATCGAAATGTAGACAGATCACGAACTGAATTTAAATGGATATAACTCCGGTTTAAAAACAAACCGAACAGCAAAACTGTAGAAGTGTAGAATAAAAAAACAAAAGTATCTCCAGCACGTTTCGTAGAAATCAATCGGAAAGAGGTAACCTCATAAATATATTCCATTCAAGAAACGTAAAAAACAATCGAATTTTCACTGGAAATTAAAAGTAAACCTCTAATACGCCTGTATCAACAAAGAACGACGTTTCTAATCAGAAACGGCAAAAATTTCAATTGAGAACTGTGTTTTTCATAACGGAGGAATTAAGACATTTTCATAAAAATCGTGAATTGGTTGATGAGATAAAAACCATCTCTGGGAAAACTAATAAAAAAAAAAAAAAAAACGCAAATCGAAGTTTTTACTCAGTTCTGAGAATTTAAATGGCAAAAAATTAGAAATTTTAGCGTTCGAAAAAATGTAAATCTAACGCCCAATCTCTTCACTGTAACGGTAAAACAATTTTCATGATAGAAAAATTCTTTAAAACACATTCTAACGAAGACCGAATGTGTATTTTCATTTCTCTTTCTGTCGAGTGTAGTAGTATTGATTTTAAAGTACTCTGAAATGAACGTACTTTTACAAGCAAAGACTAATAAATCTGAAAAAATGATAAAAAAGTTCAAATTATACGATGTCACATCTTCAAAAATTATAGCTATTCAATTATATCAGTACCATTTCAAAGGATCGAAATATAAAAGCGTACTTTTCCGGTCGTGTAGTGTAATTTAAGAAGTTCCCGATAAATCTAGAATTTCTTTTAGTTTCCTTTTTTTTTTAATTTTCTCTCAAATACGAGTATATCTATAAAAAAGGAAAACAAGATCAGTCAATTACGAAATATTTTATTGTGATTTTTTTAAGCAACCGCTGAATAATCGACAATAACGATGTAATCCGCGAAAGTTTCCCTTAGTAGTAGTAGTATGTCTGTCATTATATTATATATATATATATGTGTGGGGGGGGGGGCGTTCAATAAGTAACGTGACACGGCTTATTACGAATAGGTCGCCGTTTTCCGCGTTTTGATCTGATCGGTGGAACTTCTGTACGCACGTGTGAAACATGTCAGTGAATGTTTCCAAGACGGTGAGTTACGAGACACGCCCGGTCACCAAATTTCTGACAGCTGAAGAAGTTGTAGATGCAAAATTTGATCGCAGACTGTGCATAACATACGATAAAAATAGCATTATGACGCGTAAGTGTGTCTCAGAGTCGAAGGACGCGAGTCAAATGTGAATAATGAAAGGTCAACGAGGTCCGCTAAAAGCCGAAACTGAATGCTCTACCGGGAGGTTCTCGCAGCCATACTCTGCAACCGGCACTGACTCCTCTATTGTTGCATATTTGAAATGCGTGCGAATAAGTCACGGGGGCAGTAACGAAATTTTTCGCTAAATGCACCGCCCAGTTTTACCATGACGGGGTATCGATAAATGCCCTAATATTTTCGAAAACTATGTCAAAAAATAAAGTATTTCTTTTATCATAATTTTTGGATGCCGGGAAGGTTATTTTCGAAGCCACATCGCGTTATTTATTGAACGCCCCATATATATATATATATATCGTATCTGCAATGTTTCGCCAATTGTTAATACGATTGCGAGCAAGACCTTATTCCAGGATGCCATTAGATTCGGATTTTAAGAATAACGATGTTTCTGTTCGCCATGCTAATAATAGGATCGAATGTGATCGTTGTTCTTGCTTGCTCCGCGTCGATGACAAGTGTGTTATTAAAATATGTTAAATGATGAAAAGCGAAAGGTCTCAGTTTAGCTGTGCCACACGTAAAGTAATGGAAAAAACTTAAAACTCAAGATTCGGATCTCCATCCGAAACGTGAAAATATATAACATTTTTTAAACAATGAAATAACGATAACAAAAATAATTTCCAAAGTAATCGTTGCTCAGGTAGAAAATTTTGCACAGCGGGGAGGTGTGCGGAGAGAGTTAAAAAACTAAATGATCATCACTTACGATGTAGGTCTGTGATGATTAGAAGAACGGCGATAAAATTCTATAAAGTAAATAGGACAAATTGGAAGCAGAAAGACGCCCGTGAAGTTGATGCGCAGTGAAGAAAATAGAAATTCAGCAAAAATGCACACGTTAAGAAAAAGTAAGCGTCGCAAAAGTACACTGTAGGGTACACCGGTAAATTGAAAGATTGAAAAAATAGATCAAAAAAATTCGACCCGCGCTGTGAGAAACTCCAGCATTATATCGTTTTTTCTGGTGGTTCGGTTAACCGTATAGCTCTCGCGTGCTTGCGATACAGAAAAACGTACGTAATCGTCGTTTCATCTGCGCAGAAATTTATTACACCACTATATATGATCTACGTTTCTACCGCGCACAAAACTACCGACACATCCACGATGAACAAACAAAATTTAAGATCGCGACTGGGGAATTTCCAAACGTCAAACTGAACGAAAACATAAGAAATAATTTAAAATAAGTATCATCCGGAATGCAGAAAAAAAACCCTATAATGTCATTATAAAGATGATCGCATCGCAAACGCTACTACCACCAGGAGATATCCATTATACAACGTGGTAAGATATTTTTCTACATTTGCCTAGAGACGGCTTTTTATTAAACATATGTATATGGTTAAATATAGTCGATAGTTGTAGTAAGAAATGAATAAAAATATACTGAATTACAGTTAAAATTACTATTACAAAGAAAACCGTTTTCAATACTATCACTTAAATACGATTGCATGTATATAAACAACCTATGCTTTTTATTTTTTAATTATTGTTACTTTTTTTTAACAAAACATTTATATCAACACTTCGTACTTCGTCTCTCATACACAAAGCAAGTATATATGTATATATATATATATATATATATATATATATATATATATATATATATATATATATATATATATATATATATAGAATTATAATTATAATTAAAATTATGTTTTTCCTTAATTTTCGCTTATTTATTTATTTATTGTTTCCTTGTACTTTTTACATCCCTAGACATAGCAAGATTGTAAAAAGAAAAAAAGGCTTGAAAGAATATACATACATACCGAGGAAAAATAATACATTTTCAGAGTCGCGATAACTTCTAAATTTTAGAAATAATAGAATTAATCGAAAGTTCGATAAACTGGCTGCAGCACTCGACCGAATTTGTGTTGTTCAATCTACCGTCAAACATTACGTGAACCGTCGTTTCAAAAGTAACGTTTATTTTGTTAACAAATACTCAAAAAAAAAAAAAAAAAAATGTTTAACTTCCAAAAATAGATTTTATTCTTTCTCTTTCTCTCTCTCTCTCTCTCTCTCTTTCTCTCTCTATTGATAACTCGCAAATTCCAAACGAGAAAATAAAAAACAAAAACAAAAACAACCCTAAAACGCTTTATACAAAAGAACAGACTTATACGCGAAGGAACGGTTAACAAATGTGACAGCTGAATCGAGTAAAAAATTGAAAACTATACACCAATAAGAAAAAAAGTTGTTAAACTCGTGTATAAATTAAAATCAAACATCAGTGTAAATTGACATTCCATTCGAAGAACGCGAAGGTAGGCGTGATTTTCAACGTTTCTCAATAGAATTCATTTATTAATAATTTATTCCTTCTTTTTTTTTTTTTTTTCAATTTAAAGTACGAAACGTGTATATACTTGCGAAAATGAGAACTTGTTTTCGTACATACATAATAGAGCATAAAAACACGACAGTAGGCAGAGAAAATATTTCTCTATTTTTACCTGTCATCTGTAGCACATGCATTCAGCACACATACGTCTGTGTACATACGAGGAATTACCGGCTTCCGATCGATAACCGAATGAAATATATTTGCCAATTAGTTTTAACTTCCATTTCGAAAAATTAATCATTTAAAATACACACGTCAAGAGAATTTTGCGACATTACTTTTTCATCGCGGCCATTTTCACAGTTAGACAGGCCAGTGCAATAAGCAGAAGAAGCACTTTCCGTCAGGAGCGCGTAAAACGTTTACGAATAAATAATCCGGCTCTGTAAAAACGTGAGAAATCGGATAGAATTATCTAGTACCTCTTTTGGTACACCATCGATAAATCATATAATTCGTTTTTTTCCGACGAACATCACGTACACGGGATTTATACTTTTTCCACTCGTATTTGTAAATTTGCAACATAGGGTAGAGGTCCGACATTACAAAAAAGTTTATTAGCGTACCAAAAAAAGGAATAATTAGAAATAATCATAAGGCTGTATTTCATCAGTTGGAGATATTTATTAATGTGGAAATTTTAAATTTACATTTTAAAAAAACAACAAAGAAAAACAACAACAACAACAACAAAGAAAAACAACAACAACAACAACAAAGAAAAACCGATCGTTTTTGACACAGTTTGTGGCTTATTAAATTTTTCCACGATTATCTCCTACTAGTAATAATCTAAGATTCAATCTCAGTTGTCTACTTAATTCTTAAAGTCTTTCTGCAGACTGACCTGTTTAAAAACTAGACTTTGTTGTCTTTCCCATAGTTCCGCGATTAATACAACAGCATACAACACAAGCAACACCACACTTACGATTTCTTTTTTTACCACTCGCAATCTATTCCTTTTGCTATAATTCTCCTTCGTGCGCTATTCTAAATTCTTGTTTTTCACCTGCATGAATATTTATATTTGCTATTCGTATACGATAACGTCTACTGTTACATGAGCAATATGCAAAAATCGCTTATTGCCAGTAAACGGAATTTATATCATTAAATTTTAAACAAAAATCGTTCGCGACAACAGATTAAAATAGAAGAATAACGACCTATTTTTTTAGGCAACATACACACACCTTCATTCCCTAAAAATCATTTATTATTGTCCTTTCAGTATTTTTTAAAACGTTTAAATCGACTTAATGAATAAGACATTGTCATTGATAACTGAATAGCGGCTAAAAGAGAAAAGGGGGAAAAAACGAAGAAAAAAAAGGGCATACTGTTCAAGATTAAAAAAAAAAATTAGGTATAATGAAATAATCAAACCTGATTCGGCATCTGCAAGTCCATTTTCCTCTTTGTCTTCTGAAGACCTTTTCGATTTTTCTGTTTAAAAAAAAAAAAAACGACAATTAATTTTCAGTTAATCTTAAAAATTCTTTAAAGCAATTTAAACACCAAAAATGCATAAAAATCACTGCTGATAAATTATCACTTTTCACAAAATGAGGTTTTTTAATTCTCTATTTTTCTTTATACATAATAAGACTGTTAATAATAGGTTAACCAGTTGAAATAAAAACTAAAAAAAGATTATTTTTTTTTACAAATAACGAGTGACCGGACAAAATTAATGTTCGAGAATTTGTATGCTTATTTTAAGATCTCAGTCCCGGTAAACAGAATGGTGCAGAGTTAATCTACGATTCTCGCGTGCGTAATAAGGAAGTTCTCTCGATTAGGCAACAAAAAGAAAGATTAATTTAAAAAAAAAAAAAAAACAAAAATTAATTGCAATATTTTGATTTTGAATACGGTATGGTATTTTCAACTTTAAATGATATTAAATAATTTAATATGTCGGAAAATACAATTTTAAACAGACAATTTTATTTAATAGATATTTTAAAAAATTAACGGAGAACTGACTTTTTCAATATTCTTGCCGATACTTTTCGTACGTTAGTCTTTAAGAATAATAATTATTTCGAATTCTTAAACATTTAAAGTAGTAATTAATGAAAGATAATATAAATTTCTTAAATTGATTAACTGGAAAATAATGAAAATGCGCATTAGGAGAAGGCTTTCATTAGACGTTTACCTCCAAAAATGAAGAATCAAAAAAGACTGAAGTTACACATCGACAAAAAAGTTTGAAAACGAAAGAAACTGCAAAGAAATAACTGAAGAAGAGGTAAAAGAAAGGATGCAATGAGCACTATAAAAGGAGCGAAAGACAAAGATTAAAAAGACTAGAATGAAGAATCGCTGTTAAAACTTACACGAATGAAAAATTATTGTCGACGTCTCGTCTATATACAAATGTTGCAAATAAATACGAAGATAGGCAAAAAACTTCTTAAGACTAACGAACTAAACTTTTACGTGAAATCCAAAATCCACATCGATTTTGCTTTTTAAAATATGCTTCTAATTTAATTTCGGTTGCTTTTCGTAATTATTAAAGTTAATTTATTTTTAAAATTTTTCATGAATGTAACAGATTTATTATAAAGTACATTGTTTTTTTTTTTTTTTTTAAGGCAAAACATCCGTCATAGTGGGAAAGTATTACCGAGAATTTCTTTCATAAATTTTTATTAAAATAACACGCCAAAGAAGTATATAATTGACATTTCAACTATTTATGAACGGAAATTATTTTTTAAGCGATATATGAACAAAAAAAGTATTGAAAACCGCTGATAAGCAAATTAATTACTGATTTCGAGGGTAATTTTTTGATTTAACGATTATTTTCTGCCCTTTTTTGAACTTTCCGATAAAGAAATGAAACATGGTTTGATTCCATTCAAATAGCGATCTTTCCATCGAAAGAATATTTATTTTTCCAAATTTAGAACTTTGATCGGCCCGGGGGACTAAATATAAGGTTATGTTAGACTTTTCCTCTAAAGTGTTCTTTGATGTATATGTTTATGATATATTTTAGTTTCTTCAACTTTTTCAATGGGATATTACTTATATGAACATACTTTTTTTTTTGCTATTTTTTACCTAAAAAGAAGTGATGATTAAAATAATTTTTATCCGGTTTTTTTTTTTTTTTTTTTTTTTATTTACTTTACTTTATTGAGGAATTTCTTGTTTTATTTTAAATTTTAAATTTCACTTTTAAACGATTAACTAGTGTGAGTTGTGAATTTTTTTGCGATTTTTGAGATCACTTTAAATTCCCCGTACTTTATTCTTTTTTTGCGATTATCTTAAGGTTGTAGATTGTCTTAAAGAGAACTTGAAAGTTATAAGTTAAGCTGTTCCAGAGTTATTGAATTTTATTTGATATTTTTGTCGTTTCTGAACCATCTCACTAGGATAATATTTGTACGAAATCCTAAAAAGCGAATCAGAAAAAGTACTGAAAAAAATATGATCTGGACTATAATTAATTCTACAAAAATAGTTTGTGTCAGATAATGTGCGATCTGAATATTGAAAGATGTTTAAAATTTCATCGAGCAATTGTTGCAGCGGTAGAACTTCATAAAGAAATTCCTAATGCAGCATAGCAATAAAGCCTTAAAAAAGAAAATAACATCCTTTTCAAAACAACAAGATTGGTGATTATTTATTCAAATTTATTTTTATCCATATTTTTAATCGATTTTAAGTTACTTTTGAGCTTTTATAAATTGGATAAAAGTAAAATTATTTATTTTCGCTGTTGCAATTTGCATTGCTGAAAACTAGACTTAACATTTGCGAAGAAATTTTAGAACGTATTACTTGCAACTGTTAAAAATTTATCTTATATTCTCATTTATTTAGAAAAAACATGTATATACATTTTTATAAATAACAATATTTAACTTCGTAATAGAAACAATTTTAGATCAATTCCGTTCAATCTTATTAAGCAATTTTTTCTCTCTTTCGACAAATTGTTCAGTTTCAATGGAATTCAATGAGCATGTCAATCGAGCAGCTCGGGCGACATTGTTCTCTCCAATGCCACACAACCCCCCTCTTCCCCCTACATTGGCTCATTTATTTATGCAGCAAACTGGAGAAGAATGGCAACAGGAATGGAGATCTTCAAGTACGTTTCTCCGAAGCATAAAAACAACCACGAAGCCTTGGTGGCCCACAGACGGAGTTTCCCGCAGAGATTTTTCTGTCCTGAGTCGTCTCCGAATAGGACATACAACCCTCTCGCACAGCTACATATTCACGAGCCAGGTACCTCCAAATGTCTGCCTCTTTTGTAGTCAACCGAGCGCCCCATCCACCTATCACCTACTTCTCGAATGTCCCTCTTTTGCAGTACCACGATCCATTCACTTCACCACTTCCTCTAATTCTAAGATACTGTCAAATGCTCCGCCCGCGGTCGCAGCTGTATTAGCTTTCATGCGGAGCAGCGATCTGTACTATCGCGTTTAATCCCCTTAAGTAGGCTCCATGTGCTGTAATAGCCCCAGTAGTTAAACACGGCACATGGAATATACGAGATACACCCTTATATTTAAAAAAAAAAAAAAAAAAAAAAAAATTATTTTTCTTCTTCTTCTTCTTCTTCTTCTTTGATTAACGTGCCATGTACTGCCGCCTAGGCCAGAGGCACTGATAAGTCAGAAGTTAGATGGTATGGAATAAGTTAGTAATTTTGAGGAAAAGGAGGAGATGTTCCACTTTGTCGTGATGATCAGATAAGATTTTGGAAAGGTTAGACGACCGGAGAGTTTGTGTTCGGCATGTATTGTAAGTAGGACAGTTGATGAGTAAGTGTTGGACTGTGATGGGAGAATTGCAATTGGAACATAGTGGGATGGGTTGTCTGGACAGGAGGTGACTGTGCGTGATTTTGGTGTGGCCTAGACGGAGTCTTGTGACAACTATTTCGTTCCTTCGATTTGTTGATAGTGAAGTTTTCCATGGATGAATGGTGTCACGAATTGAGCGAAGCTTGTTCGAGTTTGGGGTGCTGGTCCATTGTTCTTGCCATATTTGTAGTGATTTCCGTGCAATATAAGCTTTGAGGTCCATCGGTGGTATTTCGATATTTGGAACTGGAAAGAATAATGAGCTTTCTTTCGCCGCAGTATCCGCAAGTGAATTTCCGTTGATTCCAACGTGTGATGGGATCCATGCGAACGAGATGTGAACACTTGTACTGCATAGGGCGCGAATAATTTCTTTGGCTATTGGATGCTGATGAGGGGAATTGTATTTTTGAAGAGATGTAATTGCGTTTAGTGAATCTGTACATATAAGGTATGAGGAATCGGGATCAAAAGTTGTTATATTTTCTATAGCCAGTTTTATGGCCATTAGTTCCGCCGAAAATGTTGAAAATGGAGCCGGAAGGGAGTACCGAAGAATAATTTCTGTATCAGATGCTACTCCACAACCTGTTCCTTGAAGTGTTTTGGACCCATCAGTAAAAACTATTTTACAGCTATTATATTTGTTAACCATGCTCTGAAACGCGGAGCATAAAGTACTGGATGCTGATCTTTTCTTTGGGAATTGCTGGAGCTGAAGATCTATGTTGAGTTGTAAATTCGTCCATGGAGGTGTTGATGCCATAGTCAGTTTATATGTCGGTGGTAACATGATTTGCATGGTGTCCAAGATTTCAGTTACTTGATTGTAAAGAGTAAGCACCGATGTGTGTGGTGTTGGAAGAAGAGAATTTAGCGAAGGAAGGCTGTCCGACGATTTGAGTCGTATCCATGTGTTTAGAATGCTCCGATTTCTGCAAATATTGAGAGGAGGAATACCAGCTTCACAAAGAACGCTAATGGATGGAGAAGTAGGAAAAGCGCCAATAGCGAGTCTCGCCGCAGTATGATGAATCGTGTTAAGTGTGTTGATACTGCTTTGATTTGCTGAAGAGTATATTACAGCGCCGTAGTCGAGCCTCGACTTAATTAGTGCCTGATATAATTTTAATAAGGAGGAACGATCCGAGCCATATGATGTGCTAGCCAATTTACGAATTAAGTTTAATTTTTTGGTGCAGTCTGTTTTTAGTTGATTGATATATGATTTCCATGTAAGTTTCTCATCCAAATTGATTCCTAGAAATTTCACAGTATTTGAGGATGGTATAGTTGTGTTGTTCATCTGAACTGAGATTCCATGGTTGCAACGACGAACTCTACAGAAATGTATAGCGGTAGTTTTCGTGTTGGAAAAGTTGAAGCCGTTTTGAACTGACCAGATTTGTAATTTGTCGATCGTTTCCTGTAGTGCTGACGTTCCGAGGGCTGGGTCCGAGCAGGATATGAAGATGGCTAGATCATCCGCAAATAAGGAACATTTGACAGGAAGGCAGATTTGGTCCGAAATGTCGTTTATGGCCACGTTAAAGAGGGTGGGGCTCAGGACGGAACCCTGAGGAACACCATTCTGAAGATCGTGGGAAGTTGATTTAACCGAGCCTAGCCGTATATGAAATTTGCGGTTCGATACGAAATTTTTAACGAAGTACGCCAGGTGACCGCGAACTCCCCAACCGTGGAGAGTTTTTAAAATTTTTTCTTTCTAGGTATTGTCAAACGATTTGGACATGTCGAAAAATATAGCCATCAGATGGTTTTTGCGAATAAATGATGTCTGAATGGATTGCTTGAGGAAAATTAATTGATCAATCGTTGATCTCCTTGCTCGAAAACCACATTGCGAATCGGTTAGATGATTGTTGGATTCGATGAACCATTGCAATCGCGCGTTTGTAATTCGTTCCATGAGTTTGCACAGAACGCTAGTGAGTGAAATAGGTCGGTAATTGTCTAGCAACATTGGATTTTTGTTTGGTTTCGGGATCGGGATGATTTCAGCGGTTCTCCATGAATCTGGGAATGTATTTGTTGTCCAGATGTGGTTAAAAATTGATAGTAGTAGAAGAATAACTGGTTCAGGGGCATTTTGGAGCATGTAAACATGAATGCTATCCGGTCCAACTGCGGCTGGTTTCAGTTGTTTGATGCCTCGTTGAAGTTCCTCGAGCGTAATAGGACTGTTGTACGGTTCTTCGTTGTTAGATTGAAAGTCAAGATTTATGGAGGCGAGGTTTCTTTTATGATTTAGCGCTTCTGTTGAGAAGTTGGAGTTGCTGGACTGTAGAGCTATAAATTTCGCAAACAATGATGTTATTTCGGTTAAGTCTGTGTAAATGTAGTTATCAAATTTGATGCTGGTGGGAGTTGGTGAAAAATTTTTCCTATCAAGTGCTCGAATTTTCCTCCAGACTATAGTTGATGAGGTGTAATAGTTTATAGTTTGAACAAATTGCTGCCATGAGTTCCTTTTGGCCTGTTTTAATGTGTATCTTTCTTTAGCACGAAGTTTTCGAAAGGTAATATGATTTTCCAGAGATGGAGCGGCTTTTAATTTTTTCAGGGCTTTTCTTCTGTTATGTATAGCGGCAGAACAATGCGGGGTCCACCAAGGGACAGCGTTTGTACGTCGATGTGAACTTTTGGGAGTTACGGAATTGGCATGGTTTACAATAATATTTGTGAATGATTGCATGAGATTTCCGGTATCTGAGAATAAATTAACTTCAAGGTCGGAGACTGATGGAAAAGTCGATCCATATGTTTTCCAATCTGTTTTACGGTAATTGTATTTTATGTCTTGAGGTAGGGATGTAGTTTTGCTCTGTTTATGGTGAACAATTATGGGAGTATGGTCACTTCCAGCGAGATCAACATGATTGAAGATTTCAATGGCGCTGAGAATGGACGGGGTGATAATAATTAGATCCAGCATTGACCATTTCTTATAAGAAAAGTTATAGTGCGTAGGTTCCTCCGGATGGAGCAGAGCGAGGTTACGTCTCGAAATAGCATCTTCAATGATTCTGCCTCTAGAGTTGTAGCCTGATCCTCCGCAGGATGGAGAATGAGCGTTCAGATCTCCACATATGAGAAAAGGATGTGAAAGGATCGAAATAAGTTCACTGATGTCTTCTTCAGTGATATTATCTCCTGGAGGTAAATATATTGAGCAAATAGTAAGTGGTGTTGAGAGGTATATAGTAGCTGCAACAGCTTGTAGAGTTGTCTTTAGTTGTAGCTGATTAAAATTAATGTAGTTTTTAACGGCCAAGCTGACTCCTCCGGATGCCCAGTTTGAAGAACAATTTACGGATATAATATTGTAGTTTGGAAGATATAAGGATTGATAATTTTTAAGGTGAGTTTCTTGTAGACAGATTAATGTTGGATCATAAATAGATTGTATTAATTTGAGATCTTCTAGATGTTTGAAAATTCCGTTACAGTTCCAGCTGATGTATGTTTGTAAACTATCCATATGTCTTTCGAGTTTGGAAAATAAACCTCACTAGGGGGATGGGTTGGTTCCAATGGTAGGGTGGCTGGAGGCCTGCAGTCCTTTCAGCTTTTTCTGAATCTTAGTTAGGTGCACTTTTGTCAATCTATCCTTTATGAAAGGGTGAAGTTCCGTTATCATTCTAATAATTGAGTCTCTGGAAACTTTGAACTCTTCGGAAAGAATTGATTCGATTTCCAGGGCGGACTTTCCTTTAGCCATGTCCACGAATACTGCAAAATTAGTGGAGGACAGTGGATATTCGCTTGCTTTGAATTTTTCGTTAATTGAAGTCTCAAGATGTTTTAAAACTTCTTTGAGAGAGTTTGGAGATTCCTCCGTTTCAGTTCCTGAGTCCGATGAGAGACCATGAGATTCATCTGGTAGATCAGTAAAGTTTTTGAGTTTTTGCTTTTTTGTTCTTTTTTTCTTCGTTTGTTCTCTAGCTTCCGTAGATATGGGATGAGTAGCACAAATTTCCATCGGCGTTGAAGAATTACCCAATGAAGACGAAGTAGATGGAAGTGATCTTTTCGAGGTAAGCAATGGAAAGTGATCAGCTGAAGATTTCCCGGTGTTTTCTATTTGAATATTTGGAGTGCCAATTTCTCGTTGAACGGCGTTTTCTGGGTTATCAGCCTCGATAGTGCAGTCTTCGGCTCGATGACCTTTTGATTTACACTTGAAACAGGTAAAGTCGTCGAATGTGATGAAAATCCTGTGAGAAACATTTGCGTGGTCCAGTACAAATGATCCAGGTAGATTTGCTTCTTCAATATTGGTAGTAGTGTAAACCTGTCTTCGCCAGCTAATGATATAACCAAACAGTTGGTCGTGAGGATTAATTCTTAGAATGGCGATATCGGATGTAATTTCTAGTTTTAGATTATTTACAACGTAATCTTGTAAAATTTCATTCGGAAGCGTTGACGGCACATTAGAAAAAATGATTCGTTTAGCTGGAGTCTTTTGTCTTCTGCATTTAATGAAACTGTCCTCGATTTTGAATCCGCCATGTTCGTTCATGAATGCCTCTACTAAAGATGAATCTTTAAGGTGAATAATGATTCTGTTGCGGTTTACTTTAGCAGCTGCAATAATATTAAGGGGACCTCCAACGAGATCTTTGATGGCGATAAGGTAATCGCGAAGTTTATAATCTAATATGCAGTTGAAAACGATACCTTGTTCTTCTGTAGGGTATTTGAACGTGGTTAATGGTGTAATTTTGTTTTTTGCGACCTGGGAGTACGATAGAGTTGAAGTGAGAGTAGGTTTTAACGATAAGTTCGGCGGAGAAAGAATTTGAGCCATTTTGCAATCGGACTAAGCCGATTGCTGATATTCTAGAAATTACGTTCGGTTAGTTAATTGATAGTACAATGATAAAAGCACTTACTTATAGAAGATCAGCGTCTCAGTTAATAACGCGGGCGATAAGATAAGATAACAAAGACGAACGCGGTAACACGCAACTGCACTCTTAATCACATAAACCATAAATCCAAAAATTTATTTTTAATCACATGGTTTCTTTAGACTTTTAATCAATCTTGTTTTACTGTTTACTTTTTCGGTATTAATTATTGAAACTTGCGGAGTTTTACCGTTTTTTAGTTGAAAAATTTTTACTCCGTTTTAATCATTTACCGAATTAAGCGATTTCGACTTTTTTTGTCGTACATGTGAGTATTATAAGTAATAAATCGAAAACCCTTGGAGAGACTGGTCAACGACGGGAGTCGAACCGAAAAAAATATGCTCTTGATAAGTAATTAAGATTTATATTATAATATTAACGCAACGGTTGGCGGGGAGGAAGATTAATTTTTTACAACCGTTTTTTTCTCAGATTTCTCTTATAATTTAACCTAGACTTAAACATTCTAGCGAAGTCCCGTGAAAAATCATAAAAAAAAAAGTAGCCGATAATTACGAAAAGAAAATATAATTTCACGAAATATTTTTATTCGTAATTTCTGGTAAGTATAAAAAATAAAATGAAAAAACACTGACTCTATCAGAAATATATTGTTTAACATTCAACGGAAATTAAAAAATTGTCGCATCAACATGTTTCAGCGAACTAGATCCATATTATTCACGGTGATAACGAAAATTTTGAAAACTTATTTTAAATTTTTCAAAATTTCCGTTATCATCATAAATATAGAAAACATGTTAGAGTGGCAATTTTTTAATTTCTGTTAAACGCTAAACAATATACTTCTGATACAGTCAGCGTTTTTTCACTTTATCCACTTAACTATTACAGCGGAGCAACGATTTTAAATAAATCGCTTTAATTCAATTTTAACCCGATGAAACAATTATAAAAAGGAAAAAAATATCACGCAGATTCATCGAACAGATACAGAAAATTATTTTCAAAATAACATAACGATGAGAATTATGAATAAGATAGCAAAACTGAGCGCAAAAATAAACGATGTTTTACTAAATAAGAATTTTAATCTTTATTCGAATTAATATATTCGACAACTTCGCTTTACAAAATTACAACGATTGTAACATACGGTGGACATAATAAAATTATAACTACTAGAAAATTAAAAACTAGTTTCCCGGTTAGAATCACGTTGCATACACTCTTCGTGACATTTTGGAAGGAAACTTACAGCTTTTCTCATCAGAAAATATCTCATTGTAAATAACATCAAAATGTGAATATGGTTTCATTTAAAAAATCAAAAATTTTAATAGTCCTCATTAAATTCATAAAAAGTTAATGAATCGAAAAATTTTTATTGAAAAATTAAAACATTTTAATTGAATCAAACATTGATCTAAAACTAATATAAGTTCAATTCTTCTGAGTTCTTCTTGGTTTCATCGTACCGGTATGTCACACTAGTAATGACATTCGTGAGCTCGGTAGACGAGAGAGTAACCCCCCAACTACAATTACCGTCGAATATTATTATTATTATTATTATTATTATTATTATTATTATTATTATTATTATTATTATTATTATTATTATTATTATTATTATTATTATTATTGTTATTATTATTATTATTATTATTATTATTGTTATTTTTCTATTGTTATTTAACATTTTCATCGACGTTTAGCTTTATAAGTGATAAAACAATTGTGGTCGAATTTAATTAAAAACAAGGAAAGATTAGTTAGCAGCTGTTAGAAGAATTGTACACATCGAATAATAACGAATAACAGAGTGGACAGTGATTGGATTATTTTTACCTGACTGAATGATGAAGGAAGCGGGTTTTCTCCTTGTTTCACATCGCCCCGGAAGAAATTTCTCCATCACCGTACGTTTAAGTTTATCCTTTTTCTGTAAAGGGCCCGGACAATTTTCGTCCAATACTTTAACGCACGGCCGATGAATATTAAGAAGGCAGTCTGAAACAATATTTTTCCTGTTACATAATCTTAAAGATATCACTGTCTAAATGTTCCATACATGTTTTATGTTAATTGCGGCCATCAATCTCAACAGTTAACAACGATTGACACCAGAATAAAAATGAAAAATCAAATGACAGAAATAAAAAAAAAAAAGTAGTAATAAACAAATTAAAAAATCAAAAACTACTATTTCGTGCAATATCCCATATTATATTGGCCGCCGAAAAGGTTCAAAAATTAATCATATTTTTACAAAATACAATATCGTACAGAACTATTAACATTTTTTTATTAATTACGCATGCAATTAAAACATAATAGTTCGCTAGGTTCAAATTCCACCTTGGAGTTTACGAATTAATAACAAAAAACTTACTCGTGCACTGATAACCTTGAGGGCCGATCCCCCAAATGATTAATTGACAGTGATTGCAGTACGTAACCGTGTAATACTGATGCTCTAGAAAATGATGGCCTTTTATCGTTACCTACACATTTCAGATAGAGAAACGGAATAAATTGCACATTCGTATAAATACTTCCCTTATAGCGTAATAAAAATTCTTTTTCTACTAAGACGTATAATAAAATCTGCACTAAAGTAATAAAATATTATAAAACCGGCGATATTCCACATAAAAAATTGTAAGTGTTTATTCCAAAAGCAACTTGATTGCGCGCGCGTGTTTACTAGACACAACAAAAAAAAATGGATAAATCATTGATATTGCCAAAACGAGTATATTTCCATCACAGTTTCTTTTTCAAACTACAACGAAGGCGGTGGATAAATATAATAAATTTATTATACGCATACTTTTACGTATGAAATAGGATTTTGCAAATATAAAAACGTTCGTAAATAATATTGCAATTAAAGCATTTAACACAAAAAAATTTTATTATTAAAAATTACCACATTAATTTTATTCCGAAATTTTTCAAAGATCAATGCTCGATATTCGCAAGAAACAGTAAAAAGTAAAAGTATAATCCAAAAAAATTCGCGCAAATTAGAAAAAGATTAATTCAATTATAAAATGTAAGAATCGGAAAAATAACTATGCTGCATGTAATCTAATTTCATATTTAAAACAATTTTTATTTGATGAAAAACTTTTAGAATTACAATATAAATATATATTATGTGTATTACGTATACGTAGAAGAAACATAAAAAATTGAACAACATTTGGAAACATCATCGGGAAAATCGCGAATAATTTAATACAGTAAAGAAATGAAAGGTAAAAATTTTTTTAGGCAAAATATTGAATTTTCTAGAACACGCTTTGCTCTAAAATATAATAACAAAACAAGTGGAGAGAAGGTAACAACAAAGAAGGCGATGAAGATATCTAAATTGAAAAATCTAAGCATAGGACTAGATAAAATTTTAAAAATATATGTAATTTAAGTGACCGACAAATGTACACAAAATACCGTTAAACGCGCCCTAAGAGTTACATGTTGAATATCAAATACTCTTAATACATATACTTCATTTTTAATTTTCGCCCGTATTCGATTATCGTAAACAGAACAATATATAAAACGTAATCAAAATTCAATCGATGAATACTGATTTTTTCAAAAGTCAATTTATAACAAGATCTAAGAAATACTTTAAGAAAGATTATGAGAAAAGATATAATCGAATTTGACATACTTTATACGTTTATGAAATTTTTTGAACGATTTTACATTTTACAGCCAAAATGAAATCCTCGATCCGCTTAAAGAAGAACCACAAGATCTTTGGGACCGTAAAGAAAAATATGCGCTAAGAAATTCTCAGTAGAAATAGAATTCGTATCAGATACTTCACAGCCAACATACAATTAAATGCATACGATTTCCCCGTATTTATTAGTTAAAGTTATTGGTTCAAACAAAAATAGCAACAATTAGAATTATATTTTTGAATTTCTTGGCTACTAACTTGTCATTTTCGTAAGCAACATCCCATAATGAATCACAGTATTACTGTTGATTGATTTACCATATTAGAATATTTTTTTCAAAAGTCTCAAATTAACTTTCCTTCAGTTACTATTTATACTCTTGCTCATTTCACTTTTAATGCGTTTATATTCGTACGCAATTCGCTGGCAAAAACAGGTTTTATGTGCTAGAGTGATATTTATGATCCTTTCCAGCCTCTGACGTGGTGGCTGCTCAAATACAATTTTTAAATTCCTGGTTTATTCCTGGTTTTCCTAGACCAAATCCTTCCGATTTCCTGATTACGAGAATTGTACAAAAAGAAGAATGGAATTTTTTTGTTACCACTGATAATATTTGACTGCCGCAGCATATTTTACATGAATAAAATAGAATTTCGTAATTTATTTTGAGTAAAATACATTAAAAAAAGCATTCATTTTTCGCTTCAAATGATTTTTTCTTATTAAAAATATCATTTTTGGCTATTTTTACTTTTTTTTCCCGGTTTTTAGGACAAAATAACCGACTTATTCCCGGTTGGGTGGCCACCCTACCTGATACGTATGACGGCTTGATAAATGGCACTGCATTCATTTTATTTGAATAATCATTACTGAATATTAAACAGATGTACAACTTTTGTATATAACAATACTGAACGGTAGACTAAGTACGGTAGAACATTTTTTTTTCATTCTCAAAAAAAAAGTGAAAGAAAAATAAAAAAGGGGAAAAAAGAAAAAACAGATTAAAATACATTGTGAAACTTTTTCCCGGGCACATCAGCAACGGATCTTCGCCCAGAAACGAAATTATTAATCTGTGGAAGTTTACGATGCATTTTACCATATATTAACTACAGTGTAGTTTTCAGGCCTGTTTCTTTTAAATGTTTTTCATTTTTACCCTTTTTTTTTAACAACTTTATTTGCCACATAACTCTATACGTTACTTCAAACATAAGTAAACCGTAAATAAAAATGTTTGTTTTTTTTCTTAAATCAATTGAATTAACTCGAATTAATGCCGTTAATAGTGCAAACTCTTGCATCCGCAACATACTTATCAACCATAAAACTTACACCGTACACTACTGAAACACCGAAAATTTAAAATTACCTTTTTTGATCGGTATATTAATTTATTTTTAGTTTTATCTTTAGAAACGAATGTTGGACATCTTTCCAATAATGATACAAAATGAGCACTTCGGATACCAAACAGTTTAGATAAAATTGTTCCAAAAGCAGCAGCAGTAGCGAATCTCCGGTCATCAACCACATCGTTTTCGATATCCTCGCTAACAACAAATTGATATTTAAGTTGTTTTAACTTAATAAAACTCAATACAATTATGAAAAACGTACAATACTAGAATTATGCACAGTCGTGCGTAAATAGTAAAAACGAAAAATAAAAAAAAGTTTGCGCACAAAATGTTATACATTTAATTTAATGCTATTATGATAAATGTAAAGAGGTAAGTACTAAAAAATTTTGTTCAAGAACCAAGATACTTTTTAAAAAGAAACTTAAAAAATTTAAATTACAATTTTTTATAATAAAATTTTCAAATATTTACATAAAATTAAAAATAATATTTATAAAGCTGTTAATAATAGCACAGTGTATATAAATTATTTTTTTAAGTGTACGTGTACGATTAAAAGAGACATAAAATAAGCGGTGTTTTACAAAAACTATATTCAGTAGACAACTATTTTCACAAAATTTTTTAAAGTAATTTTCCTTTACAAATTGTTTTTAAAAAGGAAAAAACAAAAATTTAAAAAAATAAATATTCGAAAAATCTGTTAAATGACTGCCGTAATTCTCCTATAAGTTAAAAAGCGCTGTAAACATATTTAGTTTTCATACATACATACGCATATTTCCAGAATTTTAAACTTTTAAGTTACTGCACGTTATCAGACATCAAAAATATTAAAAATCAAACGGTAAACCTGTGAAATCAAACTAAACTTGTTTTTAAATAAATAATAAGGAAATATTGAAAGCAATTTGAACAAGAAACAGTAAAAAATAACACTGAAAAAAGTTGATCGACCAAGAATATTAAGAAAATATTAAGTACAGCTAGCTAAATCAAGTGAAGTACAGAAACCAAAAAATACTGTCCCAACGCAAAATAAACAAGAAATAATGAAATATTCAAAACTGTATGCTGAGAATGGAAATAAATTAGGACAACACTGAGAATATGAAATTTACCCTACAACAAGACAACAAAATATCATACACTCTCACATGGTAATGAAATGCATTTTAAAAAATCTTAATAAAAACAAAGTGCCAGGCCCGGACAATCTAAAAAACGAAGTATTAGTGGTGTGCAGATTCTTTAACAAATCCTCTAACTGATACGTTCACACTTCAAACATCGGTACAATATTCATTAAAATTTAATAAAGTATACTTTTTCAAACATTAGATTCAAATCAATCGAATAAACACAGGTGGATTTTAGAAAGAAATATGCTCCAGATGATCACATGCTCACCCCAAATGAAATTGCTGTCAAAGGAATACAATTGATAATTGTACTTAATTTGACTTAATTTACCATGATAAAATGTGAGAAGTGCTAAAATCCCGAGAAGTACCTATGTTAATATAAATAATTCTGAAAAACACGCCTAGTAATGCTACCGCGTGCGTAAAACTTGGTCAAAAGGGAAATAAATTCCCATTAACGCAGTTCTAGGAGAAGTGTTTCTCGTAAATTACATTGGAATGTAAAAGGTTTACAAATCCATGGTAAAAGATTAAACAACCTCCGTTTTACTGAAAATATATTAATTAGCGACAGTTTAAGGAACCTAACAAAACAACAAATGATCTTCAAATAGAAAACAAACCAGTGGGACTACCTTCAAATTTTGGAAAAGACGAAATAGTTAACAATTTTAAAAAATTTTAAATTTTATATTACAAAGGATGAAACAGAATATATTTAAGATAAATAATATCATTCAAACAAAGACGAAAAAACTGAAGCATAAACCAGAATACAAAATTCTTGGAAAAATATGTAGTTTTTAAAACTGATTTTAAAAAGTAAAATAAACGCTAGGGAAAAGTTTTAAAGAGTTGCATCTACTCAACCTTGATGTACAGAGTACAAACTTGGGATTTAAATAAAAAACAGTTTTCCAAAATACAAGTCACTCAAATAAAAATGCTAAGGTGTGTATAAAACACAAAACAAATTGATCAAAATATGAATTTTAAAATTACTAGCCCAAACAAACAGCTGTGATCTGTCACAAGATCAAAAAATAAAAATTCGATTACGCGCGTCGTATT
Source organism: Icerya purchasi (assembly GCA_039619475.1). Lineage (NCBI taxonomy): Eukaryota > Metazoa > Arthropoda > Insecta > Hemiptera > Monophlebidae > Icerya > Icerya purchasi. Next base: position 30,431,231 of record CM077116.1, on the reverse strand, counting down.
TGCAGAACAAATTCAAACCAACAGCAACAGAGTGGATACCACTAGAAAATACTTGTACATAAAGGGAGACTAATCAGAATATGTAAATTACGGTCAAGACGAACACAACTTAAGTTTCGTCTCGCTTAGAAAATATGTGAAAATCCACCTTAAGAATAATATCTAGTAGGATATGTTTTTTAGACTGCCCAACAAGCAAATTAAACTTTGAATCAAGCACATGTGGCACGTCACAAAAATTTTTTGTATAAAGGTTTCAATAGCATTTATAACTTTTGAAAAATCAGTTCTTTAAAATAACACACTGACAAAATGATTGTAAATATTGCCATAAATTCTTTCAGATATAAATAAACTTTTAAAACATCGTTGAAAAACTACATGACGTTTTAATTTTAATCTACATAAATAATCGGGACGACAAAAGGCCTTAAGCCTGAAAGTAAGACTTTGCAACGCTTACTCTTTAACGAGGAAGAAAAAAAAAAACTGATACGAAACCAGAGTTCAACATACATCAAATGAAAATAATAACATATGTAAATAAACTAGGAATTTTACTGATCTTTTGAAGTTTGTTAAAAAATACGGACAAAAAAAAATTATAGTAAATTAATTCAACAAAAAAAAAAAAAAAAAAAAAAAAAACGGGAGAAATTTAATAAGAAATTATTTAAATTTGTTAGAACATGTTCACTTTAACAACGAACGAAATTTTTATTTCACTCTTTCGAATAAATCCTTATCATCGTTCGATGAAATCTCATCATTATTCAATAGATTATTTCAGATGATAATAACATCTTTATCTAAACTGTTTCTCTTTCTTAAGTCTAACAACTACCATCCTCAAAGTTAAATCTTTTTTCACATTCACATTATAATAAACAACCTGTGGATATCAATGAAAAATAAGAATCCTCGAAAATTGCAAACATTATTCTTTAAGATTCTTTTAAAATCTAGTTTTATTCGAGTACCGTAATAAGTCATTAATTAATACGAGTCTGTAGATTTTGCTAGTGCAGTGGTATATAAAATACTAATAGGATAATTTTTAAAGAGATAAAATATTTTTTAATAATTCAAAAACCTGTAGTGTTAGTTCTTTTTCATAAAAATATTTTTTACGAATTTATTTATCAACATTTTTTTTCAGTATGCTACGCAAATCATTTAAATGTTTTACACAAAATTTATAAACACTCTTTAAAAATTAATCTGTTAAAAATTCTTCTCGTACGTATTTATTCCGAATTTGATTATTAAAAAAAAAAAAAAGCAAACAATTGAATGAACTCACATTAAAAAAATATTTTCGAAGCAAAATTACGCTTGCTCTAAACATAAATTATAAAAATATTAACCATAAACTTACATAAATGGTTCCATCTTCGGTACCAATACCTGCTCAACAATTTTGGCTTCTTTACTTTTATCATGAATACATTCATCTAATTGTATATCAGCAGGCCCGAATAACGTACCAAGACCAGCTGTTCTTTTTTGTTGGAAGTCAGTCAACTGTTCATTTATTTCGTCGCGCGCTTTTCTTCTAGCTTTCTGAAAGACCTAAAATTTACAAAGAACAAATTTTACATAATTCATCTAAATAAAAAATAAAATAAGAAAAGATCATTTTATATATTCGCCTAAATGACAAATGGTTTAAAAAGTATCATAAATAACACTTGAAAATACGAGAATATATATAAAAACAGAAACCAATAATTAATTTCTCAATGTAACAAAATTAGCAGTTAACAAAATTTAAATAAGTTAATAAATGGTTTAGTTAAATAATAATTACAGAAGTACAAATATATATATACGAGTATATATATATATATATATATATATATATATATATATATATTAAATTAAAAAACTCGGCCATTTTGGCCTCGCAAGGAGCTATGACACTGAGCCCCTTTTTGCTTACATTTCTGTCTCTTTCTCTTCTATATTTTGTATAAAATGATCAAAATTTACAACGTAATTCTAAATCGGTCCTTATGAATATAATAACATAATCACAAAAATCCTATAAAATATAACAAACACTGTATAAAATTGGGACATTTTTTCTAATGGGAGGTAGCCTGAGAATTACGTTGTAATTAATATATATATATATATATATAGATAGATAGATAGATAGATAGATAGATAGATAGAGAAGTGGGGTGGGGAGGGGGTAAAAATAAAATAAAAAATACCTTCCGAAGTTCCTCTTCTTTATCTGAATCGTTATGTAAAGTTTCGTCTATCTCGCGAGCAATATTTTCATCAACATTATTCAGTCTTAATGGCTAAAATTAGAATGAAATAATAATTAAATTAAAAATCAATATATTTAACGACAAGAATATACAAGATAAAAGTGTTTCAAAATCAATTAAAATATAATTAAGAATTAAACAACCGATCGTTTAATCCTGAAATTTTCTGAAATTTAAATAAATCAAAAAATATATATTTTGCCGTAATTTTTATAAACATGAATATTAATTTTTTTTTTTAAATTAATGGATTAGTTCAAAATAAATCAACTTTAGAAGTTTTTAAAATCGAAAATGAAATAAAATTCATAAAAATACACATTTGTACTTACCGCGCCAGGAACTAAAAAACTTGAATGAATTTCGTAAGCCCATTTCTTCATTTCAGCGCTTTTACCTTCTTTGTACAAATTTGTTATTAAATAAAATAGCTGAAAAAAAAAGATAAAAAAAAAAACATATATAACATACTATATTAATTATCTATTATTATAAACAATAAAATAAAAACAATACAGGTGGGCTTCTAAACCTTTTTTAGCATTCTGTCTTAAACACCATTTACGGTTCTTTTTTTCTTTTTTTTTTTTTTCTGAAAACTTGTAGCTTTTTTCTTCTATCATTCGTTACAATTCTAGAATTTAAAAAACTTATTTCTGTTTTATTATTATTATTTATATATAAAAAAATAAAAGAGTTAGAACCATGGCGGCACTACGAACATTTAATTATTGGAAATTTGATTTCTTATGTCATTTACAGAAATTTTTAAACTAAGTCGGAATTATGGAAGGAGTTCGTTAGAAAATTTTTAAGCTCAAAAAAAAACACAAAAAAAACGGAATTTTTTCTTTAATGTTGCATTACCAGTAACATGACTAAAAAAATCATGTTACCATATAAAAAAATAAGCAAACATACGTATAAGTACGAAAACAGTACCTGGTAATTATGTATTAATTATAAGAAATTTAAGAGTAAAATTTCTAAAATGATTTCACTTTCCGAGGAGAAAAAATGAATATATTCTTATAATCTAGTCATAAAAGAATAAAAAATACGCATAATTCTTGAACAAAGAAATAAAAAATTAGACATCGTCGAATTTAACAAAATACCAAGCAGGACGCACACTTTCTTTCTTCTCGCTCGTGACATTTATAGTTAAAACTAAAACGAAAAGCACTTCAAATTAATAACAACTGAAAATTTTACTCTCATTTTTGTCACATTTTTCCTATAACAGAGATACTCTGAATTCCTCGCGACACGTCTATGTCACTTCTTATTATTGCTTTTCTAGTTACAGAAATTGATAGGTCACGATGGAGACAAGCAGTTTCTGAAACTGGAATACTTTTTTTCAATTTGTACACTTAATTTTGATTAACTTTTTTAAATCAACACTGTCCTCTTTTATTCACCCTCATATATTATATGCATGTTTCACATAATAAGCCAGTAAATATGAAAATATTAACGAACAGACATATTTGAAATAAAATGACAAGCAAATAGTAGCGCATGGAAATTACAAGGAAGAATTAAAAACATTCATTTCGATACTCATGTAAACGTTACATATTAACCAGGAACATTTCTCCTCGTGAACATTCTATTCGTCCATAATTAACAAATAATAATTTCATTTTTTAATTTAAAACCATTTTAGTAGAATACCGTTTTATGCCCAACATCTAAATACAAAAATTCTAAGAAGAATCTAATTCATTTTCAAATTTTAGTTTACGCTCAAAAAGTCTGCTTTACATGAAAGCAGTCATAAAAAGGAACAAAACTCGGGCAGCCTTTTCAGTTACTTAAGTCCATCAGATTTATTCTAAAATCGTTCGATTTATTTTCAAAATAGAGCAAGTTCGAATTTAAATAACATCTTTGTCTTTTCGTACGAACAACACACATTTTAAATTTCTTCCAGACGACAGCTTTTACGTCTTTTCAGTGTCTCCGTGATTGAAGAAAAAATGCTATTCAGCAAGTTCGTCGAAACTGAAGTTTTTAATAAAAGGCCGAATAATGATTTTTGTAATTTTAGAGCTGGCTAAAAAATTACATTTTTAACCGTGCCCCTAAAGAGTTAAAAGAAGACCGAGGGGGATAACCATCCCACTACAAAAATAAACCGAATTGTTATAATTGCGAGGAAATATATTAGTTCCGTACGCGTATACTATAAAATTTTGAACTGAACAAATTGAGAAAACCCTTACAAAATGGCAGGCATGAAAAAGGCAAAAAAAAAAAATACACTCATTAAATGTGAAAATATTTAATATTAGGAAAATCGTAAATGAGATATTTCAAATGTGTCTATTCATCAAAAAAAACATTTAAGTGTGATGGTTAAATCTGCTTATATTAAGAATTTGTAAGATAATATTTTGCATAAACTTTTTTCAGACATACATTTTAGTTATGTAAACGGCTATTTTAAAATATCTTGCGATTCGAAGTATTTAACTTTAAATATACAAAAAGGAACTAGATAAATTTCGAATCTTAAATGCGATTATTTGATAATTCTATTAAAACGATAAAACTAAAATACCGAACCGGATTTGGACCGTAGAAATACTAACTTTAGAGCTCAAGAGGACCATATTCATTGATAATCTGATCAGAGACAAACTAAATATGAGGATGGAGCTTTTCATTAATGTAGTTAATAAATAACCATATCGGGACAACCATGTATGGTTTACATTAACGACGTAAATACGGTGGATAACAAAAATGTAACCGTAGAAATTTATGAACACAAATCACATTACATTTTAGGAAGATTGTGGTTTAAATTTAAACAAATGTAAAATTCAATGTAAAAATGTTTTCGGTTACAACTCTATATTCGCAACAAACTCAATTAAATCATTTGTTATTAAATTTAATAAATGAATAACGCTTAAATGTTTCTATTTATTTTAACACTCACCAAGCTAGAGGGATCGCTATTGGATATAACGTAATTCAGGAACACAGCAAGATGAGCATTTCGTTCTTGTAGCTTCGTAAAATTCTTAAATGGCCCGTGATCTTCTAAATTGCTCTACAGTATAGTGGAGTTAAAAAAACAAAAATCAAAAACATAAAGTAATTTTATAAAATAGAAATTTAAAAATAGACAAGAAAAATAATTCGTTTATTTTCAACATTTAATTTCATGAACTTAAGGATTTTCGGAAGAGGATAAATACGCTACCAGTGTTAGAGTTGCTCAAACTAAAATCAACTGAATGATTATTTCAACAAAATACCTTAACAAAACGATAAAATACCTCGCGCATATTTTTAATAGATGTAATTTAATAAATATACTGTAGTCTTTTAATGTTACACGTACCATTTCTTGATCAGACATATCGTCATCTTCCATCGATATAATTGGATATTGCGCTATGCTGTTAGTAATAAAAGAGTTATTTGGTAACCTGTCTGATTGAAAATGTGGTGATAATACTGCCTATAAACAGGAAACAATTGTAAAATTATTATTACAACAGAAAACACAAAAAATTATGTTAAATTTATTAAATTTAAAATATTCATTCTTAAGAACTACTTTCTTTGTAAAAACAATATAAGTCACAAAAAATTTTACAAAATCTTTGCGCGCTGCTTTTTTTTTTTTTTTGATGCAAAATTATCATTTACGTATAATTTTTTATTTTACACTCCATATTGAGTTAACCAGTTTTATCCTACTCTATTTTTTTCTTATTTTGAGTTATGCATAAAAATTTGTTATTTTTCTGTTTTCAAAATTCTACTTTAATTTTATTTCATTTTAAAAAAATGTAGGCATTTTTAACAATTTTAAAAAAAGCGGAAATTGGAATAAAAGAATTGCCTCTTTTCAAAAGAAAATCGACATTATTTTTTACATTTTAAACTAAGAAAGAAAAAAAAAAAAAAAAGGAGCAATAGTTACTACAAATCAAAAATTTTAATTTTACATAAAAGACTTTTAAAAGCTGCTCAATAACTGCAGTATTTTCTCCTTTTTCGGCTACCATGTACTGCTGCTACGATCGGAGGCATCCGAAAATAGTTATTGGATATCATGTTCATGCTTCAAAGAAAATGAAGTACTACTTCTACTGCAAACGGATCATCGGATAAAATTTCCTTTAATGAATTGCAGATAATTTTTTTCGCGTTGGTATATGGAGTATTGTAAACATTCAAAACATATTTGGTGCAGTTTTAAGAGTGTCTGGACGCAATGAAAGCAAATGGCGGATCTTGCTTATTTGTAATATAGCTATGAGTCAATGTAGTATGACCAATATGGAAGCAAGACAAAACCGCCTGTTCCTTTCTGTTGTGAGTAAAAGATCTCCACGGAATAGAATAAAAGCGAATCACTCTGGGGTGATCAGTTGTAGGAATTGCACTCTACGGGTCGTAAAAAAAAAAAAAAAAATGCAATCGTTTTATCACAGAAATTTCCGTATAAGCTACATACTCTTTCGACGTCTCAAGTCACAATGCGTGTGCGTGTGACGAATGGTGGGGTTCCAGTGGCCATGGATAGCACCGGTCGGTTTACGTAAGTACAAAAATGCAATTCTTTTGCCGTAAATGCTATCGGTCACGCTTATATTGGCCGATAATGTATATCGTCACAAGGCCGAGAAATATCTTCTTGTCTTCGTGATATTTCATATTTTTACTCCTAGTAGAACGAGCTTTTGTTAACCCCGTAAATATCTGTTAAATATGTCCTATATAATTTTCCTTTTTAATATGGCCTTTAATAAATGTTTATTTTTTTAGTCGATTTTTTTGACGCTACTTTAAATTTTGACATTACGGCGATTTTGTTTAATAAAAAAATACTTGTATGATTAAAAAGAGCAAAAGAGGCCTTTTTGCTTAGAGATTTTTTTTTTTTTCATAATCATTATTCCGACTAGTAAGCAAGTGTCGAGCAGGTATAACCTTCCGTAATGCTCGAAAGACAAAACTTGTTAGCTTATATTGATACGAATCCGCATTATTTACCAACCCGTCACACTCATCGGGACGAGTAAACATCATACGATGTCCGCAATAGGAATTTAAAACAAACAAACAAACAAAAAAAAAAAAAAAAAATCGACGTGCCTGGTACGTCTAAAAAATTTTTGAATTAAGTTTTTGTAAACAATAGAAATAGCATCATACATCGTACCAACCAAATCATCATGTAGTCGCTAAAGTCTACCAAGTATGCGTATAAAATTTCAGTGAATTTAGTCACTTCAGTTTTGAGTTACATTCGGTTGCGTACATCGTAATACAGAACGAAGAAAATCGATTAAAATGTGGGTTCCTTTTCGAAAATCTTTTATAGAAACGTATGCTATGGTAAAGCTGCGTCTCGTACTATGACACATACATGGTGAACGCGATTTAAAGACAACCGAAGACCAACACGAAAGTGAGAGAGGAAAAATCAAAATTCCATCGTCTTTTTCGGTTCAAATAGTCTGATTCATCATGAATTCATTCTAACTGGATAATTTATGAATGTTAAATTATACTTGGAAGTAAGCGATCGCATTCACTGAATCCAGATTCGAGGACCGGGATCTGGGTAGTTAAACTCTCTTGCATGACAATGAGCTAACGCACACAGCAAATTTTGACACGCTACTACGCTGCAAATTAACTCACTGTCTTATTGCCCCATTCATTCAATTTGGCTCTGAAGGATTATTTTCTACTCTCAAGGCTCAAACCGAAGATGAAAGGTTATTTTTTCGACCACCTTACAGCGAGTGAAAGAGCTTTGGTTTTTTTTTTTTATTATTTTGAGCTCGTCAACCAGGGACCCTTATCCGGAAACAATTAGAATAGGAAGGAGTCAATTATATCTTCATACGATATCAAATGTTGTTAGGAGAAAGGAACAAATAATAGGAACAATCTGTAGAGAGGGAAAAGATAGAACATAAGAGGCACAATATGGAGTAGGAAGACCAAATCGCAGCAAACTGAAGTAGAAAGCAGAGCACTCAGCAGAAAGAGATGAACACTCAAAGAACACACATGGCCAGCATCGCAAAAACATGCTCTTCGTTTGAATGGAGATTGTAGCGAACAGTTAAAGGCGATTCCACAAAATGATTTCTGCAAAGTGTTTAAAGAGTTCTATGTAAAAGACTGATGTAAATAAATTCTTTTGTCTTTAATTCAGGCATACCAAGTATCAAAAACATAAATAACACATACGGAGAGGAAATTTAAAAATAAGAATTAAAGCAAGAAGTAAAAAACATGTAGAATTAAATAAATAAATGAATGTCCAAAAATTGCAGTTACTGGCTGTTATAATTATGTTAAAAACGAATTTTATTCACAATATTTACAGATGTGTAACATTAATTATTTATAAATAAACATAAATTAATTTCATTAACAACGTCTAAACGACTTTATGAATATTTACATGTGTTTTAAGTAATTCTTAAATGTTCATAAAGTATTTTAGACGTTGTTAGTGAAATTAATTTATGTTTATTTATAAATAATTAATGTTATACATATGTGAATATCGTAAATAAAATTCGTTTTTAATATAATTATAACAGTTAGTAACTACAACTTTTAGACATTCAGTTATTTATTCATTTATTTATTTAATTATTATTGGTAATTTACAGTAAGTAAAATTATTATAATGGAAAATGTGGAAACTAAGGAAAATAAGAGTAGTCCCACTGAAAGCAAGAAATATCGGTACAGCACCCAAGAAGCTGATTAAAAATATAATTAATTTCCAGTTACCGCAGTACCTAATTGAGAATATACAGAAAGTCATGCGAATATTCGCAAATAAAATGAAAATTGATAATACTTAATAATGCCAGTTAAAAAAAAAAAAAAAAAAAAACTGATTAAAAAATAATAATAGTAATAACAAACATCAGATAAATAAATAAACCTCAATGTTAATACTTAAAGGTGATTTTGAAAATGTTGAGTCTATTATTCAAAAAACTTTAATCTTCTTGAATGACTTTTAAAAATGTAAATTCTGAGCTAAACTTTTTAAATTACTCTCTTTTTTGTCAAATGCAAAAAATTAACAATATAGCGAGAAACTTTTAAAAATCATTTATTGAAATCTAAAGTAGATTGGTATAGAAATTAATTTAAAATAATTAAAATATCATACACTTAAAAGATGTTTTTAAAATTTCATAATTAAATAACAAACAAATAATAAAGTGTTAAGGTAATGAAGAATACCTTATTATCACTTGTAGAATCATCTAGTTCATCTTGCGACGAAGGTGATGAAGATGGTAACACTAGAGCATTAGGCGAATGTCTACTTTTGCATTTACTGTTAACATTATATGGCGGTGGTGGTGTTCCTGGAGGCGTAGTATACGGTAAAGTAGAACCAACATCCCAAGATATTCCGCCTCGAGAAGTCTTCAAAGGTAGATCGCTTAATGATTCCGAAGAAACTAGTCTTGATGGAGAGGCTAAATGGTGAAAAAAACATAGGGTAGTGTTATATTTGTATTATTTATTATTTGAAAAATCATCAACAGTCGATTAACCCAAAAAAGTTAATCTAAAGCGGTAAAATTGAATTACGTTGTAACTAATATATATATATATATGCAATAGCGAAGAATTTGCCACATTTATACGTGATACACGCCTTTTGGCTCGAAAACAACAGATGTAGAGAAGATTGAAGCGTTAAAATATAACAAATGTTACATAAAATTTGGAATTTTTTTCTAATGGGGGCTGACCTAAGAATTACGTTGTAATTGATATAATCGGGAAAAAAGTCGTCGGTTAAATTTTGATTCGGTCAGATAGACAATATAGGAGAACCAATAGCCGAAATGACGGATGGAGAGGGGAAAGTTAGAATATAAGACGCGTAATAAGGAGTGGGGAGCTTTAGTTCTAATAAGCGGGAACATAGATCACAATGCTAGACATAAAGAGATGAACATTCAAAGCAGATATAATCAGCAACCGCTTCATTATAATGAAGAGGGAAATTTGAAAAAAAAAAAATATAACAAAGTATGATTAAAACGCAGTCAAATGGTTTTTAAAATTAAAATGAATAAAAAAAAACCAAAGAGGAAAGAAAAAATAAAACTTCTGGTACCTAGATTCGAACTAAGCTTAATATAAATAATCAAGCAGGTGAAAAAAAATACAACCCCACTTCGTTCAGGCCTTTATTTATAAAAAAAAAAAAAAAAAGGTGTTTCAATCACTATTTAAAAAGCGGCAGTGAAATTAACAAAAATGTATTCCAAAAATCATAAAGTCAAAATTGACTAAATTAATTAATCCGTTTAAATATCCACAGAAATATTAACGAGTAAGATAAATTTTGAAAAAGAAAACACCTTCGAAAGTCAGATTTTAAATTATAAGAACAAATTTCTATTTATACACTTAATTTTATAATATAATATAATTCCTACGATATCTAAATAATAATATCATTTTTACCAACGAAAACGACATCTGCAACTATTATTTAATTACTATATAAGTACATTCTTATTTATTATCGTCACTACACACCATCTATCCTTTGATACGCTACTGCGTACATACCGTCTATTACTAACTACGACAGTAGGATTAAAAATAAAAAGTTAATCCGGATAATTTAATCAACTTTCTTATATAATAATATAATTATCAATAGTAACGTTTCCGGGTACAGTTCATCAGCTGAGAGAAAAAACCTTCTGAGCTATTTTTTAAGAAACAGATTGATTAGATTATTAATGATCCGAATTTATCGGGAAAAATTGTTCATTTTAAAAGAGACAAAGTTAAAAATGTGGGAAATTTTGTACAAATTTTAAAAATTTACTTACATTCATCTTATTTTTATCTTTTATTAATTTTTAAAATTAAAATACAAACGAAAAAATTTAAAAAATAATAATGAGATTATTGTAAATGAATTTCCTATTTTTTAAAACTTGTAAAGAATTTTCCATATTTTTAAGTCTACTTCCTCTAAAATTAACTGTCTTTGTCGATAAATTCGGCTCATTAATATAATCAACCTGTTTATTAAAATATATTTAAAATCCCATAATATTTTAAAAATTTACTATATTTCCTGTATTCATTTTTTATACTAATTCTACTGTCGTAGTTGGTAATACAATCAGTATGTACACAGTAGCGTATTGGAGAATAAATTATAAATATACTTATATGGTACTTAGATTATAGTTGCAGATGTCATTATCATTGGTATGATATTATCATTAAAATATTGTAGGAATTATATTACATCATAAAGTGTATAGAAATCTGTTCTTTTAATTTAAAATTTAACTTTCGAGGATGTTTTTTTTTTTCGAAATTAATCTAATACATCATCCGGTTACACATTAATATTTCTATAAATATTTAAACGAATTCATTCATTCAGTAGATTTTAACTTTTACGACTTCTGAGATAAACTTTTTACTTTCAAACGTCATTGCCGTTTGCTATATCAGTAATTACAATTTTAAAAAACAGGATGTGATGGATTACTCTATAATGTATCAAATATGTTTACGATAATACATTTCGAAACTAACTCTAATACAGAAAAAGAATTTCAGAGTACCCTAAATTTTATTAAATTATAATAATGAAAACTAATTTTTTTTTCTCGGCATTTCATAACGCTTTGACACGAAACAACACCAAAATCGGACAAAAGATTCATCCGATTTTCTTATAACATTATAAATTATAGTGTTTGTATTCTAAAACGCCAAATTTTCGAAAATTTTAACTCGAATTGTACTATGTCGATTTAAAAGGCAAATTCGTCGTCTTTCTGCATTTAAAAAATATTCGTTTTCGTACGTTTTAAATGTTTCAAGTCATAGGCAGAATGCAAATTGATTACAAACGTAAAATTTTTTAAATGTTACTTTCGTTAACTGATTCTTTTTAATCTAATCATGTTTAACGTAATTTTCATATGGTATAACTTTTATAGCTTACTTCAAATAGAAAACTTAATTTCGGCTTAACTCGTAAAACACACGGCAGGCAGATGAATAAACAATTACTCGATAATTTTTTACTAATTCGTTATTAATCGTTTTTATTTATTTATTTATTTAGATAATTAAAGAAATACGAAGTTTAAAGTAAGAATATGATACTAAAATATCGATATAACAACGATACCTTCGGCTGGTAACGATACGGAATGTGAGTTCAGCTGATCCGGACTTGACTTTGTTCTTTGATGATGATACGGCAACGGTGAACTGGGGCACTGAAACACCATTAAAAAAAAAACAAAAAAACAAACTTGTATTATTTAAATAGTGTGTATCCGTGCGAAAATAGCAAATACAAAACTTTAATCGAAACTGAGTTTGAAAATATTTGTAACATTTCAAATTGAAAAAAATTATAAATAATTCATCGTATAAAAATAAGTACTAATACATCCTTTGAAGAATAAAGATTCATGGCATTGAACCTCCATTTTTTTTTTCAATTTTTAAATTTTGAATTATTTTTAATAACGACCGCTTTTCGATTTTTTTATCATCTGACTGATTTATAACGTTAATCAAATTTATGAAAAAAGCATTTTGAAGAAGATATTTGTCTAATCCTAAACATTATTAACATTCCATATGTAAAATATATTATTTATAATTGCGATCTCAATGATACTTATCAGTAACGGTTTTAGAAATCTAGATTAGAGGGTAATTTTAACGTTTAACATTATTAGAGTAAATTATTCGAAGGTTATTGGAGAACTTAAAAAACGATTAGGGAACACCGAAATGCTAATTTACCACGCTATATAAAAAAAAAAAAAAAAAAAGATACTACAAATACACATTAAATAAAACTGCGGCCTTTAACATTAAAACGCTTAACAACCACATTAAACCGTTAAATGCAATTTTATAAAATTAAAATAATTCGCTACATCTAAAATTATCAATATTGCGCGATACAGTTGTTTACTGAACAATCGGGCCATTAAAATCAACTGAAACAACATCGGTTTCATTCCATGCTCGCCTACAACACGAATACATTATTGTAAAACCTACCAATAACCAAATTTAACTAGTGCCTGAATTTATGTTCTTATTCGACTGGTACACTGGTATTTCGTCCTTTAACGAGAGTGCCTATTATTAAATGAGGTCACGAATAAAACTCTATCGAAGCTTATTAATTCATAGTAAATGCGAATCTTTTTTCGAATCTTAATGACGAACAATAAACTGATACTTAAAAAAGTCACTACTGCACAACTGCACTTATTTCGTTTTAACCGGATTTAAACAACTGATTTCGTTCACGTATAATAATTTCAATGAAGAACAATCGTTCACCTCTTTGCATCAAAATTGATGTTAGGTAATATTTATTTAATGAAAAGTTTCACCTGCAGAGATCTCAGTTTATTAAACATACTCCGGCAGTCGCCTCATGTTTATGCGACGGAATTTAAGCGCGACCCTCGACAACGAATACATTTCTGACTGAACGACGAAGCTGTCGAAGCGATTAAAAAGATATGCAGCTCCTGTCAGTTGCGATCGCAACGGAACGGAATGCCTTATAACACGCACAAAATCTACCAAAACGCATAACAACACATTGAACGAATACGCCCGTCGAAAAGAAACAATTTTATTTCGCTGAACGCGAATTCACCAGTGTATATTAGACTGCGAGCACATTGAGCAAAACAATTTTTACATCTTTATTAAAAAGAACGAGAAAAAACGCAAAACAGTTGATACCCTAGCCCGACGGAAGCGCTGTGTTTACAAGAGATTGCAAAAATAACTCTTCCAACATTCAATCGAAATCTGTTTATTTTAACAATTCGCTTATCAGATCCGCTAATGTGTTCCGCTTACCTACACACCGAATGTTAAGTTCACTCGTTACCTAATAATATCGCCAGCAACTGGACACATCCAGAGTTATCTATCATCCGTTACTTCCTCTTTTCAAATGCGCAATATACTTCGCAGTGACCATAAAAGAATTATCTAACGCCATGTAAGAATTTATTGCCCAAAAGCGTGCTTTTAAGGATATTCTTGAATATATAGTTGACGCTATGAAATTAAAAAAAAAAAAAAAAAAAAACACGCACTCAAATACCGATAAAATTGACTAAACCCGTATTATTTTTTTTTTTTTGAAAAATATGTATTTATCAGTGGCGGATCCACGGTGGAGGGGGGATAGGGGCATCGCCCTCAAAGAACTAAAGCCTCTATGAAAAAATTTGTTATAACAGAGAAGCTTAATTTATGATATAAAAGATTTGTATAAATGTTATACCTACGGATTTTAATAATTAATATTTAATACTGTTTTCTAGTAAAACTATTAATGTTCCTTTTTTATTCTATTTTAAACACAACTGTCGTCGATTTTTTGCCTTTTTTATTTATTTTTAATTTTTATTTTGTAAGGTAAATGAAAATAGTAGTTCAATGAGAAATGATATATATTTAAACTTGCTCACGATCAAAGAGAATTCGGATCGGATTACTAACAAAAATAAAAAAGAAGTAAAGTCTAATAAAAATACTATCTTTCTTACTATTTCTAAACTACCATATTTAAGGTATAATTTTATAATTTCGTTTTATTTTTCACTCCTAAATATAAAACAGAAGTTAAATTAAAAATCGTAATAATCATGTATTTTTAAATCTCTATAAAGGTCCCTATTTGATTTTCTTTACGAATATTTCTCAGATCTACTGCCTACCATAGAAGATTTTACGTAATTATATAATCCTCCTTCATGTCATTAACCCCCCTCCCCCCGATTTTCGTGTACCCCCCATGTCATTCTGGATCCGCCCCTGGTATTTATTATTTTTTACATAAATATCTTTCATCAAGCTAAAAAGGTTGTTGACGAATTATCCTATACTTCCTATTATTTGTTCCTTTCTCCTAACAATATCTCACCGTATCGAGATATAATTGACTCATTCCTATTTTAATTATTTCTGGGTAAAGGTCCCCGGTTGACGAGCCCAAAAAAAAATAAATAAATAAAAAACACCTATACTTAAACACTTAACCATCTTAACTTAACTTATAACAACTTTGTGTAATATTTACTAACTACTACAACTTAATCTGTCTTTTTACTTATCGATAATTAATAATATATTTTCTATTCTTTTATAATAGATTTGTATATTTTTTTTTACTTTTTTTGTTGCCCCTTCGTCACTTTATTTTATGTTTACTATTTACACATTTCCTTCTTCCTGAAGCCATTCCTTTATTTTCCTGTTTCTATGCCCTATTTTTTCCTTCTCTATTATTTCCTTGACTCTTTTATTCAACATCTAAGTTATAATATATTTTTCCGTTTGCTCCCCCGTCTTTGTTCTTGCTAACGGCAGTTGGTACGAAAGTTTTTTCCTCAACTCGTGTATACTCTGTGTTTATTTTTTCTTCCAGTTCGATTTTCTTTTCCCTTAATATGTACTCCCATATCTTCAGTAATAAGTACATTCCTCTTATGCTCATTACGTTTTCTTTTTTAATTATTTCACTTTCAGTTTCTCCCTTAAGGATTTTTGCTATTAATTTTAAGTATTTAATTTGCAGTTTATTTATTTTCCCGGAATATACTTTCGAATTCTATATTTGATCCTTGAATCTACTAGCGCATAATAAACTATTTTTAATGTTTCATGTGTTGCATATTCCTTTAATGTACATACAGCTGGTAAAACTGTTCTTATTTTCTTTGCGATGAATTCCATATGTACGTCCCATCTTAATTGTTGGTCCATCATTACTCCCCAAAAATATTTATACTGAGTTACTATCTCTAACTTTTGACAGTTTTTCATTTCACATTTGTGTCTTTCCCCCCACCGAGTGTACACATTCGTTTGAATGCATTATTATATTTGGACAATACAAATTGCAGCTGTCTCTTTTTTTCCGTGGTACTATTGCTTTAGTCTTTTTTACATTAATTTTTAGATTTTTATCGTCTGCCCATTTACTTATTGTTATTAAATCTTTCTGTATCCTCGCCTCTAAATCAAATCAAGTCTCAACGCTTTCAGTGGGACAATTCAAAAGTACAAGAATCTTACTAAAAACTCTGTTTATGTGAAATTTAATAAAGCAATAAACAGCGCAAAAGTTACGAGTTTCGGTTTATTTTTTTCTTGGCTCAGAAGTAAAATGAAGTCTATATAAGATTTTGCTTAATCGTAATTTATTTCGAAAGGGCAGTATAAAATTTGAAATAAAAAGAAATAGGAATAATAAATTTCGTTACTTTGTTTAAAAATAAGATTTTTTATAATATAAGATTCGGGTTAGAGTTGGACATTTTAGATATTTCATATTAGCTGAAATTCAGTCAGAGCTATTTGGATATTTTTAAGCCTTAAGTTAAATCAAAAGTCGAATTTTTAAAACAAAATTTTATTCCGCAGGCTTTACTAACTTAAGTTCATAGGTGTCTTTTCTTATTTTTTTATAGATTACTAGCTGACCCGGCGAACTTCGTACCGCCTTAGAAAGTAAATTTTGTGTTAACTTATTAGCTGAATTAAATTCAGTTTTTTATTAAGAAAAAATTAATACTGAAAATGAATTAAGTTCAATAAATATGCAAAAACCAAAAAGACAAATATTTTGAAATGAATGTAATTTACGCGGCAGCAAGGCATTATTAACTCTAATAACAATAATCAGTATAAATTTATATTAAAAATTTAATGTACTTTGGAAACATGTTTTTTCGGGCTATATCATCAGCTAAAAAACACAGAGCACACACTCAATTTATATACTTTTTCATAAAGTGTGTACTCTATGCAGTTAGCTGATGAGATGGGCTATACACGAAAAAACGTGTTTCTAATGATCTCTAATTTCTTAAAGTAAATTTATACCAATTTTTAAGATTCCGTACACACTATAAACGACGGAATCCCAATAAGATAGTTCAGGAACGACAAAAAATATTTATTTCCGTTATAGTTCAGAAACGGTTCGACTTATCGCAATTGGATCATAAATTGCAATTAAACTTCTATCTGTGACAATTTACAACTTTAAACTGAGCGATTACCCTGGGCGGTAAAAAAACCTCTAGAATACATAATATGGAATTCAGAACGAATACCCTTAAAAAATTCGTAATTCGTCACCAGATAACTCTTTAAAAGCGAAATTTCAAATATAAAACAAAACACAGGAGCCCTTTATGGAAATTCAAAAATTACGGTTAAAAAATTATTTAAACCCCCCTTTTGGACCAAAAACGGCAAAAAAAAAAAGAATTTTCTTCATAAATTCGTAAAAACATTTTGTAATGAACCGAATTGTGAATCTAAACCATTCTCGAATCTACTTGAACACACACAAAAAATTTCATTAAAATCTGTCCAGCCGTTTAGGAGGAGTTCAGTCATATACACACGCACAGAAGAAATATATATATTAAGATTTAAATATATTTTTGTAAAATTGTACACTGTGAAGGAAACAAGAAAAAACATGTCTGCTTACGCACTTTTCAATGCGCTAAAGATTGGTAAAGAAGATAAAATAGAAAATTTTAAAATGATTTTTACTTTTTTTTAAACATTAGTGAAAGATTTTAATCGGTACACCGAAGATCTATTTTTATTACACATCTCTTAACAAAGACAGTATGTAAAAGCACTTTTTTATATCGAATTCGACTAACAACCGTATAAGCATGTAGAATAATATTAACAGTTTATTTTCGCATAACCACCTGCTGTAACATTTAACAAAATAAATAATACGCTTTCTTACGTATATAATTCCGACTAAATTTTAAATGAAATAATTACAGTCATTACAAACTCAGCTTAACAAAAATTATTCAAAGTTAAGTTTACTTCAATACATAAAGAGCGCTACTATTAGACACCGTTTTGAAATTAAAATTCCATTCATAAATTCTGCAAGCAGCATACGGAATCCGGCTTGGCCACTCGTTTTCTAAAAAACAACACAACCTAATAATGTACAATGGTATTCCACGAAAGATAGGTTGATGACACAGCAGAAAACAAAAGATGAAAAAGAGAGAAGCGCGATAAAAGTATACGATAGATGGAGAAGGAAAAAAATAATCTTGCCAACGAACTAGTGTTTTTAAATTAGGCCGCTATCAATCATAACTGGCTAGTAGTACATCTTTACGAAATTAAATATAAGCTATACTAATACTGTGGAAAACACACATTACCGATTAATGTGAAAGTATTAATTTATCCACTTCGAAACAACAAGAAAATAGTTCATTCATTTGTACGAGTGTAAATAATGAAAATTAGTGAGGTGATCGTCGGTGTTGATGAATATTTTCAAGCCCTTCCTGAAAAAACCTACAAGGTCGGTATTAATAAACTTTCCGAGCAATGGAGCAAATGTATGAACCTAAATGGAGACTATGTTGAGAAATAAAGCGCTGTTTTCATAAAAATATGTTTTTTTCATTGAGAGGCGCGGAACTTTTCAAACCACTCTCGTACATATACATATATACATATTTACATATATATATATATATATATATATATATATATATATATATATATATATATATATATATATATATATATATATATATATATATATATATATATATATATATATACACAGCCTTGGCTAAAAGTATTAGGCACCCCCAAAAATTACGTGAAACTGATAAGATATTTAAACCGAAGGCAAATTGCTTTAACAATATTGTAGGAAGCATTATTAGAAACGAAGTTGAACAATAGACAACCTTATCTACACGTAGATAAGCGCATAGATAAGCGCGTTGTGATAATGCATGTATTTTGAGAAAACAGTGTCAGTGTGTTATCAGAATATTCCTACGTCTCTTAGTGTCAAGAACCTTCCGTGCGTATCTTATTTACTAAAAGTAAGTTAGAAATGCCTAAATCGAGTGAGCTTGATGTCGAAAAACGGGTTAAAATTCAAACGCTACACAAACAAGGCAAGTCCCAAGTGGAGATAGCCAAATTAGTAAATTGCTCTCGGTGTGCAGTCCAAAACGCTCTTCCTAGCTTTACAGCCTCGTAATCCAGCTTGTCCCAGTCTTCTTCTTACTGTTCGAGCGCTAATCGGAATCCCAATCTCTTCTGACCAAGGGGTAGCGAGCTCTGATGATGTTTTCATCCGATTTTTGAGAGAGTCGCGGACAAGTTTTCTGTCCTGTCGCGGAGTAGTTTTGCGTTTTCGGCCTGTTCTCACTTTGTTTGCATGGGCGCCAGTCTCCACAAACCGTTTAATAGCGTTTTGGACTGCACACCGAGAGCAATTTACTAATTTGGCTATCTCCACTCGGGACTTGCCTTGTTTGTGTAGCGTTTGAATTTTAACCCGTTTTTCGACATCAAGCTCACTCGATTTAGGCATTTCTAACTTACTTTTAGTAAATAAGATACGCACGGAAGGTTCTTGACACTAAGAGACGTAGGAATATTTTGATAACGCACTGACACTGTTTTCTCAAAATACATGCATTATCACAACGCGCTTATCTATGCGCTTATCTACGTGTAGATAAGGTTGTCTATTGTTCAACTTCGTTTCTAATAATGCTTCCTACAATATTGTTAAAGCAATTTGCCTTCGGTTTAAATATCTTATCAGTTTCACGTAATTTTTGGGGGTGCCTAATACTTTTGGCCAAGGGTGTATATGTGCACACACATACAACAGTGACTTTAAGATTTACTTTAAAAATTTAATAAAAAATCACTAAAAAACAAAAAATTATTATTTGATAAAAAATAATTTATTTCAAAGTGATATATGTAAGAATGTTATGATAATCTTCGAGTAATATTAACTTTCTGGAACTGGTACGAAATTCAAATCGCAACAGTAAGTAAAACCCGCATTAAGTACTCCCGATGTTTTCAGCACTTGGCCTATAGAAAATGAGAAACTATGTTTTTATACTCGTTAAATTGTTTTTAAACATTATTATAATTTGAATATGGTGCCTATTCTGATAAGTAATAATGTTATTTAAGAAAAATTATAGTACCCTTATGTATTTTGTCTTTTACAAATAATAATTATTTTTGGCTTTTAGCGCATTTTTATTAAATGTTTAAAGTAAATTTTGAAGTCGGTATTTATTTATTTTTTTTCAACAAACTATCTTGGTCGCATTAATTTATAAGAAAAATGTTGCGTTTAAATTTATGTACAATGAAATGTTTTGAATATTCAAAGAAAATCGGTCAGCATGCGCGTTACTACTGAGCTGGTATTATTATTGTCATATTTTTTCGTTTAAAGCGCTTACTAAATAACTTTACTTTTATTTCTATTTATTACAGTGCCGCTAGTACGAGCTTTATCATAAAATCGAAAACAATCATTGTTGAGAAACACTTCATTCCGCCCTAAAGGAAACAACAATCGCATTATCGCTCGATATATTTATGCTAAACATTCGCCATGCTGAAGCAAATCTTTAACGTTCCCTATTACTTTCGCTGATACCGCGACCGGTCGATCAACAGATTCATTTTTAAATTACTACCCGAGTCCGGTGCAAATACTACATTTGCCTAACAGCAAATAAACGGCGGTGTAGTGTAATGATTACAAACTGCTATATTTCATTAGAAAATGAAATTGTACACACACCTGCCAGACAAATAGAAGCGGACAGAGACATCAATTTTCCTCGTAATATTAATTTAAAAACAATAAAAACTAATGTGTACGTTATATATAAAACTAAAACTATTATCCGTCTGTTTGTAATTTATCGGAAAGATTGGCTCGCATTTCCACATAAGTCTACCTCTGTAGTATGTTGAAACAGACAGTACTAAGGAAATGCGTACCGTAAAATTGTTTCGAATTTAAGAAAAAAGAACACAAACAAAAACAAAAAACGGCACAATTCATTCATTCAAAAGTAAAATCGCAATTTGAGGTACATTTAAAAGAAGCAACACCGAGCTCGTTAAACTCTCGCTTTCAGTAAAATAATTAATAAACAATTTAAATATTTAACTGTCTTTCACAATTCGCAGCCATTTTGTATAAAAGATAGAGAAAGAGAAAAATACAAACTGCAGCACATTACAACCGTTCGAGTAAATTAAACCGTCTTATTATTAATATAAACATTATAAACGGCTATTTGTCAGTCAAAAATAACTTTCAACCGTGCGCAACCAGAGTGTTTTGATGGGGCTATACTCACAAACCCGATATTTCTGACTTACCTCAAAATAAACCTCAAATGAATAGTCCTAAATTCTATCGTTCACGCACCTGGTTTCTTCGAAACGTCGAATTTCACGCGTTTTTTCCATCATCCAACGCATCCGGTGGTAAACTCACTACGATGCTCTATACACAGCGACCGATGATAGGGTCAGGAGGAAAAAAGAGTATCGGAAAACAGAATCAAACGAGACTGAATTTGGAGATGTCGCTTTTTGACGAAAAGCTGCAAATCACTTTTACTTCCCATCAATCGCGCGTGCGGTAAGTAAATTGGCGACAATTAACGAAAAATACGAGTAGAGACACATCTGGACGGCTGACGATAATTACGGCTGATTGGAGGACGCGCATTTACTTCGTTCCCTCGATCAAGAGCGCTGACTGACGAATAACAGAGAGGTGGCAAACAGTAAAATGTGTCGCTTTCCTCCGTCCACATTCGTCACAGAACGAGATAACCAGGACCGTTACCCTTTGTTTGCGTACATACTCGACCATAACCGACATTTTTGATACTTCGACGACACTAGACTGCCGATTTATCGTAAGTGCCATCGTCACGCTAGTTGATGTTTGAAGAAAATCTGAAGAGTTCTCCTCTGGCTGCTTTCACTTTGACGACGAAAACTATTCAGCCGGCTAATTCAGTAACGAAACGTTGCCATATAGTCGCCGATTTACGAATGAAATGTATAATTCAAAAATAATAAAATGTCACTCTCCGCCTTAATTTTCTCCGGAACAATTCCCTATTTCTCGATGCTCCTTGCCCGTGTTTAACTTTGTGACCACAGCGTAGTAGCCGTACGTATGACGATTTTTCGAAATTTCTCCAGTCGCTTACCGTTCTTTAGATATTCCTTGAAAATCTTCCTCTACCGATGCATTCTACGATTAGGAAACTTCCTTCCTAGTCGTCCTATATGCTCCATCGCGATTATTCGCAGAAATACGAATTTTGGTAAACATTCAAAATGCGCCTTCTCGCCGTTCCTTAAGTGTACGAAACAGACCCCGCGTGTATTCACCATCGTACTACGGAAGATAGGATGTTGAAAGCGACAGTTTCTCTTCACTGCACGATCTAGCTAATGTAGTTCCGTTTTTATCGAAACAAAACCGTGTAATTGTCATCTGCGACGAGTTCGGAATATTTGCCCAGAATAGGTGAAGTCGACCCGACACCAAACCAACAAATTAACGAGTAATTAATAATGAATATTATTTGGAACAAAAAATACAAAACTGAACAAATAACAAAGATCAATAACACGACTTTTAGTTAATTCCAAGCGTCTTTTGTTGTTTTTTTTGTTGTTTTTTTTTTTTTTGGCGCAAAATAATTAATGGTAATCATCTTAATCGACCAAAAAATGTCCGAATATTAAAAAATTAGTTTTGTTAATTTTTAAGCGTTTAAAATTTAAAAAAAATACCGAAGGAAAGAGAGTGGTGGAATATTTTTTGTCAAAAGGAACGGACCGCTGATTATTTATTTGTTGTTTTTTTTTTTTGTTTCTTCAGAGATTTAGTAACAAATTTAAGTTACACAATATATATCAAAAGTCAAAATGCACTTCGCGGAGTTTTATCGAAATGACTATCAAAATCACACTGTGTAATAATATTATAATAATATCGAGTATTTAACATAGTCCCTAACAGCAGAATTCACTATGAAGTTCAGAAGTTGAGAGTTTATTACCTTCTATTGTTATTTAAAAATTATAAAACAGTTGATGGTTATTTATTCTCAGCAAATTTGTAATGATTTTTCCTTGCTGCTTATTCCAGGATATCAGCGTTTGTGTTTAACACAAACGAGTATTGCGTTTCCTTAAACACAAACGAGTATTGCGTTTCCTTAAACACAAACGAGTATTGCGTTTCCTTAAGCACAAACGAGTATTGCGTTTCTTTTGCACCTTTTGTATTGGTTATTACATATTAGTTATTTATGTATTTTTTTCGACATTCTCAAAAGTGAAGTGTCATCCTATTCGCTTAACCTTTTCTTTCACAACCTTTAGAGGTGCACTTTTATCCCTCTCTCTCTGCTTTCTGTCTTAGAAGATTCTAAATAAACAGTTTATGTATTCTAGCCTGGTGCATAAAATGTTTGAGCAAACCTATAATTTTTTCACAGGAAAAAAAAAGAAAAAAAAGAAAAATTAGAAATATTTTTAAAGCAATACTTGAGATAGAACACAAATAAAACACGTAGCCGGAAAGAAATTTTAGCAGGAAGAAAAGGCAACAAGCGAAAAAGGAAATAATGTAGTAAGACAGCCTAGTGGTTAAGGTGCTTGGCTATCAAGTCGGAGGTCACGGGTTCGAGACTTGTCTTGTCCCGGATCCAAGTCGCTCCCAAGCTTACCCAGCCTGAAATAATTGGGTACCAGAGAAATCTGGGAAAGTAAAGGCGGCCGAGAGAAAGGAACTGGCCCCCCTACTCTCATTAGTGCCGTTGGGCTTAGTACATTGTGAACCTTAATTTCACAATCCCAACGCCCTGTCAAGGGTATGGGACCTACTTTACTTACTTACTTAAGTCACATTCGACACTAGTGTTTCGCTTAAATAGGATTCAAATTTTTCTACTGAAAATACGGAACAATTAATAAACCCCCCAAAAAATAACTAAAATTTCGGTACAGTAAAATGGGGGGAAAAAATTTAACTTCGGAAAGTCTAACGTGAAGATGAACAAGTAACAGCAAGAATAAGGTTGCGGAAAAGAGAAACAGAAAAAGAGCGTTTCGAAATATGGAAAGAACCGACCGAAAATCTGGCTGCCGGAAGTGAATTACACTGGAAAATGTGGAAAACCTTAAATAGAATGCGGACAAGAACAAGAAGGACGAAAAACAACTTGAAAAAATGGGGTACGTCAGAGAGTAATAAATGCGACGACTGTGGAATCGAACAAAACTCGGATCATTTATTTACATGCCCCTTACTGCCAATCCAGTGCAAATTTGAGGACATGATGTCCAAAACTATAGCCGACAATGCGATCCAGGTTACTGCCTACTGGGCAAAGAAGTAACTATGACGCTGACCGATACGATAAGAAGAAGAAGGGGAGGTAAAGGATTAATCAGAGGATGAAAAATAGCAAAGAAATAACTCTTTTAATGGCAAAAAAAATTACCCGGCAAGAGTCCCATTTGGCCAAATATCTATGGCGATACGATGATGATATAACGTCAACACACTAAACTGATTGCATTCTTTAATATATTATGGTTAATCGAGAGGTTATTTGTTGCGTTTTTTTTTTTTAATTAAAAATACTACTATTTAAATGTTTATCGAGTTAAAAAAAATAATAAAACGAAATGGCTGTATAAAATAAAAAAAAGGCGGTAATAATTATAATTGATAATTTTCCAGAAAAATAACCATAATAATAATAATTTTTGTGTAGATTTTTGCATCTCAATTGTGCTTGAAACTATATCGATTCTGTAAATGTGGATTATTTCGATCACAAAAGACGTTACTACAATGTAACGCGGTGGATTCTGGCCCCCCCGATGCAATTAAATAGTAGGGAAAAGTTACGCAAAGGAAATGTGATACTGCAACATTATTTTGTCGCGACCGCCACAAGTGGCTGCTTTTTCGTTAACGATCAAAGGGAGCGTTTCACACGACAAAAAATCTTCCGCTTGAGATAATTCAGAGATTCGCGCATCATGATGACTAAAGTCCCGAGCGGAATATTTTCGTTCATCGGGATCTGCGACAAAATAACCGTTTTACGAGTCCACCACGGGCGTTGACGAGTTATTTATTCTTCTATTCGGTGATTTCACTTGGTCCGGTTAAAGAAAAACATTGTTAACATTATCAATAAAATGACATTTCGCCGTAACTTTCTTCGAAATAGCAACTAATTACGTCATTAAATCTAACGGAAAAGTATACTTCATCGTAGTACCGTATCTACCGAAAAACCGACGGGCGTTTATACGGCAGCAGTTTATATTTCACGTTTAAGACGTGACCGAAACAGATACACGTAACAGCCAGCAAAAAAAAAGGCTAAACATATAAGCTGACTTACTAGAGCGTAAAAGTTCTCGCCATAACTCTGTTTTTGTGTTATCACAAATGTTTCACTTCTCTCCCGGGGGGGGGGGGGGGGAGATATTTTCCCTTTTCTAATTAGTAAATTCATATATAACCGTCTTAAACAAGACAATCGATGAAACAACGATAAGCGAAAATAGATACTAGCCGATACAGAAAACTAGATTATTAAAAATGAAATCCCGGTTGCCAGAAAATTTTACAACCATCTACAACAAGCGTGAGTTACTTTATTATCATCTTTTAAAGCTTGGTCTTCCTGTTCCTTTCGACGTCTCTTAAATTCTTTCTCTATCTATTCTCTCAGTTGTTCCTGTTCTAGAGGTGTTCCTTGGTTCCATTGTCGATAAAATAAAAATATAATTTCTATTGTTCCACGCATCTATTCTATTATGCTGGGCTAATGCTCTCTGAAATTTTAGATACCACGGTCTATAGAAATATTTTACTAAAAAACCATTAATTTCTACTACAGGTTTTTATTTATTTATTTATTTATTTTTTATTTTTTTTTGTTAATCACCGCGTTTATTATTTATTTCAAATTGGTATCGGTGAGATTGGCGCATCTAACTTGACGAGTCACTTTAATTAAGAATAACACATTTTGTGGCAAGCATTAACTAAATTTTTATCATTATTTTCAATTAACCTCTAATCTCTTTTCATTGATATATTTTTATTTAACTGCCCTAGTACAATTATGAATTATAAATGTGGTACTACGGTTTTGTCTTTCGTTGTTTTTTTGTTTTTTGCCTAAATATAATAAGAATATTTCTGTTGGAAAAATTTTTAATTCTTTTATGTTACGCCATTTGTAGTAGAACGATTACAATGAAATTTAATAATTAAAAAAAAAAAAAAAAAAAAAAAAAAAAAGACAGCGAAAGGAGGAAAACGAAAATATTGACACGAAAAGTTCATTTAATATACATCTACACCCCAAAATTAGATATCGAACTAAATTCCTACAATGTTAAATTCGCCCCTGGTTACAAAAAAAAAAAAAAAAAAAAAAAAAGCAAATAAATAAACTAGCAAACTTCCGCTCTATAACTTAAATAATCTAAGTAGACACGGAAAGAAAATTTTATTTATAATTGACGCAATAAAACATTTCTATCTGAACATTGTAACCTGAAACGAGATGGAATATGACATCATCGAAAAAAATCTGTAAACTAAATTTACGATAAAGCGCTTCCGCTGAAAATAGGAAAATGAAATGTGCACACTATGAAATATTACTTTGTTATCATAGCTGAAAAATCGACAAAACCACCCTAATACACGGAACTTGCTTAGTAAACAACCGTGAAAAGTTACAAAATGTAAACACGCAAACTCTCGAGTGCCTTCTTTCACTTTATAATCTGAAATTCCTTTCCCTTAAACAATTAAAATTTTATTCCACTAAAGTTTTAAGACAAAAATAGACGATTCAAATTTCTCTTATTCTCTGAAAGAATTATAAATTGACCGATAGAATTTTAATTAAAACATTTTCACATTCTGTGAAAATATTATCGCAATGGGGGGGAAAAAAAACAAAATTCCGCGCATACATTGTTAAATGCAACAGCAGGCTCATCTCAGCATTCACTTATAAAGCATTTCACTTTTCTTCTTAATCGGTTACTACAAAAAGCTGCTTAAACAGAATTGCAGTATTTTAATGCAAGTTTTTGATAGTTTTAAGAAAATATTCTTAAATTTTGTAATTTCAATTTAACTAAGCATTTTTTTCTGAATTTCTAAATAGCTCGTCAAACAGTATTAAAATATCACTTTTATTAAAACGTTGTTTCAATTACGAAAAATACGGCAATACAATGAAATAACATCGACAAAAATAGGCGGACTCGGAGGAAAGCTACGATAAATTTTCATCTGTCACTAATCTATTTCTAGGAGATAGGAAAAACAAAAAAATTACAACACTATTCTCTTTTCCCCATCCTCTACTTTTTTTTGAGTGTAATTATACTTATTTAAACCATCTCTATGTAGTATAGAAACATTGAATCCGAAAGAACTCTTTCCTTGATTTTACAAAACATATGACACCTGATGCATAAATTGCAGTTCAACTTCTGCATTTCCATAGAATACTTTTCTGTTAAATAGAATCTTTGTTAATTATACAATAAATGCTGGATTTATAATTAAGATCAAATCTGAAATGAAGCGGGTTTTATACATTTATACACGTACACCATAACATATTTTTCTCTAATTATTATATAAAAAAGTTTCATTTTTTCGTGTTTTATTTTTCCTCTCTCTCTCTCTCTCTCTCTCTCGCTCTCCCTCTCTCTCTGATTTTATTTTGTAATATTATAGACTTTATATCAATACTATATTTAAAAAAAAAAAAAAAAAAAAAAAAAAGAGTACCGACTTCAAAATTTACTATTAAGAATTTAATAAAAATGCGCTAAAATGTACAAAATAATTATTCGATGAAAAATAATATTATGCCTTAAAATGTTATAATTTTTTAATCAACTTGCAGTCGGCACCAAGTTCAAATTACAAAAACAACTTTATAACAATACAATCGCTCGTTTTAAGCCAAGTATTGAAAACGTCAAATAAACTTTTAATACGGATTTCAAGTTTTTTGTTGAAATTAGTGAGTCTAGCGTCGACTCTAAAAAGTTAATATTTAGAATTATCATAATATCTCCTTAAGGTGCTATACCATTCCTCTAAAATATATTACTTTTTATCGAATAATGATTTTCGTGAACTTTTATTAAATTTTTAAAACTAAATCTTCAAGTGCACTTCTTTTAAAAAAAAAAAAAAAAAAAGAAGAAAAAAAATTTCATTCCACCATTTTTAACGTAAATATTTTTTAGTAATATAATACGGGTAGATTAACCTGCCAAGAGAAAGGAACTGGCCCCCTACTCTCATTAGTGCCGTTGGACGTAGTACATTGTGAACCCTAACTCCAGAATCCATGATACCTTATCAAATGTATGGGACCTGCTTTACTTCATTTAGATTAACCTGAAATGCCGATTCGAATAACATTCCACACACCTGGTCAAAAGTAATAGGCGATAATGTAATATTTCCGTCAGTAATCAGCTTTTTAATTTGCACTGTGGCGGTGTCAATTTTCTTTATTCGAATCTACATTTACCCGTGGTCATTGACTAATATTTTAATTTTTCGTCTTACTTACAAATTAGCTTTTTTCCAGCTTACGTTTCCGTGCTTAATAATATTTTCAGTGTCAGTGGCGTTTGTTATATTACTAAAAAGTTATCTAAAAAGAAGACTAGATTGTTTCACATTTACTTCAGTGACTATACAGATTATGTGGTTTCTCCGATACTTATATCGATGTACGGTGCTGATCGATACACTTTCAGATGAACTAGGGAATCCTTAAAAAGCGCTATGGGTACACAAGTTATACGTAAACAAACTCAAAAAAAGAAAGAAAAATTACACGTATAACACCTCTTTTATTTTTGTTTTGTTTTTGTATTTTTTTTTTTTTTTTTTTTTTGAAGTCGGTAAAAAACCAAAAATAAATATAACATTTTTCAAGACATTATATCACAATATAAATAAGCATCACATATATTTATTAACGAAAAATACGAATTTTTAAGAAATTCAAAATAAATATAACGCACAATAAAAGAAAAATATTTAAATTCGACTGTTGGCATCGTTGTCGATACAATCGTGTATATACTTTCTGTAACCTCCATTTTTAACAAATCGATTTCATTCAATTTCCTCGGAAACATTCGAAATGAAACTTTTAAAATTTCATAAGACAAAGTTGATTTCGTTTTAATAGTACTTAATGAATTCTAGAAGGAAAATCTCATGCAGCTTATCAAAGTAAACAATCAGAATGAGGACTGCTCGTATGCCGCTTTCCTTATCACAATAATAATATCGTCGAGTGCATTAATTTACACGTATGGGAAAAGTGACCGATTCGCTCCCCATTATGGGGGATGCCAAGCTAAAAATTAATCGCGGAAATGTATTTATTGCGATTTTTTTTTTTCTCTCCTGTATTAGTTAAAAAATAACGAAGCTCTCACGAAGTTTTATTCTAGTTTGCGTAAATTTGCTAACAGATATAACAATTTAACGTAAACAAACGAATCGCGATGATCCGTCAAGTCTTCAGAATGTTGCAACAAGCTGTCAAACTTTAAATAGTAATACTGACTGACCATTTCTAATGAAAAACGGCCACTCTCTTTTCAGAATTTACTCATTAATTACTCTTAACAGAGGCAGTGGGCGACTGATAACAGAGACTGCTTCATTATCATCGCTTTTACCGTAATGAAAAAACTTGCGTTCAGACCAGTCATATAACCGCACCTTCCTGTTAATATGCCCCCGCACCTAATTTCCTTTATGTATTGTTTTCAAATTTCATTTCTATTCGTTATTTTAATCAGTTAATTTGATGGTATATTCGACACACTGCGCTATCAAGTTTTGCATTATATAATCCGACCACTGCTGCAACAACGTAATAAACTGGAACTTCGTTATGATTATAAATAAATCTGACTAAAATTATTACAATTCATTTTTAATTATGACGGCTATCAAAAGCATTTTTCATACAAAAGCGTAACCGTCGATTTGCACAAATCGCATTCTTTTTCTTAATATAAAGCCAATAATATTTTTAAATCTCAGACGATTATGTTATTCAAAAAATACGTTTCCTTGCCACCCGACAGTGTTCATCATTTTACAGCGAAACAAAAAGTAAATTGAGTAGCTTTCGAG
Source organism: Icerya purchasi (assembly GCA_039619475.1). NCBI lineage: Eukaryota > Metazoa > Arthropoda > Insecta > Hemiptera > Monophlebidae > Icerya > Icerya purchasi. Next base: position 30,400,745 of record CM077116.1, on the reverse strand, counting down.
TGACTATTTTTCTCTTCCGAAAAAAGATGCGATTTTAATTAAAACAAGCAGGCCTTAATGAATTTTAATGGAATTTTCAGGGGATCTATAAATGATTTCTTATATTTTAATTTATTAAAATTAATTTAATAGATTAATTAAAATTTAATTTTTTTTTTTTTTTTTTTTTACTATCGTTTATTGATTACGCAGAATACAACCGGTCTCTAAAAGTAAATATTTGTGACGTTTAAGGACTTTATCGATGTTGTAATAGAAATAAATTTGTTAATCAGCTTCTAGCAAGCAAATGCGTAACGTAACGGTTTCAGATGTAACACGCCCCGTTGCATAAACGAAATTTCTGATAATTTTAACCAAATGTTGGCCATTTTACACGTTACAGAACTGTTTAAAAAGGGAAATTAACTCTTCCGGTTTTGTAATACGTTTTCGATTACTCTGCGATCCGACCGGAAATGTCTCTTTTTGCTTCTTATCCTGCAGTTTGTTCCGGAATTAAATTGCGCCATTTGCGTGGTTGCATTTCATTTTTTACACTATTTATATCAATTTACCGTATTCTTCTAAGTAAATGCCTCTTAGGTCATAAATACAAATAGAGCAGACTACGGATTTCTTTTTTTAATCACTTGCAGGTATTAAATGATACCTAAACTTCTCAGTGTTAACGTTTGTTTCACATGTTTAAAAAGAAACGCGAAGCGTTTTCCGTATCATATGCACTTCATCAAATAAACAGGAAACAGAGCGCCGTGGTTAATAAATGATTTTCGTTATTTTATGTATTTTAATAAGGCGCGGTGGAAATGAATATTTACAACAAGAATAGCAATGATAGATACTCTCCGATTTGTGTTTCAAGTTCAAATGAATTCAATTTCCAAAATTAAACGATGCTTGCCGATGACTATTAACAAATCGCAGGGATAAACAATAAAAACATCAAAGATTAATCTGATCAAAGAATGTGTTTTTATTATAAGCATTTTATGTAAAAAAAAAAAAAAAAAAATCAAATCACCAAATATAATTTAACAGAACATCTATAACAATTAAAAACTATTTATTTTGTTCTCCATTTATCAGAAATGTATACTTATAATTTTCTTCCCAAATAACAATCACTTCCATAATACAGGCATTGTTATTAAAAATTAATTTATCAAAAGGAACGACCGTTAAGAAGAAGAAAAAGTTTTTATATTTGTTTTTAAAACAATAGAGAGCATGATAATTACAATTTAAACTGAACAAATCAATGATGTTAATGTTCCTCATAATTTATACGTTCTTCCTGCAAATAATGTTAAAGCGTAAGTTACTGGTTAACGAACTTGAGTTATTTAAGCGGAACTTTTAAAATCCTTTCACAGTTAACAATTTTATATTATAAAACGAACAATATTGGAATATAAAAAACACATACACAAATTATTAACATTTTCATTTAGCAGTTCCCAAAGCTAACAAAAGCACTTATGGAAAAAGAAAAAAATTAATAAAAGTTACGACATACTAATTGCGTCTATTTTTACCTGGATAGAAAGAGTAAGGTAAGGTGGCATTGACAGGGAGTCGGAGATTGTGGAAATTAAGCTTTTCACAATGTACTAAGCTTAATGGATCTGAAGAGATTAGTGGGGCCAGTTTCTTTCTCCTTGGGTTCCGCCTCTACCTATCCCAGAATTCCCTGGCACCCGATTATTTCAGGCTAGATTAGCAATTCAAAACTTCTTAAATTTAAAGGAACGAATTCATCCTATACCCGAATAAAACTATAAACATAATTACCGATAAACACACAAATATATATATATATATATATATATATATATATGTATGTAAAAATGAAAGTTGTAAAATGTGTCTCCGTTTAATCTGTCTACTCGATCAGTCTCAAAAATTACTAGAGATGAATTTTGATACGGTTTCCCCGGTTAATTAGAGTTATTCCCGGGAAAAGTTTTTTAGTGTATGATTTATCACGTTATTTTAGGGGAAGGGGGACGATAATTTTAGTGATCACTATATTGTAAAGAAAAGAAATTTTCAAAGTAAAAAAAGGTCAAAATACGCTTTATATTTTTAATTAAATTACCGGCCGTATAAGAAAAATAAAGACAAATAGTTAAACAACTTTTTTATTTATAACATTCCAGGCGGCTGCCAGTAAATATTTATTAACTTTTGTTTACGTAAACTCATTTAGAAAAAAATATAAAAACTAATTACATTTAAAGGCCAAGATGAACTGTTTATGAGCGTTATGTGAAATATGAAATGACGAAGAAAAAATAAAAAACATATGATTGTCATGAACAACGTGATCTCCAGAAATGATATTGAGGCGAGATACAAAAAAATAAAAAACAACAATAAATATTATTTACATTTCAAGTGGAACACAAATAAGTAATTACGATATGAGAAAAATGGAATGATAAAGAAGGAAAATAAAAAACAGATGAGTGAAAGAAATGGGGCACTGATTTATGAACTTAATCTAATGAGTATTTTAGAAGAAAAAAAATATAAAGATTTACAGTCAAAGTCGCGGAAAACAGCTTTATAACAACACAGACATGAATTACTGTAGAAAAGTATTTAAATTACATTAATATATAATTCTTTATAAGTTTTTTTACGTCATTTCGTAACTGGTTTTTCTAATAATGTTTAATAAAACGTTGATTTCATTAAAATATTTAAAAAATGTAAATTGCGCGCAAATTATTAACAAAATTCTGCCGCGGAAGTGTCCATTATTCTTCCTAGAAATATTACTTACAATCAAATCTTAAATTCTCGCTGCTTGTTGTCGTGGGCTCTTCATAAACTTTGTTTTAATTACTATATTACTAAAAAACTCAGAAAACTATACTACACTTCGTCATATAAGAAAAGGGAGGAAGGAATATGAAATATTTAAGTGAGATTCAACACGCGGACAAAGCTGCAAGCAACGGTTGACATATATGTATCAGTGGTGGAAGGGAAGTAGGCGATATCCCCCCCACCCAATTAAAGCATCTATGAAAAAATTTGTTATAACAGAGAAACTTAATTTATGCTATAAAAGATTTGTATAAATGTTATTCCCATGGATTTAATTATCTATCTATCGAATCGTTTCACCCCATGTAGGGGTATCGTGACCATGATCTGTCACCCGGTTGATCAGACTGCGCCAACAATTCCGATCCCTTGCGATGTGTACACAATCCTGAAAGGTACGACCAGCAGCTGTGCACACTGCGTCCGTCCATCTCTAGTCGGCGCACGACCTCGACTCCTTTTTCCATTGACCTTTCCTTGGACGAGCACCGTTTCCAAATTGTTCGCTCTGATCACATGACCAAAATACCGCAGTATCCTGCAGAGCACTACAGATGATAGCCTCTTCGGGTTACCAATCTCATTTATTATGGAGACATTTGTTCTCCTGGCTGTCCATGGGACACGCAGCATACGCCTCCAGCACGACATTTCGAGTGCGTCTATACGTTTTTTGTCTGCGCTGGTCATTGACCAGGTCTCTGCACTATACAGGAACACTGAGAAGACGAGGGAGTTCACTAACCGAATCTTTACACCTTTACTAACAGCGGAGTCAGCCCAAATTCTTTTTAAACGGCTCATTGCGGTTCGTGTAATCTGTGCTCTGTGGCGTATCTCATTTTTACATCCACCGATGTTTTCCACTATAGAACCTAAATATGTAAAGCGGCTTACTACTTCAATACCCTCAATTTCACGTATTGTTGGGCGGTTATTCTCTAGACGGTCGACGATCATTATTTTGGTTTTGGCTTTGTTAACTTGGAGGCCATATTCTGCACTGATTTTTACCAGGCGATCCAGAATATATGACATCTCCTCTGCGTTTTTTGCTACTAACGTAGTGTCATCCGCATATCGGAGATTAGAGATGTACATCCCACCAACCGGGATTTAATTATTATAATCCCCCTCAATGTCCTTCATAGATATAATTGTACATGCTGCATTTGCATTAAACTGTTTTAAACTGCTTATTGTTTACCATAAGACTTTTGAGGTTACAATTTATTTTGAAGACCGCTCGTTTTTAACATAACCTTTTTTGCTTTTGTTTTTGTTTTTGTTTGTTTCTCATTAGAAAACCAGATCAACTATAATATCGGTAATCACCACTGTTAATAATAGAAATAAAATTACTCTTTACGGCAGGTTGGATATTAGTGAACCTTATGAAAGTTTTTTTCACTTTGAATTATAAAATAAGCTAGTCAAATCAAAAGGTTTTAGTTCTCTTCTCTGTTTAATTTCTAAGACGGAAAGTACGCAAGAGATTAAACTTCCTAAAGGATTCATTAATTACCTTTTTTTTTTTTCGAATATCGGCTACAATCAGTTTGCACCCTGATCAAAATACGGGGAATAGCTTGTGAGTAGTAATTGCGGCTCAGTTTAACGTGGTTTTACCAACAATACGCGTAAAAAGTATATATTTCACTATTTCGTTATTATAAACTATTTTTTATAACGCTAAAAGTACTTACATTAGAATCAGGAAACCCGCCGCTACCATCGTTGTGGCTGACTGAAAAGTTGTACCTTGGAGGTAAAGGAGGTGGAGAAGACGATATTGGAGTGGATACCATTAACGGAGGAGAAGTTAAATTACGATTACGAGATGGTAACGGAGGAGGTGAATCGTTGCTAGTAGCATTAGGATGAGTACAACAGCTATGACTGCGGAGAACGAAATTATTTTCGCATGCTGCCGTCGATGATGCCATTCTGGACGGTAAGGTGGAAAGCGGTGGTGGAGGGGGTGGAGTGGTGCCAGAAAGCTGTAAGCATTGCATAGAAAACAGAAAAAAAAAGAAAAAAAAACATACGCTCGTATTACTAAAAGCGTGAAAAATAAAAAACGCGTTAAACTTAATAAAAAAATAAATAAATGAAAAAGATTACAAGCACTTAGGCATCAATAAAAATGCTAACATACTAATACTGTTTTTTTTTTTTCTTCATTAGCAGCGGTGCCAGATTTATTAACCGGTGTTGTTGTTACACGGAAGCAAAATTTAACGGTTAAAAGCGATTACTACTATTACTTTTGTTGTCATTAGAAATGTGCGCTGATTTTAAAGTGAAAATATAACATTATAGCTAGAAATCTGAAAAGCTACCGGGTCCGATTTGAGGAAATATCGCCATGTTCATTTTCACTCTTCGATTCGATGATAAAGTAACTCTGTTCCACGTTCATTGTTTTACAACGGTAAATTTAATTTTTCCACAATATCCTCGATATGCGTGTTAACCTAATTCGTTTGCTTTTTTTTTTTTTCAAGTTCGTAACTTCCTACCTTTCGAACAAACTCATCGCAAATCTACATTTCTCTCGCCATTAACGATGTTCGACTCTTCATTCAAGCGCTCTAGTTTTCTTTTTATCGAATAACTACATCCTTACTAAAAATTTTCTTCGCAAAAAAAAAAGAAAAAAGAAAGGGGTTTTACCTTTAATTTTCATTACCACTTGAATTCTTTCAGCATTTATTAGCAATCGCGCCGTTATCCTCACATCGGGCTGGAGCCATCGCTTCGCTGTAACTGAACTTAAAATTACAACCTTCACAAGTACTCTATGTTATCGGAGAACACATTACAGAGACAGGCAGACTGGTCGCTAACCTCCAGTTATGAAGACAATTTGACAAAAATCTTTCTTCACTTTCTTACAATTACAATGAAGGATTAGTTGTAGAAGTTTGCAGTGGTAAATTCGCTTTCGCGGAGAATCGAGAAATTATTGATTTAAAGTGTCTACCATATTAAAGAGGCAACAACAGTCTCTTCCAGCAGGGTTCGTCGGAGTAATTGCAATGCTCTAACGAGACATTACATTTTATCCAGCTTCCGAAATGTAATACTGAAAATAAATAATACGTGTAAACATCGTACCATTTATAAACGATGCGGGGGAATAAACGTAATGATAATAATAATGATAATAAAAAGTGAAATTTTATATACACATACGCATCACAATTCTCACGCGTGCAAAGTAAGCGCAGTGATTGTCTCACCTCCTCCGCAGATTAATCGCTGTTATGATTTAAATATTATTTCCGTTCAACATTTAATATCTCCATCTTCTGTTTACGCTAGGCTACCATGACAGTTTCTATATATTATAAACAAAATTTTGACCATACCTTATGCCCTATAAATATTTCGTCTGCAACGAAGTTTATGCTAATTTTTTTTTTTTCACATTGAAACTTTTAAATATTACTTGTGACTGGACACAGAAAGTCTCACTAAATCCAGACTGGTAAAAGTGTAAGGGTGCCCTAAATTTCGCAAATAGCGAATAGTCTAGGCTCATTAGAAAGTAATGAGGGGAAACCTCGAGAAAGTTCCCTCTATATTTAAAAAAAAGTGCGTGAACCGTCGAATCAAAGTCGCCCAACAGGTCGTTCTTAAGTGACAGCCGACTTATTAGTATTTTGCAAAAACGAAAACTAGAGACGGGGATTGATACGTCTTCCGAAGTTTAACATAAGACCCATCAGCGCGGTGCAAAGCAACAGAAAATCGGTACACAAATGCCCCGAGAAAATAAAATGCGACATAACGATAAAATAAACGGTAACAACGAACACCGAATGGATTTCAGGTTCATTGACGTGAAATTTGCGACTATAGGCGTGTCGATGTGCGCAACCGGAAAAAGACGATCCTGAAAACTGAAAAAAAAAAAAAAGAAAGAAAGAAAAATAGGCAAAGGCGAGTTTGAATTCGCACTTGAAGACTCTAATAAAGCTGACAGACTAGAGGGAATTAAGAAGGCAACAGAAAAAACATATGGATATCCGTGAGGATGTGAAGCAATGTGGCAATGGTATTTTCCTAAAAATTCAAAATTAAAGCGGCACTGAAAATTTTGGACAAGATCGAGTTACCGTCACGTTTAAAGGAGGTTGAAAAATAAATATAACAAACACATCGGACACGTCGAAGAACTGATGACTAAAATACAATTATTCTCCCGTATACTCTAGTTATTACACGGCTAGACACACATTTGCTTACAATAAACAGTAGGCAGGAGCGAGTTGAAAATTGCACTGCTTTCGTCGTTATACGATAATAAGGGCAACGTAATGAGAAGTGGCTGATATTTCGATAAACATTGTATAGTAGTAGTCAAAATTTCGGCAAGTTTTAGCAGCAACCATCGAGGGGGGAATGCTTCTAGATTTCAGTGAACAAGAGGATCTAAACGAACGCGTTTTCAAGTACCTAAACGTAGAAGATACGCTTGGAAATTGTTGTCCGCGGTGATTTACATAGATATTAAATCGATTATTATATAATGGTAAAACAACGGTGCAGAAATCGAAACCTAGCAATACATTCCGGGATTGGAAATAAACAGTGCCATGTAATGCAGCCACGGCGGAATGTGAATTAAAATCAAAAGATACAACTAGGAAAGCAGAAAAAATGCTTTTCGAAAGAAAGAACCGGAAATGAGGTTAAACAGAGAAACTGCAATGCAAGAGGAAAACTCCACAATACAACAAGAAATAAATCGCATACGCTAGGAAATGCAATGGAAAAAACCGTAAAGAAATTTTAGATAGGAAGAATAAATTGCGAAAAGTAAATGTAAAATAGTAAAATATAAGCAGCAAAAAAAAAAAAAAAACGAAATATAATAACAGATAAATAACGAAGGCCGGAAGAAAATTTACCGAAAAGTATGAAGATATTCAATGACTAAACCTGAAACACATATTTTGCTCGAATAAAGGCTTTAGAAAAGAAAGTGAAATCGTTAGAAGATATGAAAGAGATAAAGATTAAAATTAAGAACACAGCAAATATTGCTCAGAAAGAGAGGGAAAAATATGGAAGAGTATGCGGAAAATAAAGGAATAATAAATGAAAATATGAAAGAAGCGATAATTGATAAAAGAGAATTCGATTTTGACAGCGGTAAAGAAAATAAAGCATCTGGAGTATAAGCAGCGAACATGTTGAAATGTGTTGGGTCAAAATCTCTGAAAAGTCATTATTTCAAATAACGCAATTTCCGGAAGTGGCATTGTACAAAACAGAGCGACGCAAAGAAAGAAATGTAAATAATTGCAAAAATTATAGAACCTTGTTAGCGTCTGTTTCGAAAATTCCACTAAGTATTATGCAAACTCGCATGAAAGCTGGAAGACGATCGTTTTAGATTTTAAGAGAATCTATTATTATATATTAGCTGTAGAACTAGTAGCGGAAAGAGTAGATGAAAGTAAAGAGACGTTCGTTACAGATCCATAAAAAAAAAAAAAAAAAAAAAAAAAACCTCCGAAACGTTAGAAACTGCATTATTTAAACAGACGCGAAAGATAGAAGGGTATGAAAACCGATAGAAGTTGTAAACAACAAACAACGACAGTAAAAATGTATGCAAGGTATAGAGAAGCTAAAATAGGAAACGGAATGTCAGACTATCCTCTTTCACAGTATTTATTCTCAATATATAGATAAAGGAACCGATAAAAATGATGACGAAAAAAATAATAATCTCAGGAACAATAAAGTCTAACCCAACGGAATGGCTTCCAGTCCTATTCAATATCCTTTCGCCATATATAAGGAGAGAAGAAGCCGCAAAAAATTAATGGTCATGGTATCTAACAAAGGCTGATTTGCCTATAAATCAAGATGCAAACGCGCCCAAGCGGCTTAAGTCCAGGAAACCGGCCTTCGAAACAGCTAAAGAGCTTATCGAAAAACGTATCACAGCTGAAGATAAGTGGTACAAATTGTGGACCGGAAAAGATATAGATCACCATAAATTGATTTCTAATCCGAACAATAGACCCTCCGGATTCGATTTACTATTGGGTTAAATTGAACCGGTTGAGGACCCAAAATGGAAGAAATAATTTCACGCTAAAAAAAATGGGGACTTAAAGACAACAGCAGCTGTGGACTGTGGAGCAGTTTACCAAACAACAAATAATATTCTGGATGAGTGCCCAACGCGAACGTTAGCTGGTAGATGGCAGGAAGTCAAAAACCTTTCGAATGCGACCAAGGAGTGTGAATAAGAAACCTGGATATAGAATTGTGACAAAATAGCAAACAAATAAATAATGAAAATCAAACGTGACCAGTTGCATATATATATATATATGTTTTCGTTTTTTTTTGTTTTTTTTTTACGCATCAACTGCGGACATTGACGCATTTGAAATTTTTGAAAATTTCAACGTGTGGCAGCGGAAATCGAACCCGGTTCTAACCAAACAAAACACAATTAACTAATCAACTAGGCTAGACAGTAGCTGGCAACCAGCTGCATATGTAAGTTCGTGACGAGATGACACGATGGCTGTGGCACTGTAGTGACGAATGAATAAATTCAGTTTTAATTACGAAAAAAGGTACAACTGTAATTATATCGATAAATACTCGTATATGTATATTTCGAATTTTTACGAAATTTACAGCGTTGTAATTTAGCTACTATTAGTAGCGAATTTAAATTTAAAACGAATGAATTCGAATAATATTTTAATATTTAACAAAAACCAAACTACTTGATAACCAATGTATTTTTTTTAAAGCGAGAAAACGCTCGGAAGGATTAGGAAAGATATCTTGCGCAATCCAAAATGAAACTGTTTCCGACTAAGGGAAAGTTCTTGGAGTTGAAGGACAGATAATCTGACGTTTTTACGATATGTTCAATAAAATATAGGATTTGATGTGAAAAATGTTCCACTCTGCGTTCAACAACAGGCAGAACGTAGCCACGTTGGAAATTCCACTACGGTAAAGAAATTGTCATATTTTACAAACTGACAAGAAATTTTTAACCATCATCCAAAGCTAAAGATGCGATGTTTCCATGTTTCGTTACTTTTTTTTTTTTTTTTTTTTTGTATCACTTAAATCATCGCCCTACATCTCGTTATTAAATCTATTTGTTATTTCTTCTCATTATCAACACTGCTTTAATGTACGGGATTGGTTACGCGATACTTTAGGGTTTTCTATGGTAAGTTACCATACACCGGTCTAACGTCAAGTTTTCTCTATTTGGATGATATTACTCAATGACCAGGCTTCGTCAAGCAATTTTCCACATAAAGCACGAGAAAAAGGACGGTAGTAAAGCAATGGATAATTATTAACCATTCGCAATTAAGCTTCTTAATTTTCAACTATCTATAGTAATAAAAAACATTAACCTCTAAAAGGTCCGAACCGAAATTAATTATGTACACCTAACGATCCGAAAGGGCGTATGCAACGCCGTTTATCTTCATTAGCAATAAACAGTAGTAAACATGACGTCACCGTCATTTATGAACAACCGCTGTTGCATTCGTAATATAGCGGCACGCGGTTTTTTCCGTAGACGTAAGAGTACTTCCATTTACACATTGTTACCTTGTACACTGGTCGTCATCTTTCCGGACGTTTAGTACCTATCCTTCTTGATCTCGCTGCTGGACAGCCCCCCCCCCCCCCCCCTCTTTTTTAAAAATAATATCTTTGTTTCCTTTATTGTTATTTTTGAGGGGTAAATAGAAAGCGGAAATTCCAAAATGATACCGATACCGAACATCAGTTGAACGCTAGTCTGTATATCGAAGTGTAATGCCACATTCAACAATATTTACTGAAAACTAAAACTAACTAAAAAGTTTAAAAAAAAAAAAAAACGTAGCACAAACAGGTACTAATAAAAACTGTTGATCCAAGTGCTAATGCACCCGAAAAGGCCCATAGGTTTTTGTACTTTTTTCAGGGCACTGAAAAACGGCTGTCCATCGGGCGTTAGAGATACACACATTTATATATATATATATATATATATATATATATATATATATATGTTGTAAATAAAATTTATTCGTTTGGAATGCATTTCTTATTTTTCTTTTTAAGAATAAAATGTACAATTTTTAATATGTTATTTTTTGAAATTCACTGACAATACATAACTAACAAACATAAAAAAATAAAAACTTTTATGATATTAAACATAACAAACGTTTACGAAAGGATCAGTTTCGTTGAAATTACGGGAAGAAATTCAAAAAAAAAAAAACCAGTTTAATGGGAGTAGTTTGAACATAGTGGTAGTTGATTGCGAAAATTTTACGCGTAAAATCGAGGAGAACATCTACACTATTTAAAAAAAACAACCAATTTCAGATATTATCGTGAAAAGATAATTTTTAATATAGAAGCAGGAAGAATAATTTAAAAAAAGAAAAGAAAAAAAAATGAAAAAAAAGTTTTGCCATCACTGTGTGGAGCAATTTTTTGACGATTCACGTTTAGCAAGAGAAAATGTGATCAGATCTAATTCAGAAATCGAAAAGTAATTTAACTTTCCTGTTTTATTATGAAGTCTTCTAGTGTAAATCTAGACTTTACATAACATTCCAGTCGCTCTTCAGTGATAACTTCAACCATCATTACCATCATTGCCTCTTTACTTCATTACATATTGCTCGTCGTCACTTTTGCTTCTTTCCACCTAACTTCTGATATACTCTAATCACGTGCAGCTTGTTTTTTTTTCTTGCTTCCTTTAGTAAGTGCCAGTGAATTGTTCGATCATCTTTTCCACATCGTTCTGTAATTTCTGTTTTTTCATGTTCCCTTACATTTTTCAAAGTCAATCACTACCGCACAATTGTAATTGAAAAAATTACATTTTACAATCAAAAAATTCTGTTTTATGTTTTAAATTAAGCTGAAGAAAGTTCAGATATGATGAAAATTCCATCCATTGATATTTGCAAAGTAATTTGTTTTTCCTATGAAAAATGTAAAGTCTGTAGAAATCTGGGAAAGTAAAGGCGGCCGAGAGAAAGGAACTGGCCCCCCTACTCTCATTAATGCCGTTCGGCTTAGTACAATATGAAAAGCTTAAATTCAGGAAGCAATCAGAAAAGAATCCTGTGTATAAAGCTACCGTTCGAAATATATATTTGTATGCTTCGAGTATATACGTCAACTATATAAGTAAGACAACACTAAAGAATATAATAGCACAGCAAAGAAAATTTTTAAACTTCACAAACCATGAAACAATATCAATCATATATGGGGCTTACTTTACTTTTGAATTTAAGAAAAGAGATGTGTATCGCTATTATTATAAATAAATGACTACTTTTTTTAAATTCGTGAAAAATATTTTACGAAAGTTTTATAACGAAGTAATTATTAGTTACAGTAATTGTTGCGCATTAAAAAAGTGATAATAATTTATTTGATATTAACGACGAACCGATTATAACAACCAGATTATTCACCAGTGTCGTCATAACTGATTTCTGTGTGTGTGTGTGTGTGTGCAATATTTTATATATACATATGTGTATGCATAACACCGGGTTCTCGGAAAAGCCTCTAATGATTTCGGTAAAATCCATAAATTAAGGGTTTTTAGGATCTAAAAATCGGCCGATCAACATCTTATGTTCGAGAAAATCTAAGAAACGCATGTGTGAAAGGTAGGCGACCAGTATTAAATCTAGAGACTTTTTTTTTTAAGTTTCTTGAAAAATAACTTATTTCATCTACGAAGTTCAAATGTAATATATTTACTGAAAAAATATAAAAGTATAATTTACGATTTACGCAACAATAATTGTAATAATATTTATGGTTTTTGTTTTTTTTTTTTTTTTTAGTTTTATTATGAAAAAGTTCATAACCATTTAATTATAATTTTAATAATTATTCAAAAAATTTTTAATTTTTAATGTTTGTTAATCTGATTAGTTTCTGAAACTCGGATAAATCCGAGTAAAGTTCGGTCGCCAGATATATATATATATATATATATATATATATGTATATTTCAAACCTATTATTCCTTTTTTTCACAACTGAACTATGCCTGTCAAAACGCGTCGGTTGATTTTTTACTTCAATATTGTTATCAATTTTTACGAAATAACTAAATTGCCTTTTGCCAAAATTATCTTATATAAAAAAACTTCTCTAAATCAAATCTGGTCACAGTTCTACACATCCTAACCCAGAGTAAACAGCACCGTTTGTCCAGACGTAAAGGTGTCACAAAATTCTGTACGCACTTCGTACACATACATTATGCACAACAATACATACATACATACATCTACATACATGTATTGACAAGAGGAGGGAAAAAGAGCTGTAGACAGGCAGATGTATGTTTCAAAAATATTTCGAAAATGCGAATATATCATAAAATTTCCGTACATGGTTTAACTGTATCGTCAAAAATTTAATTTCTGCATTAAGATGTTCTTCATGTACTTGAATAAAAAAGGGGTTTCTCAAAGTTCTCGCCTTTCAACTTGAAATCTTTTGGATCTATACCGATGAAATTAGCATAATCGAGAAAGATTACATTTTTCAGAATGATCTAGGCTTCATTTTAAGTTTAATTTCATAAGTAATTATTAAGCGAAAAAGTAAATAGGCTTTAAAATGAAATAAGAAAAAAACCAGAAAAATTAAATACAACAAGGTGTTCATTTACGAATTTAAACCTCCTGAGGTAAACAAAATAAGGGAATGAAGGAAATTCCTGAATTTTCACCGCTCAACCGATAGGTATAATATGTAAATCATGAAAGGATAAGTAAAAAACTGAAGGCGTAGTAGAATAGAAAAAAGATTGCGAGCTTCGATCCTAACCGAATATCATCAAGCTGTCACGTGTCACGTACACTTTAAAAAAAGCAACACAGCAAATAACGGTATCAAAGGCGTTCGGAAAGAAAGGTAATGTGTATTTTTTAAAACTAAAAAAAAAAAAAAAGGTTAATATCCTCTATTTGTGGCCCGCAATACCTGCGCCGGTAAGTGAATATCGAATTCCGCTGGCGCCCATTGAAAATATGCAAAAATTTCACTTCGGTCGCAAAAATAATAATAATAATAATAATAATAATAATAATAATAATTGAAAAAAATTAACCACCGTCAAAAGACCGAATTGAGGAGGTGTCATCGAAGAGCACAAGATAACGTATTCGATTAATTAGTGAAGCGAAACTAGCGCATGGATAAAAACACAAAAGGAAATCAATAAATCGGAGAAAAATTCGTAAGAAACCTACTTATTTCGAAGCGTATTGTCGACGGCGATGCAAGCACATATGTATATAATTGACGTCTTCCTATCAGCGCACACATATGTGTGTCTATACGGGCAGAAGCACATTCGTAATTTTCGTAATTTTCGTAATTTTCGTAATTTATGAAATTAATGAATTTCCGCATTTTCACTGTTATTTAGAAATTGGCAATATATCAGTCGAGATATTTCAAAACACAACATACCGGGGTGGTAAAATGTGCTTTTCAAAAATACGAAATACACGCACTACACACATTGTAAGACAAGTTGTCCCCCGTTGTCTCTCGGCAAAATCTTGTAAAACAGCGTCGCAGTTATTTGTTGACTTGTTTAATTGCAATGTGTATTTATCTTAATGTCGATCTTTTTCTTTTTCCTTATTTTATTTTATTATTTGTCGCTTTCGTATAATTCAACGTGTGTGTACACTGGTACAGCGGTTCGGCACAATCGTAAAATACGGATTTTCGGCGAACCTTCCGTCGATTTAATTCGTTGATATCGAAAAAATCGACGCTACAATTACAACAGTACACCGATGAAACTTTCACCGTATGAAATTTGATCGACTAAAAAAAGTATAATACGCATAATAAAACGTTTGTGCGAGATTTCATTAGGATTATTTTCCTACGTAAAATTCACTCGGTCGATACACCGAGTACGCCTGCATAATCGTACAAATGGCACCACTATCGTACTAGATTGAAAAGAAATTTTTCGACTAATCCGGCACCGGATGATGACAGACGATACACATTGCAATAGTAATTTTCACGTGTGAAAATTTAAATATACAAACTGCGCGCAAAAATACGGCTTAGCGAGCAAATTAAAAATTAATAACAAAAGCTTTAACACGTACATCGCAGCGTTACACGCACGCCCGCACCCACACGCATCCAATTAAGCAACGCATAAATCACAGCGACACCTAAGCCTTTTCCGGCGCAAAATTATCACCGTACGCCATCTTCGAAAGGTATTTTCTGTCGCCAATTCTTACGCTGAACTATAAATCTTCTTATTCTTAAAGTTCCAATCTACATCTCAACTATATTCATTTCGTAGTACTTGGATCGGAGAGGTACGTCACTCTAATTTTTACCGCCGAAAAATGCTACCTCGTCTAATTGCATTAAAGGTGAACATTTCGAAGCGACACCGTTGAGCTGCAAAATGAGTTTAAAAAAAATTACCGGTAAATCGGAAGACGGACTACTGCTACTGCTGCTACCGCTGTTGTTGCCGCTAGCTGTATGGGAGGTGATAGCGACCAGCTGTTCTTGAAGCGTTCTCACCCGGCGTTCGGCTCCCATTAAATTTCGGGCAATCTGTTGTTCGCTGGAACTGTCCACGCATTTGGCCAGTTCACTCTTCAACGCTTCCACATACCGCTGTTCTTTCTCCAGCATCAGCCTAAATGTCTGTACCCGCTGACATTCTAGTTGCTTTAGCTTTTCAACCTAAAAAAGTTACAAGTATTTTAGTGGTGCGAAATTTGTCAGCATTTCAGAAGACAGGCCGCAAAAACAATATTTTCGTTTCCTTTCTTCCTTCTTAGCGCAGCTTCACATTACGAGTTTTTTCACATAAACGAGAATTAAAACACAAATGGGAAAATAAAAAAGAAAGAAAACAAAAAACGCAACTTTGTACACACGTGCCATTATACTCGTATTTGTCACTACTACTGTCGACATATTGTGTACACACACTCGCGCATACGAAATGTATTCATATAATTTCGCAACGATATAAAATCTGAAATAATTTTTGATCAACTTTTAATGAGATTTTCGTTTCTCGAAATGCTTCCGGTATTCCACTGTAAAATATTTAAATCCGGAATTGTTAAATTATACCAACTCTGTCGGTTGCAGATAGCCAAAAATTGAAAAAACTTACAAAATGCTAAAAGCCTTTCAAGATCCTCAGAAAAGCTTCTTGACCATTTTTGATGTGGACGTAATACGGTAATTCTGAAAACTTTTTGCTGGAAGCTGCTACCAAACCGTTCTCGGTCTACCCAAGTATTTCGCTGTTTTCGTCAAGACACCGATACACAAGACATTGTTAAGAACTACATCAGATGCGGGGTCCTCAGATCGTGATATTTTTACCCAGCCCGAACAAAATTAATAAAATACCGTATATCAAAAAAACGTTCGACTTATCCGCAAAATTTGTCAATTTATTACCGCCCGCTCACCAGCTTTTATTAACTTTTTACACTGCATTGCACACACCTTTTTTGTGAGCTGCAGTAGGCCGCTGATGAAGGTATCCCCGAATATAGGTGATGCGGATTTCTTAACAGAACAGGTTAGAGAAATTTAATGAATATTCCAGGATCCGCTTAAATGACGGTATGCATATACCACCGTCGCCAAACCCTCTCGCAAACCTAATATTATATCCTCGCTTCCTCCAGACTTTTTTTTGCCTTTTAAACCGATCGGTGTTACAGACATCGCTGACTAACAGCAGCGTCATTCACAGCGACATACAAATTGGGATCTTTTTTCTTCCCTACCGAAGAGGCAGGCCATTAACACCTTTTATACTAAACCGAACTATACAATCAACTAGTGAACTCTATATAAGGGCGTACGCTACGTCTACCAACAAATAATTTCACCGGTTACGGTAGGCGATATAAAACGTTATAAAAAGGTTGCGGTGTTTTTCACTGCTTCATCTATCGTCGCAACACAGCTTGTAGATCTTATCGATCTTTCCAAACTCAACTAGCCGAAATTAATAAATATCAACACGGAGACGAGACATCCGTTCAAACAGACCAAACGGAACCACTATAAAGACTTTACTATTCCATCACAATGCACCGTGTTATTCAGATTATGGCCAGAATGTTTTCCGCGCGAGCAGTCCTTCTCATAGGGGTCTTCTATCAACATGGATTTGAATGAAGGACACAGCGACTCAATCTTACTTTCCAATAAGAGGTAAAGCTATCGTTCATCGATGATAATTTCGGCCCCGCGAAACGTGTACTAACAGCTCCATTTCGACCGACAGGAAACTTCAAAATACCAGTAAAACGGATTCGAGTCCAAATATGAAACACTCGTTAGATCATTTAATCAACTGTTTGTGTCTTCGTGCAGTCAGAACGACTTCAAAGGAATTCCTACTAAAAACTCGTACATTAATAACCGAATGGTTTTTCGTGCAATCTTCTCGACATCTGGTATATAATAAAAAAAAAAAAAAAAAAAAGGAAAGTGCTCAAACCAATGATGAAAAACGGACCGATACGGCAAATGAGAAAGAATGGAATTTTACCTACTAGTTAGTTTCATACGTTGCATTTACAGGGAAAAAGGTCACCTCGACTGTAGCATTCCTCGACACGGACGCAGCATTCGATTCAGTTCATCCGGGCACACACCATGAACTTCCTCATTACTTGCCCCTGTAAACGATTCATAAACAGAACGATCCGTTTTCGCACAACACGGGGGTTAGGGAACTTGCCTTCGAAAGTGATCTACAAAGGTCAATTTCAAGATTCAGTGCTAAGCTCCACCATGGTGACCACTCAAATATAGTTTTTAAATTCCCGGTCCAAATCCTCCCAATTTCCTGATTACCAGAATTGTACAAAAAGAAGAGTGGAATTTTTTTGTTACTATTTTGGTGTAATATTCGAACGCCGCAGCATATTTTATATGAATAAAACACAACTTCGTAGTTTATTCTTGAGTGTGAAGTACATTGAAAAGGGGCATTCATTTTTCCATTTTTCCCTTCGAATGATTTTTGATGTGAAAACATATTATATACGGCGTTTTTCCCTTAGGAAGTGAAAATTTTCGAGTGATTACCGTTACCTTTTTCGAGCGTTCAGCAGCATCGTAATAAACGAGATTAACGTACAAGTATTATAAGTTGTCGCGATGGCTCAGTTGCTAGAGCGCTTGGCTTCCGTTGCGCAGGCCTTGGATTCAATCTATGGCGACGACAAACGTTATTACGAGAAATTAAAATTAAATAACCGCTAATAGAATTACATGGTGGAAGGCAATGGCGAACCACTAAATATACCACACCATATACGCGTTTGATGTATGTATCTTAGGCAAACACACACGGAACTGCATTGTAATAGCAAGCGATTTTCGAGTGTAGTCTCGCGTCTACACTATCATCTTCATTAGCGTCGCATATTAACATGTAAATTTAGCAGCAGGTATTAAGTGCATCTCCTAATTTGCCTGGCCAGCAGCACGGGAGATTAGGCCAACTTAGTGCCTACACCCAGCACAGTGGGTTGATGTGGTCATATCGTGATTAATTTACACCATGGAAATATAATTTGGAAAAAACTGAATTATTTATAAAACATTAAAATATCTATTTTAATTATCATGAAAATGGAAATTCGAATAAAAAAAAACTAATTTGAAATCACAATAGTACCATATTTACAAGCTCATCACTGATGGAAATAGTACGTATCTTAACGTTACTTATACGGCGTGTTTCGAGCGTTACCGTTACCGTTTGTAAACGGTACTTAAAGTTCGTTTTAATTATTATATTAGTAATATTTCCTAAAAAATAGGGAAAAATTCAGGAAATAAAGCTTTTGGGAACATGCAATCACTTGTATGAAAAATGAGAAAAAATAAGATTTAAACAGATATTAATACACACGTGTAAGCCACGGGCAAATCTAGCGGGGAGTTAAGTGGACCATTTATCGGATAAATGAATGATATAACAAAGGGATAGTCGGAAACAAATAATTACAAAGATAAAGCTTTGGGACCTTCAGAAATGGCATTCGATTGGATTGACAAGAGACAGGAAACCGTATTTTTAATATTTGCTACCGGGAATGTTATTTATACTCAAATTTGAATTACTCAACTACTTTATATTTTGCTGTAAAACGTAAAGATCATTTATTTTTATTTTTTTGGACGGTGATAAACATGCTTCTTAGATAGAGAAAGAATCTTTACATAAATATAATTCTAGATAAAACAAAAAATGTTTTTATTAATTTCCGAGTGCAAATTTAAACGGGCATTAATACACGAGTAAAGTCATTAGAAAATAGAAATATTTTAAATTTAACAATAATATTAAATATTAAGTGGCTCCAGTTCCCCTTCACTTTAAAATTTTGAGTGTTCATATTTTTCCCCTGTATTCTAATAAAAATGTTTCGGCCAATTTTTATCTGGCAGTATTAAGTAAAGTAAAGTAAAGTATATCTCCTAAGGATTTTCCAACGTTTATTTTAATGAACATTGCGTATCAGCACTAAATATAATTTTTCTAAATTTTGAAAAAGCCGATCCTAAAAATGGTATGAAAGCATGTGTTTTCTTTAAAATTAAGAATATTTTTTAAAAATTCTGCATAATAAAAAAAAAATAAATATATAAATAAATCTACCAAGGTGAAATCTTTTTTTTTTTTTTATTAAAAATATCAGTTTTGGGCCTTTTTACTTTTTTAATAATTTTACAACAAAATTCCCGTGGCTTTTCCCGGCTTTCCAGCTTGGATGGCCATCTTGCCCGTCGTATTTAACATTTATTGGCTTACCCTTTTCAGCGGTTGCAGAACCAACAAGTTCATCTTATATACGAACGATTTCGTAATCTGTAGCTCTAATTCTGACGCTAACTTGACAACAAATAATTTACCGACTGACTGCAATCTCGTACTAAACAACATCGTTTCATCTTATCTCTCCGTATCCTTCAATAAAAGCTCGGCAGCGGTTTTTACTTACAAAAGGAATCCTGATAACGTATACATTTTACTATCGTAACGGAATATCGATTGAGCAAAAAGTTCCTTCTACAGTGCTTCACCGTAAAGTTACCTGGAAGTCGCGCATCTAGCAGACGTGCTTCAAAATAACGAACAGCATAAGGCCACACCTGAGTCGGATTCGGTTACCTTACGAACATCACATATCGCATTCACAATATCTCGTTTGAACTACGGTTTATTCTTATATGGAAATATAACTAACATTCGCGCAAATTAACGGGCAGAATTCATGTCTTCGTTGGATACTTGACGCAATTATATTTTCTATTTCCTCCTAATGTGCTGAATCTTACATTCAACCGTTTTCTATTATCAATCTCTCGCAGATGATCTTGTTGCTGCAGGGATGCGAACTTTTTTCCGCCTTCTCTACATCTACGAACTGATTGGAACTGAAGGTTTTCTCGTGCAAGAAAATGCCTCTATTTCGATGTACTTCTCTAATATCCTGCCGCATAAATCGTTAACATACCAAAAAAAAAATACAGTCAGCTCATTACATACATCAGATTCTTATCTCACAATGTTTTATTGCGAAAACAGTTATCAAACCGTGCAAATAATTGTCGAATTTTTTTTTTTCCATTATTATTATTATTTTTTTTAAGGACAATCTTAACTAGTAAGTTAAATAATTGCTAATTATAATTATAAAATAATGTAAAATAAATTAACGGATTGCTGTGCTGATCAAGTCACTTCTCATGAACAATCGCGAAATCTTTAATTACTTCGCTGACTGATTTGACTCCAAGATCTCGATGAATATCGTCATTGCGAGAGTAATGATACGCATTAACGATTGCTCGAAGGATCATACTCTGCTGAGCTTCTATTGTAATTTCGTAAATTCCCATAATGCTATTCCGCATGTCCAGAGATAGGCTTAATAATTTGCCGGTAGAGGAGGCGTTTACAGTAGACAATCAATAGCAAAATTCTTACCAGTATGCCAATATAATTGAGATGCGCTTTTTTTTAATCTGTTTCCTCTTCATTTTCACGTGGGTATTCCATGAAAGCCGGGAGTCCAAGTACATGGCGAGATATTTGGCAGAATCATTCTGTGGAATTGGCCGACTATTTAAATAAATTCTACTTGAAGGATCTGCACGCCTCGACGTAAACAGCACGTGATTTTGCTTAACTTAATACGCCAGCGTTGCGCCCATGCAGCGACGCGATTTAAGGCGCACTGTAAACTATCATTTGCGTTCGATTGGCTATCACTTACAGCCAGGATAGCCGTATCATCCGCAAACGTGGCTATGGTTGCACGGTCATCGGTGGCCATATCACATGTACACAGCAAAGGCCCCAGCACGCTTCCGTACGGGACGACACCTGCCAGTATCGCGTAAAATTATTATTAAACATGGTAATCAATTAATAGTGCAATAAAATGGGATTGCACTATCACAACCAGTTAACAGCGGCGCTGTTTGCCACCTTCTCTACCATTTCAGCCGTGCATAGATTTTATTTTCAAAAGTCGTTATGCATTTCTGGGCCAATTTCGTATAAATGATCGATGATGTTTAATTTTCTAATAGCGGCGCGCATTTTTTGATGTATCATTTATCGGTAAAAGAGTTGTCGTCTGTTTACGCATTCCATTACCGCTAAAATTAAAAGCAGACGTAGTGATTTATTTTCCGGATTATTAGATAACTTCAACCGCCTCTTTAGAAAGCAAAATGATTTATGAAGCGAATTTGGACGTCACATTATCGGATTTTGTTTGTTTCTCTTAGAATAGTATTACGCAACCTGCGCGAACAAAAGTTAAATATTTTACGAACGGTCGTCGTTTCACCCTGATTCGCATTAGAATAATCGGTCCCCGAACAGATTTCCAGATTCCTACAAAACTAAGAGGTAAAATTTTTTTTAAATAAAATTTACGAAAGAAAAAAAATGTAACAAAACCGAATATTTTATCGTTTCCTCTAACACAGCTTTAGTCGAGAGATTGATTAATAAGTTAATTACGGTCAACGAACCCCACCAATTACGTTATACTTTTCTACAGCTACTCTTACTTTTTGTGTCTCGCTGGTAATTTGCACAAAATATGAAAAAAGAAAAAAAGAAAAAACGGAGACACAGTTTCCGTTTAAATAATAGGAAAATATATTTTTTGCCGATCCCTAAATTTTTTAAACATTAAAGAAAACAACGAAAAAGAAAAAGGAATTAAGAGTTCATAAATTGTAACGATCTTAAGACGATCCAAAATTCTATAATAAAAGTTGCAAAAATTTTAAACTCGTCGAGATGATTAAATTCGAGTCGTCGGTCAACAGCAGTTTCGATAGGACAAATAATCGATTAAACTTCCCCGATAGTTTATGCTTTGATTGATCTCCGAGGTTACGACCGTACTGGTAAGCAATAAAATTCTAAACCCGCTGGAATTACTCGAATCTTCGACCTACCCTATTCACAGACTTCCGTAATTTCCGCATCGATTAACCTGGAATCGTGGTCGCATGACAAAGAGAAAGAAGCGAAGAAAAGAAAGCTCTTTGCCATAAATCGCCGTATTTCCGCTATAGATTCCTACGACGCGTGATTTTTCGGTTTAATTCGGCGCGGTAGTTACCGAATGGTTAAATTCATCGATATTGTTGGCCACGTAATTATCCAAATAATGCCGATCTTTATGATGAGAGGTCTACGGACAGAGTTATTGACACACAGCAAATCAGACGACGAATGATAACTGGAAACATCTGGAAGATTGTAGGGGAATTTCTAATGAAACGGAAATGTACCGATAGCTCGGAGTTTCTCTATATTAACTACGGAGAACAAAAGTCTATCGGCGACTTTTCCACTCACAAACAAAAAAATACAATCGTGATCGAAAAAGAAAATGAATAAAATATAAAAATTAAAGATGAAACGGACTTTTATTTTGAAATAAAAAGGTAGACTCAAGCAATGAGACAAAAACGAATAAGAAAAATAACATAAAAAACTGAAAATCGAAGGATAAAGAAGAAGTAAAAAAAAAAAAAAAGAAAAAAAAGATTCTGAGAAATTATGAGAACAAAGAAAACATAAACAAATAAGAAAACTGAACACGAATTTTTTAAAAAACGGGACTATCAGATGCAGACGCAATGCAGGGAGAATAAGTCTGTGGCCGAATTCAAAAGCGCAATATGGAAAATTGAGCACATAATCGCTTAACAAAGAAAAACAACAGCGAAATAATAAAATTCGCTAATATGCACTTAATAAAAGGCGACAGAAAGCAAGTCGTTCACAGTCCATCGCAGAGCAGCTCACATCATAATAAACATGGAAAATATTGCAACAATTACTGCGCTCTTACAACTTGTTGTTCGTATTAAATACTATACATGCTCCGAAGCCCATTATGACTTTCGCGCCCTATACCGTCGAATTTAGATCTAGTACTACACGTTCAACCCAATTATGCAGTTCTATTTCGTCTATGCTTATTCCTATCTGGCAGACAGGAACCATGCACCCATTATCTTCAACTAGCTGTTCATGTCTCGTTCAAGAAAAAAACTAAACTATTAAAAAAATTGGCAACAATACCGAACACTGTTTGTTCGCAAAAGTCACAACAAACTGAACATTTCGATGTCAATACTACAATCGCATTATTTTCTCCTCAATTAATATCTTCGCGGACCAAAGTGCACATAATCACAACCGAAGATCATTTATAATAACGAAACCGCATTCTTAATCGATGCGCATTCGCTGCGTTTTTTTTAAAGAGATTCATCGTCGAGTAGTCAAAACAGAAATCCAAAATTTTACACGGAAAAGAACATAAAGCCGTAATATTTTGCAGCTCACAGACCAATGAAAGTACAATTCAACACCAACTGTTATTCCTGGAAAATCACGATTGTTTTGCTACCAATGTGTCATCTATTAGATGTCTTCTACGACTACTCAAAAGCTTTCGACATCACCCAACGATTTTGATACCAACGATTCGAAATGATCAAAAACATTACACCGACTAAACTTCCGCAAACAACCACGAACGTTCACTCGTGAATTCCATTATGTTCTTCCCATTCGGACATGAATAATAATTAAGCGTTATTTTACGAAATTCAAAATTGAATCTAGGTTTTCTCTATGATTTTACAATGTTTGTGTAAACACGTACAAACCAATTAATTCGAGACGACAAATTATTAAAATTACGATGAACAAGTTACAGGTCCACTTTGCTTCATCTTTTCAACTAAGAAAACAGTAACGGATAATTTAGTTTGGAAATGTAACGACAGAATTAGTGTTCATTTAGATCGAGTATCGATTATTAAAACAGCGAACAGCGCAAAATATTTCTACCTCGTAAGACTCAAAAAATCATGCATCAATAACGAACCAAATAAAATAACTATCGATACTCGTACGCTATCTCTCGACAAATTTCGAATTCGAAATTAATTTTCGATGATATTCGAACACAATCTCGGATGCACGAAAATTCAATTGAACAGTACGGAACGGCAAATAACCTATGTACAATCCCGCGTTGTAAAGGGTATATACTCGTATCAGTTGATTGTAGTTTGGCTTCAGAACCAACAGGCAACTATCGATCAGTTTCACGGTACAAATTGTAGAGAAAACTTTTGACGAAAAAAAGTACCGCTCAGTTACCTATGTTGCCATTGGCGCGAGAGCCTTATTGCAAAAATTAGCAACCTATTACACAGCACGAACAGACAGTTCCGAGTAACGCAAGGAGAAGCAAAATCATCATTCTACTCGATACAAGCAAGTGTCGTCCCGCAAGGAAACGTGCTGGGGCCATTGCTGTGTACATGTGATATGGCCATCGATGACCGTGCAACCATAGCCACGTTTGCGGATGATACGGCTATCCTGGCTGTAAGTAATAGCCAATCGAACGCAAATGATAGTTTACAGCGCGCCTTAAATCGTGTCGCTGCATGGGCGCAACGCTGGCGTATTAAGTTAAGCAAAATCACGTGCTGTTTACGTCGAGGCGTGCAGATCCTTCAAGTAGAATTTATTTAAATAGTCGGTCAATTCCACAGAATAATTCTGCCAAATATCTCGCCATGTACTTAGACTCCCGGCTTTCACGGAATATCCACGTGAAAATGAAGAGGAAACAGATTAAAAAAAAGCGCATCTCAATTATATTGGCATACTGGTAAGAATTTTGCTATTGATTGTCTACTGTAAACGCCTCCTCTACCGGCAAATTATTAAGCCTATCTCTGGACATATGGAATAGCATTACGGGTATGTACGAAAAAATCCAACTACAATATGTTGTGTTCCCGTATGCGGCGGAAATACTGATCGACTAACGGAAATAAACGAAAAAACGAATCGAGACCATGTCGTGTTTATTTACGAAATATAAGGCGATCGAGTTTTTATAAACGTAGGGTTGTACTTTGGTGTCAGAACCAGCGAAAAATCAACCCGCGCATCAAAATGCGGGATATACATATATAATCAGCGGTCTCTAGAGCAACGACCTACTTTTAATATTGCTCCGCTCGCGACGAAAGCACCAAAAAAAAAAAAAAAAAAAAAAAAAAAAAAAAAAAAAAAAAAATGGGAGGCTTAAAAAATATACTACGACGTCAGCGTATTATTATGCTTATTGAAGCGCGTATATAACGTTTTGGAGAATTAATAATCGACTATGTCGATATTGTGACGTATCAACAGGATTTTGGAGTTCTGCACCGCAGCGATTACGCGGTGACAGCGAGAAATCTCTTACGGAAGCGCGTATATACCGTTGGGCGAAATGTTTAACACTTCGACATAAAATGGAATTTCAGAACACAACACTTTCTTTCCAAAAAAAGGAAAAATAATGGAAGGGAAAGGAGGACGAATAAAAGTAAAAATGCGGTTACGAATATTAATATAAAAGTAAAAATACGAGATTTTCTTTTCTTTTTTTTTTTTTATTTATTTATCTACTGGTGATGATTACGCTGGCCGGCGGCACGATCGTGCATGATGGAGCAGTCTCTGCTGATTTGGAGATTTCCTGATCAATTTTTGGTGGTATCGCCGGCAGTAGATCTTGTGCACTGCATACAGAAATGATAAGATCACGGCGGTGGAGATTGCTACAATGAAAACCTGGACGAGGCTGGATATGCTGGGTTGACTGACTTCCGAAGAGTTAGCATTCGGTGCATCAATAGCGAACGTCGACGGTGTCGAAGTTATCGAAAGTGGGTTCTCCAAGATTGATGGTGCTAGGTTTGATCCTGGGGCTCCTGGTAGCATTTAGCGGTGTCGGCGAGGTCTACCATCGGTACTACGTGATTATAGCTAGAGCATTCATGTTTGATCGTCCATTTAGAGGAATTGACGGCTCGGACGAGTGACGACAGTCATCGTCGAGCGATATAATTTCAGAGCCCCAGGGAGTCGATATTCTTCTATGCCCGGTCTGGAGTCGCAGTAGACAGTGAGCACTGTGGGATTCGGTACGACGAAGAGCCAACGGCTGTCGGTAAGCTTCTTGAACGTATTGTCTCTGAACGGGGCGGCGGTGATTTCGCAATCGTCGGGAACCTTTGCCGATCGGGACAGACACAATACGGTTTCGCGGGGGAGCTGCTCCTTGACGATCCTCAGGATATTCTGGCTCTTGCATAGGCGCATTACATCGCAATTTCCGAAGGTTATGATGACGCAACTACCGAGATCCTTATATACGAGGTATTCCGTGGTAAGAGACGGTTCATTAGCAGGTTTTTTTTTTATATATCGGTCGGATATAGCGAAACAAGGACGAAGAGGAATTCGCAGGAGTGGGATAAGGAATAACGTGAAACGAAGAAAAGTCTACACGACATTCACCGAAGGTAATTAAATTCTATAAATAAGTAGATATAATTATGAAAGAGTACATCTACTGTATAGATTTCGTAATACTTGAATATAAGTTGCGTGTTGAAAACTGTCTATCTTTCGGCAAGTTAGCCCGACGTAGCTCGATTAATAGATCCGCAGGACTAATAACCTTAGGATGGAGAACGATACTTTTGATCGAATTAATAATGAATTCAGATTCGGAGGTCAACTCATCGCTTCACTCGTAACATTAGGTTTACGTATTAAATTGACGGAATTTGCGTATAACGCGCTTTGTTACTTAAATGTTGTAAACTATCTTGTTGAGCGAGTCCAAGCTGGTGGACAACAGATGCTCGCGAAAATTTAAACTAGCCGTAGACTCATTAAATATTTCAATAGTTTTCCTGGTGACTTGCATCTGGTATTTCATAATTGTTCCGGGTATCGTTCACGAAGTGTTTTAAACAGTCCTTCAGTGTCAGATGACTTCTGTCCAGGCTATACTATTCGTTTGCGGATGGTAGGGCGTCGAAAATACGTATCGGATCTTAAACAACTTGCATAATTCGGTGATTATTTCAGACTCGGTGCTACGATTTGAAAGTAGAGACTAAGGGATACCGAAGAGAGAGACTGAAGAACTTAACTAGCTCTTCTGATAGCGTGGTGGCCTCACGGTTTGGAATAAGTATAGCGTAAGAATACTTCGTCAAATTCGTGAAGATAACTTTATTCCCTTTTTCCGTTATGGGGAGAGGGTCTACTACTACATCTACGGCTAGACGTTGAAAAAGGAAGTGATGATTTCCATGGCGTTCTTAACTGGTTTAAAATTGGTTTTATTGATCTGGCACGAGTGACTTATGAATTTACGAATATCGCTTTTCATGTTGTTCCAGTAATACCGATTGCGAATCTTGGCGTATGTACGGAAAAAAGCGGAATGTCGACCCACGCGAGAAATGTACGCTTCGTTTAAAACTTTATTT
Source organism: Icerya purchasi (assembly GCA_039619475.1). NCBI lineage: Eukaryota > Metazoa > Arthropoda > Insecta > Hemiptera > Monophlebidae > Icerya > Icerya purchasi. The sequence continues at coordinate 30,372,899 of CM077116.1, read as the reverse complement.
ATCTCGTCCGGAGATTTTAACTCAGGCCGTTCATTTATCACTAGAATAGGTTTAATATTTAAATCTTTAAAAGTAACAGGAGGGCTTTAAATTTTTCATAATCAACGAGGGTGTGCGTATCCGGAATTTTATTTATAAAAACGTATTTTTCATTAAACTTTAACAAAAGATTTGATAGAGTTAGCGATACGTTAACAATAGCGCGCGCCGTAGTCTACATTATCGAAAACGTTTACCTTGCAACAGCGGAGGTAAATAATTTTATTATTCCGCTTAATGCGTTCGATACAACCGACCGCCATATTGTTTACGCTACTACGAATCCAACGTTCATTCGTAAAAATTATTTACGTTGTCATCGTTTTTACAAGAAAATATAACGGTCGGATTTTTATCAAACAATCTAAAGTTAATCTCCTCTGTATAAACCGGCCGACGCAGTTTTTTGAAGAATTTCAAAAATTTATTATACGTTACCTGTTACTTTCACTGTTACTCTGTCTATTGTTACTATTATTCATAAGAAATACCGAATTAGGTTCGTTACCGTTATTTTTTTCTTCTTTATTCGATACGTAGTTATTTTTTATTAGATCCGTATCTTTTACGTTTCGATTAGATTTCAGTTACTTTCATTATCCAGTACGCCTACCGGCTTTAACATTAAGATTTTCTAGCATGCGCTCTTCGTTAGAGGCATTTAAAATAGATGTTATTCACTTCCCATTGTTATTTACGAGAAACAATGGATCCGGCTAGGAGCACACCTTTCTGCGGTGGTGATTCGTCTATTATTCCTTCGACTAGATTAGGATTAGAGACCGGAATTTCGATTATTTTTTTTTCGAAACGGGGTGCTAATAAAACGATATTACAGTTACTCGAGAAATTTTTTCTTCCTTTCTGGAATAAGGGGTATTATACTTTATCATTTAAAACTGCAGTTGGATTCGGAAAATCTTAATTCAATGTTATGGTTTTTTTTAGAAAATCGACACCTCACAATCCATCGCAGGGAATGTTGCAGTATCGTCGACTATATGAAATTTTACGTTAGGAATTTTATCAAGAGTTAAAAAGGTACAGCCGATTGTTTTTACAAATGAGCCGTTACAAATTCCATTATGCTTAATAGTTTCGTTATCGTAGTAAACGGTACCCGTACGCAAACTACTTCTTTTTATGATAGAAACAGTATCAATAATGAAATCAAAGTTATAATTTTTTGCCCGCCGATTGCTCGGAATAAAAAAAAATATACGTGGCATTATTACTTATGAAAAAAGTGCTGCAATTTCGTGTTACGTTAACATTAGAGATGCCTTTATGAGAATTTATTTCCGAGTGTGACTTGAAATTTAAAGGCTTATTTTTTTCAACTCTTGCAATCCTTGCTGAGGTGACCAGCCTTCCTGCAATAGTTGCAGTAATTCTTGCCCAAGAATTATATTCGCAATGCGCGAGGTGCGCTTTAGCATTCCCGCTAATCTTACTCACTACGAAGTATAAAAGTGGTATTTTTTTTGGCTCACGTACGCCAGAGAAAATGCATTATTGACGTTAGAAATAAAATCACTTAGCCATTCTCGATCTCCCGAGAATTCCCGCGAAATCAGCTTCATGAGAAACTCTATCGAATATAGCGGCGAGTTTTCATTTTCGGACTGGCTCCTTATTTGCGGCGTCACAGTAACGATATATATATAAACGAATTTATATAAGTAAAAGTAAATTAATACGAAATACGGCAAAGAAAACGAGGGCGGAAAGTAAAGGAATGAAAGAGTAAAGAAAGGAAAGAGATTGACTACAAACATTTACCGTAGGTCCTTCCTGCGTAAAGAGATGGACCTCAACGATTTCCTTGAAACGTCGCTGATGGATCCTACCGACTGCGCTAATTAATGATGTTGTGTTCCCGTATGCGGCGGGAATACTGATCGCCCGACGGAAATAAACGAAAAAACGAATCGAGACCATGTCGTGTTTATTTACGAAAAATAAGGCGATCGAGTTTTTAGAGACGTAGGGTTGTACCCTGGTGGCAGAACTTGCGAAAAACCAACCCGCGCATCGAAAGGCGGGACAAACATATGTATATTTCAGCGGTCTTGAATAACGGTCTACTTAAAATTGCTCCGCTCGCAGCGAAAAAAAAAACGGAAGGCTTAAAAAATCTACAACGTCAGCGTATTATTGAAGCGCATTTTGGCGAGTTAATAATTAACAATGTCGATATTGCGACATATCAACGGGATTTTGAAGCTCTGTGTCAGCGAGTAATCTCTTATAGAAGCGCGTGTATACTGCGCTATGCGAAAAACAACGATAATTACAGAACGCAACAAATAAAATACAAGCTCAGCGAAGTATCACATCCTTCGAGCTATCATTAATGCGGTATCGTTACTCTCGTCATGACGATACTCGTCGAGATTTTGTAGTTAAAACAGTCAGCGAAGTAATTAAAGATTTCGCGGTTACTCGCGAGAAGCAGCTTCGTCAACTTAGCAATCCTGAGGCAGTTCGACTTTTAGATACACGTGAAGAGGACACACGGCGTTTAACGCGCCTCAAGCCAAAGGACCTCATCCTGTAGATACTAAATTATTTGTACAGGCTTTAGTCGCAAAATGATCTCGTACATGTTAATTTATTTCAAATTAGTTATAATTAGCAATTATTTAACTTAACAGTTAAGATTGTGATTTATTAAAAAAAGAAATCAGATGGCATTTGATGAAAAGTTTATTCGATGGTCGCTATTTTATTCTCCGCTGCGTAGAATAAAAACAAGTTCAATGAAGCATGACGTTTTATACGGTAAGGATTGCGCCTGCGTTAAATTAAACTATAACTATAATTTACGTTTACATAATACTAAATGCAATACAAAGAAATCTGATTTTTGGGCTACAAAGAAGGAGATGTCATTTTTCGCGCCATTTCGAACTTTTCGCCAACTTTGAAAATTTCGTTAAAGAAATGAAATACGGTTTCATTCCCGACAAGTAGCGATCTTTCCAGCACAATATGTCACATGGCCAGAGGGGGAGGGGGGATTTTTCCAAAAATTTCGAGCTTTAGAGCGCTACGAAAGCCTAATTTTAAATTTGGAAACCCGGATGGATGGTCCCAACTAGGGAAACATACAGGGATGCGCGCATATTTTTAATCGTGTTCAAAAATTTTAGTTATAATACTTGCGGCACAAAGGGGAGCACGTTATTTTTTTGGAGCGCTTTTCGGAGCTTTTCGCCAAATTTTGAAAGTTTCGTTAAGGAAATAAAATACGCTTTCGTCCCCGACAGGTAGCGCGATCTTTCCCGAGAGGAAAAATATTTTTTTCAAAACTTTCGAGCTTTCGGCGCCCCGAGGGCCTAAAAATAAAATTGTAAGCTCGGCTATAATTTTCCTATAAAGCGGCCCTTTATACATTAATGTTTGAGATACGTTTTGGTTTCCACAACCTTTTTACTTGAGCTGTAGTAGCTCAAGCAAAAAGGTTGGGGAAACCAAAACGTATCTCAAACATATGAACATCATCCTTTTTTTTTTTTGTTTTTTACTATTTTTGACCCGAAAAGAGGTGTTTAAATAATTTGATTTTACGAAAGAGCTTCCGCATTTTGTTTTATATTTTGAATTTCACTTTTTGTAGAGGATTATCCTGCTGATGAGTTATGAATTTATTAAGAGTGATTATTGAGGTTATTTTAAATTCCGCACTATAAATTCTTGACGGTATTTTGCGTTCTTTGCCGCCCAGGGTAATCGGTTAGCATGAAGTTATAGATATTATCTTAAAGGGAATTTTAATTATGATTTATGGTACCCAATTTTGAAGTTTATAAGTAAAACCGTTCCCCGAAGTTATTTTGTTAATTTAATGTGTTTGTCGTTTCCGAATCATCTTATTAGGATTCCGTACATTATATGTGTACGAAATCCTAATAAAGTATCTAACCAAGTTCGAGGTTTAACGTACAGTGCTGTCGCTACTCACCTGCGAGTTTCGTGCTGCTATTTTTTTATTTGTTTTCTCCTTTTTTTTAAATTCGCCATCTCGAAACAAATTCCTTACACATCATAGGCTGTGGTAAATTGCACATTTACAGAGAAACCTAATTAGAAGGAAACTCGATTACAACACCGTAATCTACAATTCGGTAAACCAATTCTGCAGAAGAGAAAAGTAGATGCTGTACAAAATTTTGCCTTGAGCATGACCACCGGTCCCTGTTCAAAACATCAACGAGTATGCTACATGAATGGCCAGAATGACCGCTTAATCTGAACAGGAGTTTGTTACTTTAATAAAAAACTTTTTTTTCGCACATTGTCTCAAACCCAAAAACTCGCCAGCATACTCTCTCCGAAGAAATCATCCGCTAAACGATTACCAATTTCTATCTTACAGTTTGTCTTCATTGAAAGTATTTCACGCAAAGATTACAAAAATATACGAACACCTACTTCTCCGCCATAGTTACATCTGTTTTTAAACACTGACATTATTTCCCGTTATTGGAACTTGACATACGCGCACCATAAAATACAATTCAAGGCGCTTTCAATAAGCTGATTAAGAAATAGCGTCTCTCAAAGACGTTATTTATAGACGGATTCATATCTGAAACATTTACAAGAAGTCTAACAAAACTGAAAAACAACAAGCATGACTTTTTGCATAGCCTTTTTGGCCGTTTCTTTTTCAAAAAAACTAAAATTACAAAAAATGAAATTTGAAAATTCATAAAAAAATTAGGGCGATCGAAATCTGAAACATACGGGAAATGCAAAGCAATATTATGTTGTATGCGACAATCTGCTATACCACCAGCAGGGGTTACACTGTTTATTTAGTCTTTCGGGATGCTGCGTTAACGTCTAAGAAAAAAATTGTTGCGTGTTTCGATTATCACTTGAAAAAATTTTAATTTAAAAAATACAATTTAACTTTTAAATTAAAAGCAAGACTTTTTCGGGGATTTTTGCACGACTTTTCAAAAAAAACAGAAATTTATAGGATCGTTAGACGCCTTAATTTACTTATGATAAATCCGAAATAACTAAAAATGTCCTTCCATACCCATAGCGGACTGCCTCTTCGGAATGATCAGAAATTAAACTTTTGCGCTACGAAACTCATAAAAACTAAATTCCCTAATTCACTTACAAAAATAAATCATTACGGAACAACCGCCATAGCTAAAGAAGTAAAATTCATACTCGCCGTGAGTCAGAAAGAGATCGAGCAAAACGAAAGTGAGGCGCGTTGCTCCTCTCTTCCAACGTCCAAATCAAATAAATTGAAAATAATAGCAGAAGATGTACCAGTTCATATCAATTACTCACATTGGTCAAACAGAAGAGTAGTCGTAATCTGCGCCGACGAATTTCTCACAGTTCCAGTTGAACCGAACTTCTGGTGTCAGTTACAGTTCAACATATTACAATATAATAAATTCAATCAACAACGCTCCACATTCAATCTTCCTTTATCTCTCCTTCAAGATGACAGAATCTTACCCATCCGAACGTTTTGCCTATTTAAAATATACTCACCTAATAGAATTTAAGTCTTTAACGTGTTCCCAACTTCGACCTTTGTTGCAGCTTACATTAATGAAAATAAGCAATTAAGTAGAGGACAGGATAAAAAAATAATACACGGATTAACTAAGAGCACATCACTACAGACGATAATGAGAAAATGTTGATATGATAAAAGAAGGAGGCAGCTGATCGCAAAAATTTTGAAATAATAGAATGTAAAATTGGGAAACATCGGTTTTTTATTAAATGTCAAGGCAATATTTTAATATAATTTAAACGCGACAAAAACAAAAATTTTCATTTTCGAACTATATCATATACAGTAGAACCTCGATTATCCGACTTCCGATTATCCGATTTCTTGATTATCCGAGCAAAAAATTGCAACCGATTTCGGTCGATTATCCGATGTCCAAAAGTCGGTCAATTTTTTATTATCCGATTTTCCCTTATTTTTGCACTAAATAAACAAAAGAATATAAATGTTCGCATAGTGTTGAGATCTTGTAACCAATGCGACTTGTGATGACTAAGTAAAACTAAGTAACTTGGTACCCCGAGTAATGGAGTGCGTGGGATATGTGAATTTGTTGTTGTTTTGTCGATGTTCTCGCTACTGTAACTCCAGTGTAAGTGTGTTGAAGTTTTACTTAAATATGCGTGTCAGGTTTGCATAGTTAAATTTTTTTTTGCGTATTTGTCTTCTGTAAAATGAAACCTAGAGTTTTAGAAATTTCGAAGAAAAAACGAAAAAGTGTTAATAAGCCCAAACGTAAACGAGTCATGGTTTCCATCGAAAAAAAAATACAAGCAACCAAAAGAGTCGATAAAGGAGAAAAACTATCCATTGTTGCTATTTCGTATGGTGTTTCAAGTAATACCGTGGGCGACTGGATGAGAAACAGAACCAAAATTCAAAAGTTGTACACCGAAAGTGCATCAAATGCAGCCGATAGGAAATCTATGAAGTTAACTTACACGCCGAAAATTAATGAAGCTGTGTACGTTTGGTTCTATTCGGTAAGAAGCCGAGGACTACCGATATCAGGTCCGATCGTTAAAGAAAAAGCCGAAATTTTGGCTCAAAAATTTCCCGATGAGAGTAAAGGTTTCAAAGCTAGTGAAGGTTGGCTGCATAAATGGAAGGTATTTTATGGTATCCGCCAACTCAACATAAATGGTGAAAAAATGTCGACCGACGAAGTAGAAGCTACGTTATACTCCGAAGAATTGCGTGACTTAATTTACAAAAAGAGTTACTACATGGATCAAATCTTCAATGCGGATGAGACCGGTTTAAACTTTAAAATGTTGCCAACCAAAACTTTGGCGGAAAAAGCTGATCGTGAGGCACCGGGAGCGAAGAAGTCTAAAGAACGTGTTACAATTCTAACTTGCGCAAATGCTTCGGGAACTCTCAAATTACCCTTATTATTTGTGGGAAAATCAGCGAAACCTCGTGCCTTGAAAAATTACGATTTTCGAACATTACCAGTTGTGCACAAAAATCAAAAAAGCGCTTGGATGGACGCTAACCTTTTCCGGAATTGGTTTTTCGACGAATTTGTACCACATGTTGAAAAGTTTTTAAAAGAAAGTGACCTTCCTCGGAAAGTTCTGTTGTTGATTGATAACGCACCATCACATCCTGAAGTTGAATCGTTGAAAAGCAAACACATAATCGTAAAGTTTTTTCCACCCAACACAACCAGCATTGTACAACCCATGGACCAAGTAGTTATCGTTTCATTCAAGAGAAATTATCGGAAGTGTCTTCTACAAGAAATTTTGCTGAATTGTGACGAACGAGACATCGATTTAACGAATTGTTTGAAGAATATTACAATGAAAGATATTATATTTTGGACTGCGGATGCTTGGAATTCTGTAAAAATATCATGTCTTCCACTCTTAGATATAACCTATGATGATGATCGTACTCAAAAAAGTGACCCAAAGAACGATGACTGTGCTCCAACGTTGGAAAAAATGTTGAAAAAAATACCCGGATGTGGTGACGTAAATGCGAATGATGTTGAAGAGTGGATAGTCGCAGACGACTCCGAATTTAATATGAATGACGAAGAAATTGTCGAATCTGTGCTACGTGATTTCAAGAAACCATCTTTAGAGGAAATAGAAAAGGAATCGGAAGAGAAAATTTCGTATAATGCCGCTTATTCCGCTTTACAAATGAGTCTAAATTTTTTAGAAAAACAAGACGACATTACCTCTCGAGAACTAATGGTATTCCGCAAGTGGCGAGACTTTGCCGCTAGAAAAAGAGTCAGTATACCTCAGCAAAAATCTATTACAGATTTTTTTTCAAAAAAATGATTTAACGATAATAAGTATGTACTAAAGAAATGATCTTTCTTTTTCGAATTGTGTTTTTTTTTTAGTTTTAGGTTTTACCATTTTTTTGTTTTGAAGAGGACTTTTTTTTATTTTTTAAATCTTAGTTATTACAGGGTGGTAGGTACATGTAATGTATTTACTCTGTTAGTTTTGTTTCAAACGAGAATTATTACGCAATACATATTTTTTCATTTTTAATTCGAAGTGATTTAATTTTTTTATTTTGAATTGCACATTTTCTACGTACCTTTTTCATTGTTTTCTGTTTGTTCAATCATTTATATAAAATTTTTGCAATACAAAGTTTATTTATTACGTTTTTTCAAAAATAAAAATAAAAAATAACGAAAAATCGATTATCCGATTTTTCACGACATCCGATCTTCGTTCGCCCCAATTAACTCGGATAATCGAGGTTCTACTGTATTCATAATGCGGTAATACATATTTCGTGAAAAATAATTAAAAACTCATGGGAATAAAGTGAGAAAAAATAAAAATAGTATGGTCGTATAAAATATTGTTCAACAGTTAAGATATAGCAAATTTTCAGAATCTGCCGGAAAAAATTAAAAACTGAAAATATTCGACCATTAAAACATATATATATATATATATATATATATATATATATAACTCGGCCGTTTTGGCCTCGCAAGGGGCTCTGCCCCTTGACCCTCTTGCTTACATTTCTGTCTCTTTCTCTTCTATACTTCGTATAAAATGATCAAAATTTACAACGTAATTCTAAATCGGTCCATATGAATATAATAGCATAATCACAAAATCCTATAAAATATAACAAACGTTACATAAAATTGGGACATTTTTTTGAGACATTTTTTCGGACATTTTTCGTTACATAAAATTGGGACATTTTTTCTAATGGGGGTAGCCTAATAATTACGTTGTAATTAATATATATATATATATATATATATATATATATATATATTACACTTAAAAATCGATAAGCAGCTTAAAGAGGAATTAAGAACTTTCTTAAAAGGTGAAATTACTTATCGACAGACGCAAATGAAAAAATTTTAATCAAAGAATTATTGAACTGACGAAGAAAAAAAGCTAAATGTTTCTGAGGCGGATGTAAGCGCATGGAATTGTTCGCGAAATTTAAATTTGAGACAAATTAATTAAAACCGTAAAACAGCGAGAATTTACTACGAGTACAATTATCGTGTGAATGTGGATAGTTTAATGAAATCTGTAAAGTAGCGGAACTCGTATAAAATTATAACTGTTCGTTAAGAGCCTCTCTAGTTTCGTTCGAAAACTAATACAGTAATTCATAACTGAAGACTCAAAACAACAATTTTGGCTTCTAAACAATTACAGATATGTAGTTCAAAAATGCCGTCGTATATGATTATTGTCATTAGTTCACCGCATGCCCAGTTTACGGACAGTCGATCACGACCAAACGATACGCAACCCCCTCTTTTAAAGAGTGCATCGTTAGTATCTGTTTCAAATTTATAACTGTTTCGAACATGTCTTCAGCGCACATCTCGTCAAAACAACACACACCTTGCGTGATAAAAATACTAGACGATTTTTTTTTCTGTGCCTAAATATACATATAATATAAAAACCTGTCTGATTTAACCTAACCGATCTCTTTTAATTAAAACTATAAACTTTATTTACTATGTTTCAATCGCAAATACCCCTTTAGTTGAGCGATTTCGAAAATTTGATAGTACCCATATTACACACTTTTCTATTATTATGGTGGCAGGCGGCTTACAAACAATTTACCATACCAAATTTATAAATACGAATGAAAGGGAAATTTTTAATGCGTGAAAAATTTATCCCGCTAATTTTGAAACAATAATAATCCACAAATTACGACATTATTAAACAAACTGAAACGATTCTTTTTATTATTGAAACTCTTGTAATTTATACAAGTACTTTGCATAGACTGAAGTACTTTCAAAACACATACAATACAGCATATACTACTTCGTGTTTTTAAAAGTCGCGTTTTCTTAATAAAGTAAACAGCTGACTTCTTCGCATTTAATTAAATTACTAGCAACATTGTTTTATCACACGGTTAATTCTAATTTGAACAGAGATGTCATTAGCTATCTCACACCGCGACAAAAAAAAACAAATAAACAGCATTATGTTGAATTTTAAGCGTAATATTTACCTATATTATAGTAGTAATAAAAATAAGAACGAGTAAACAGTTTTATTTTTGTCGACTTTTCTTTTTTTTTTTTTGATGTGGCGGGGGGGGCTAGTTGAAATAATGTCTGGGTCAAATATACGTACTTATCATCTGTATATAAAAAACTAATTGACAAAGTAATTTCCATCGGAATTGGAACTCAACTTTTTTGACAAATGTTTCCCACTATCACAATATGACGGGTTGTGCGTTCATCGCTCGTCCGTTAAAGAGCTTATCTGTGAAACATACACTGCCGTGTACTGTGCTGCGAGTTTCTCAGCGACGACTGTTTAGTATAAATAAACATTTCTCGTGGCGGCGATTACTTCTTATAAACATTTATGTTCTCGCGGTTTCCAGGAAAGACGAGTAATGTAACGTAAAGCCAATCGGATTTTTCGTTAGGACTCTGTTCCGGTCGGTGAGAATATTTTCATTTTCCTTTTTTTTCCCTTTTCTCCGTTGTTTTTCTTTAGATCGTCGTTCGAAAAACAATAAGAGGGTTTAACGGTGTTACCATATATTCAATAAGAATATATCGTACATGGAAATATTTCCGCTTCAAGAAAAATTTACACGATGCCGGGAAATAACAAACCAGTTTCATCATTAAAAATAAAACTTAATGACGAGCCGAAACGGCAAATCAGTGACAATGATATTGACACTGTTAACGGAAAAAAGGAAGGAAAAAATATAAATACGAGAAACTTCTACTCTGACGCAGTATGAAGAATTAATTGCCAGCAAAGATAACCAAGTGCAGCTCAACTCCAAAAGCGGGTAAATGAGCTTATAGAAAGGTTAAACTGTACTGATCGATCACATTGTGTGGAAATGCAAACTTGTACGAGTGACGGTTCTAAATCAGTAGATATTTCAACTGTTCCTGACGTACCAAATGAGAATCAGCTAGTGAATAAATTTACTCCACTTCCACCGCCTATGTATTTTTGTGAGGAATGTTAAAAACTTTAACTTACTTAAAAATAAAGCGTAATCACACAAACGACATTTCAATAACATCTGAAACATGGACTGCTACCTTTACAGATGATACAATTATCTTATCAGTCGGCTACTCACCAGAATTGGTTATGACTAACTTGTAATATGCAGTAGAAAAAATTAGCAAATGGACATATAATTAGAAGATCAATATTAATCAAGGGAAATCGGTGCATGTTATGTTTACACTTTTCAAATTTAAGACTTGTCCTGTATACCTTGATTGCCTTCCTATTCCAAGATCAGACTCTGCTGAATACATCAGTATGCATTTAGATTCAAGGCTGAATTGGAAGACGCATGTCAAGATAAAAAAACAACAAACTTTATATAAATTAAGACAAATTTATTGATTGGTTTGGCATTACTCCAAGCTCAATCGGTCTAGTAAACATATAACTTATGTCAAATCATCAGGCCGATATAAATGTATAATATTCAACTCTAGGGTTGTGCAAAGAAATCCGATTGATTGATTGATTATCAAACACGCTCAAAACAAGTATCTCCGATGAATCACTGGAGCTTCCTGGTAGCAACACAATATAGATATATATTCAAATTTAAGCATTCTATGGATCGATAAAGTTATACGCTATATTGCAGAAGCGCACGAAAACCGACTTCACAATCACCCAAATCTAGAGGCTTTAGAACTGTTACTTCCTGATAATGGATTAAGGGGCTGCCTTAAGAGCGCACAAAGCCTTATGATGAGCTGGTCACCTAATTTATTCTATAATATACTCTTATGTATGTATTTTGTGGGTATGTGCATATAATTGATGTGCGTGCATGTGGGTATTTATATGCGTATATGATCATTTATACGCCTATATATATATATATATATATTAGGAGTTATGTAATTGTACGTAGTTTCTACTCTGTTCACGTTACAAATTAGTTGGATTAAGTTGTAACACTGTTTCAAAAGAAGTGCTAATTTATTTACTGTAATAAGATTATACTGAAATATACGTGTAAAAAAAAAAAAAAAAGAAAAAAAAAGAACATCACAATTATGCATTTGAAATATGACGCGGAATTCTAATATAAATCGTTTACCCTTTCTATTATATACATCAAAATCGGGCTTGTTATACTGTAAAATGAACCATAAACAACGTCAGCTTAGGGTGAAGATCGTACACATTAATTATAACTACTCAACTGCAATCTTACACACGCACACAGACACACATACTTCAATCCTGATTAATAGCTCTCCTATGTTTTATATCGAATTAAGTGTTAAAATTGAGAAGCTGACACACTTATTTTAATCGTGTTCCCTTTTATTAATTAATAATTTTTGTTCATCCATGCACTGTGCTAGAAAGAATGCAGGCGTGCGTTTCACACTTGTCGACTAAAATCCAGTAACGGAATACGAGCAAGTGTGAACATATCGATGGCCAGGAAAAAATAATTAGAACCGATAGAGGATGAGGTCATTATTCACAAGTCCTAGTTCCGTTATCGAATTCAGCCGAATAACAAGAAGATAAACGTAGTCATTGTGTGAATAAACGAATGCGGGTGTGCGAGCGCTATTCGCTTGAACGGAAGTTGGGTCAAAGAACAAAAATGTAAATAACCAGATGACCACTAGGCACAGTAGCAATGGACGTCGTTCAACAGAAATGAAGTCGAACGTAAAAATTAATTTTCCTCTTTCAACAGATATGCGTATTAATACGAGCACACGCCGACTTTTTACTAACCAAATAACGCGTTTACTTGCAAAATTTCTAGATTAATTCAAAAAAAGCTAACATCATCACCGAAATTCCTCGTGAAGAAGCAAACTGAGACTTTTTGAAATTTCAAATATTTTTTTTTTTTTTTTGGTTTTTTCACTAGAATTTAAAACGGTTTTATTCGCTAACTGTACTATCGTGTTTTTACATTGCCGGCAACAACAACTGACTCAAATACACCTGTGAACAGCCAAAATGGGAACAGCGCTGCTTTTGAAAAGCAAAAAAAATTAACGACAAAAATTCGAAATTGTCATGAAAATTATAACATAATAGGAAATTTAGCAAAACTATTCGTACGAATTGGCCACCTTCTTTTTTGAATTGTTCAGTAATGTCGGCCGTTTTTGTTGTTTTTTTTTTTTTGTTTTTCTTTTTTTACTATATCGCGTTGTTTTGTGAAAGAACGAATCGCGTCCCTAATAAGAACTTCCGTCAAGCAAATGACACTCGATGTCCCTCTTGTCCATTCACGACACACTCCAAATTCTGACCAGATCATACCGAGTTTTATTCGGAAAAATAAAACTGATATAAATAAAAAAAATTAAATTAAATTAACCGAATTAAAATTTATATAACATTGATTGAAAAATGATTTTCTGCTCGAAATCGCGTTACTCTGTTACTTTTATAATCGTAAGAATTCCGTGTAATCCTCCGAAAAGGTACGACCAGCAATATTTCATTCGAACCCCCCGACGTCGCAAGTTGTTCAGCTGAATAAAAAAAATCAAATTTACACACCCCGTCGCTCCAGAGGCTGAGTGATAATAGGGCAATTAAAGTGATCATATCAAACTAAGCGTTTCAATGATTACACAGCGAGAGAGTTGTGAAGGGTACATCTGATGAGGGCTTGCTTGGCCATTTAGAGCAGAAGGACTTTCAGTCGTTGTTCTTGACGGATTTTATTGGTCGAATAAACCGTATTAACGCGTCTTGTAGAGATAACGATGCGGAAAATCAGGGCTAACAGCAATCGCGCTGTACTATCGAAATAATTAATTAACGAGAATCATTTATCGCATTCTCTTTTGTACACCGAATGACTGCCGACTGTATAGAATCTTCAAATCTCTTTTCGGCGGATAATACGGCTGCAAGATAATTAGGCTTGTAATAGACTGCAGCGTAAAAAGATGAAAAATGTCGCAGCCCTTCCATTCGTGTTAGCGACGTGTTTACAAATTCACGAAATAATAAATATTACTTTAAAACACGACTAGCACTGATCTACTTACGTCTACCGGCTGAGGCGCAGTAATTCGATCTCTGGCAGCAGTGGCGGGGGAATTCTGCAGTTGCAGTGGTTTCGGTGTTAAACTAGGAGTTGGACTACTTGCTGTTGGCATTGAAGGAACACAACTGGCAGTTGAGGTTAAAATTTGAGCAGGTGAGCGAGTACCGATTGAAATTCTCTGCTGTACCGTTAATTCTACTTCTACGCAAGCTGCAAATGAAAACAAATTCATCGTATGAGAATAAATATTACGAAAGCGAATCCTTTTCGATTAATTATAAAATAGCATTTTTCAAAAAATAAAGAACAAAGCCCTTTTTTCTATTTTTCTATTTATTTTTTTTTTTTTAAATATAAACACTCTTATCGTAAACTAATACTTCCTTTACTTCACGGCCAACTTATCCCGCATTAATTTGTTCACGTGGAAATCAGGCCACCAGAACGACATAAAAATTGATAAATGAACTGCAAAAAAGATTTAAAAGAAAAATTGGCGCGTGAAATTGTTTACATTTTTTTCCAGGCGTGCTAAATGTAGAATAGATAAACAATGACGACTCCGATCAGCTTCAGTATTAAATGAAAATGAAGTGCCACCTTACACCTTTGCCACGAAAAAAAGTATGAGAACTACAATTTTTCGAAATTTCATAGTCAAGCGCGATCATTGATATTTGTAGCATATTCGGAAAACCGCTCGAACAAGAGTTCTCAAACCTACAATATGTACTTATTTAGTCGAAAAAATCTAACCTGATTCGGCATAGACTAAATAAAATGTTTATAAAAACTCTAACTCATATGAGAAGATATAGTCAAAAATAGTTATATACTATAACTAATTCCAAATTACTAAAATACCAGATGTCCCTACTGTTACTTTTTACTTTACTATTACTATTACTATTACTATTACTATTACTATTACTATTACTATTATTATAGTACAAAACCATCAATAAAATACACTGAATGTATACATAAATTGCACATATCGGTAAACCTGCAAAAGAAAGGTCAGAGGGGTGGGAAATGAATAAGGAAAAGAGGGAAAAATCTTTCAATCTAGTTGTTACAGCTACCATTAAATGACTATCATCCGCGGTAATGATATAGCAACCCTTAAATTTATAGTAAATAATAGCGTTATATTATTAATTGATATTGTTATAAGAAAAAATTTTTTAATCATTATAAATATCATAATTACTATTACAATCATTGCCATTATCATTATTATTTCTGGTAAATTAATTATTTGTTATTATTATTATTATTATTATTGCTATTATTATTACTGTTATTACTTATATGCAGGTTGTTACATCTGGTGACTGCAAGCAATCTAATTAGTGCATTGGTAATATAATAATATAAGTGGGTAAGGCTAGTAGGTTTATGTATAGGTATAGATTTATAGAAATTGTAAACATGGGCTAATTGAAGCGATCGAATAGTAAATTGATCTTTCGGCATATCAAAAAAAAAAAAAGCAGGAAAACAAAAAGGAACAAAAACCCGACTAGGTTAGCACACGTAAATTGCTGTTGTGAACTATAATATTATTGTATTCTTTTTATTTGTTTTAGTTTTAAGCCAAAAAACGCCTGTTTCAGTTATTATTAATTATTCTTCTGGAAATGTTATTGATTTTGTTTTTCAGTCTATTCCGTTTTTATACGTTTGTGTACGGTACTCATAGATTTATCGTGTTTTATCTTATTATGTTTCATATATTTACTTATTATTGTTTACTCATTTGATATTTTTTGATTGTATTGCTATAGAAGATTTCATTTATATTTTATTTGTTCATTTATTTACTTATATTTTGGTTCCACCATTCGCGCTAAGAAGGGCATTTGTGGATTATTGTAACAATAACAATAGTAACAAATGATTTGATTAGATTATTGCATTAAATAAAACTAAACATAGATTATTACTTAAAATGACTGAATTACAACATTCCTTTGTTCCTAGAGCCCATTTTTATGTTTTTTCGACCATTTTCAAACGATTTCCTTAGCAAAAAATGCTTCACACGGTGTAGTAGTACCTCACATCTTTCGCAATTTACTTGCAGCCCGGTTTCGACTACTTTTTATTCTGAAAAGGCCGAGTCAGCTTTAGTGCTGTATCGTTTAATCAAAAAAAAAAAAAAAATATTATATTTTTAAACGCAGAAGTTATGTTTATAAACTCAGCAACGTTTAACCCTATTAGCGAATGATTTCTACAGATTATGCTTAGTAGCTCATTTAATGTATATTATACGTATATTTTAATCGCTCGCGAAAATTCAAAAAGAAAAAATTTTCTATATATAATTTTAATTTAATGCAAAAGGCTATGTTATGAGCGTGAGAATTAATGAAAGAGAAATGAAAGATGACAAACCGACACAAAAATCTTATTTCCGGCACACAATCTTCATTCACAGATTTCCTTTTTATGCTAAATACGGATTTCTAATATAATGCATGTATTGTAAGTAAATAGTACATTGCTCATCTCTCCTAGATGAGATTTCAAATGACTTGACGACGACATTTATGATAAAAGAGGAGTTTAACGACACAATGGATGTATTCAAATAGAGAAATATCGGCAATTTCGAAGATAAATTAAGATAGGAAGTAA
The DNA here is from genome assembly GCA_039619475.1 of Icerya purchasi. Lineage (NCBI taxonomy): Eukaryota > Metazoa > Arthropoda > Insecta > Hemiptera > Monophlebidae > Icerya > Icerya purchasi. Next base: position 30,356,119 of record CM077116.1, on the reverse strand, counting down.
TCGGAAAGAACGGAAATTAACACTCTAAGTAATCTTTAAGTGGCAATCGTCTATTGTAGTCAACTGTGCATATTGAATAGGGGACGCGCGAGTAACAGTTCTATTTCATTAGATAATGTCAAGAATTTTATACATCTAGACCGGATGAAATCATTCGCATACAGGCAACAGTCGAAGTTTATTCGACTGCGGGGCCACACAAGTAATTATCACTTTCTACTTCATACGGACCTGACGTGGGTGTGAAGAAACTGTACCGTAACATAAGAAACATGAACTCGCTAATTCCTAAACATTTTTGTCTTCATGTCAAAAGTTTTCTTGCCAATATTTATTGCCAATAAAACCGCTCGCGCGCGCTTTTCTCTTTTGCACGCACGCATACATCTATTATATGTATATACTCATGATAGATATATATATATATATATATCATATGTATATAGACATAGAAGCATACATTGGGAACGGTGAGCAATATGCAACTCTTGAATAATTGGTATGATTGTGAAATTCGACACAAGTTCCGTAATATGATTTATTACGTTCCATCTACAGAACTAAACAAAACTTCAAGAGTTCAAAGAAAAATTACAATTAACATTCTAAAATACTGTCCAGCTTCATTCGCCCTATTTTACTCGAATCAATCCGATTTCATTTGAAATATAGAAAATTTAAAAATGATTCTCGATCTTTGCGCCTTAGAGATGGTTATTATTCGATATTTTCGTTGCATAATATAATTTATAGAAATCTGAACTCCGTTTTCATTTCCTCTGTATTCTTGTGCTCCCTACTGCTGGTGCACTTTTTACATTTACTTGCACAATTTTAGCACGAAGGACACTTAAATATGCGATAAAGTGAAAAGACTGTAAACTTGGATATTTCACGCATCAATTAGAAACTGAATATAATTCGGGAAAAAAGTCAAACGCTAAAAATCAATAGAGCTTCAATTCGATCTTTGTATCGGAGCATGCATATAAAACCACAGAAAGCAATGAAAAAGAAGACGAAAAAAATACATTTTTACCAGCAGAGATCTGGTGGAATAATGTTATTGATTTTTTTTTTTTTATTTTCAAAACAGTTTTGTAACATCATTTGTGTTACATCAGTTGTAAATCGCTTCTGATGATGGTCAGTATAAGCTGACCGAAACGTTAAGCGCTTTATTATTAAATTAAATACACTAAATTTTCTACGCAGTTGTCCGTAAATTTATTTCATTAAGATTTTTGCAATATTAAGACATCGAACGATATTAAAGCACTAATCAAGTTTGCCGCGTTAGAGTCACGTTTAAGTTTTAATGTAACAATGCTCCATGGTGTTTTAATAATAACGAATTACAACTAAACAATTGCAATACAAAATCCGTACACAATTTTTTTTTCTTTCTAATTTAAAATAAGTTGTAAGTCTCGCAGGGCAAGTATGGCCGTTGTATGAGTGCCCGACACTTATTAACGTTTATTCAACATGTTTAGTATGTGATGGGGTATTTGACTAATTAGTATTTTTAAAAATAAACATTTTTAACTTGTAACATTGGCTCGTCCAGGAAGGTGGTGTTCATTTTGCTCGTTATAATTTTAGTCAAAACAGTCTGACTGGTGTTTAGGAGTTTGGGGTTTGTTGGTTTAAAAAAACGCAGGCTGAATGCCTGTCTAGGTTTTAGTGGTTTTGGGGCTGTATGGTTACAAAGCACAGGATAATTTTAATTTTCAAAAATTGAAAACAGAATCGTAATCAGCGACCTCAAAAATCCCCGTATACAATTTGTCATTAAAATTAAGACTTTTTTGACTTTTTTGTCCGCCATATTAGATCCGCCATTTTGAATTAAAATCTGACGACGGATTCGTAATCAGCGACCTCAAAAACCCTTGCATACACATCTTTTACGAAATTGGATTACTTGATACATGTATTCATTGATGTTTCTTGTAAAGGGTGCTTTACCCCCTTTAGGGATGAAATTCATGGAAATGCCGAAACACGTCAACTTTATTTTTTAATTGTGTGTGTTAAAAAATCTTTTTATTATCTTTTCATGATATTTTATAATTTTATATTCCATAATTATGACCAAAAAAAGGTGTTTTCACCCCCTAGAAAATAGGGGATGCAACTCCACTGCTTAAATCAATGCGGATTACTTGTACTTTGCACGAGAAATAATTTCCATTTTGTTTCATAAAAAAATATAGAGTTGAAGACGAGATATTTAGGAATAACGATTTTCGGGGGTGACTCTTAGAGGTGGTTTTCACCCCTTGAAACTGCATATGGGCCGATAAAAAAAAACAAAACACGTATCTAATATTTTTTTATACTCTACAACATATCAAAATTTCATCAAAATCGGCATCTGACAACTCGTGTACTTTCCTTGTTAGTAATGTTATTGTAGATCTTTTTTCTCAATTACAACTATGAGTAATCTGTACGAACGATAATTTACGGTAATTTCCATTACACTATTATTACTATTAGCAAAGTACAATATTATTACGTTGCCAATCTCAAATTAAATTACTGTTCAATTTACATCTTTCCATTTTCGTATGGTTTTATTTCCGTATCTTCCTTAATACTTCGGGCAGTTATTTTAAATTCGAAAAAAAAGAAATTTTGGGCGCATCAACTGCGGTCATTATAACACAGCGCAAGTGAAATTTTTAAAAGTGTCAATGAACAGCAGCGGGATGTTCTACCCAAACGAAACACGATTAACTAACCGACTACGCCCCGGTAGCTGGCTAAAAAAATAATTTTCTTCTAATATCGTATTATCAAAATAAGCGAGATCCGAAAATTACACCATTTTTTCACAGTTTGGTGATAAGTTGGTAATTCTCTCTTCTAAATTATATCACATTCGCAAATTAATTCTTTAACGTAACGTAAAAGCATAAATGATATTTGCAGTAGTTGTTGAGAAAGGAAGAAGAGAAATTCTCGTTGTGTTTCCGAAATTTTGGTCGTTTAATAGGCGCATCAGAATTTTTTTTAGAAGGAAGCCGAATTAGAGATTTCCACCCTGTACACACTTAAGGATGATCAGAGTAGGTAAGGTCAAAAATTTAAGAAAATAAAAAGAGTTAGAGCCAAGTTTTAAATTTATTTAAATTTAATCTTAAAAAAAGGGGAAAAAAGAGGGGGAAAAAAAGTCAACAATATTAGAAACTTGCAAAATACAGCCCTCAAAAGTCGCCTACAATGTTTAGAAAATATTTCGGTAACTATTCTTCTCAAACTCAAAAGTTTACGTTACCGAATAAAACTACTCTGTTACTGTTAGAATCACTGAAATTTTCAACTTTCACTCACTTCTTTGCCGCTAATGTCGAAATTTCCTTCTAAAGTAAAAAAGGGTGTAAAAAAGAGTATTCCGTAAAAAGAACAGGTAGAGAACTGTAAAAAAAAAAAAAAGATAGAAAAAGAACAGCAACCGGGAAAATTGCCGAGAAAAAAAAAGAGGAAGCGCAGAAATAAGAACTTTTATAAGGAACAGGGGATTTTATTTGTCGAGATTTTTTTTGTCTTTTTTTTATGCACATTAACTGTGAACATTAACCCGGCACAAATGAAATTTTTGCAAGTTTCAATGTACGGTAGCGGGATATCAGGTCACGAAACACGGCATACCAACTATGTCACGGTAGCTGGTTTATCGAGAATTCAATAATGAATTAAAGAGATAGAAAGAGAGAGAGAGGGAGAGAGAGAGAGAGAGGGAAAACAAGGAAATGGTTCCAAATACGATAAAACCAACACAAAGGAGAAATAAATGAAAGTGAAAGACAGCTATGAGAAACAAAAAAACGAGGATAAAATATTAAGAAAGAAAAATATTAAAAAATAAATAAAAGATGAGAAAACGAGAGATGAAAAGAAAATTAGAAAAAGATGGAAACAATAATTAAGTTGTGTCAAACAGAAAGCAATTCTGAATAAAAAAAACTGCGAATAAAGGAACCGTGCAAGATAATCAATTATGAAGGAAATAAAATACAGCAAAGCAACGGAAATAGATGCGGTACTGATAAGATAAACGGAGAAAGCAGTATAGAGCTATATAACAAAATGTACCTTAACGGAGATAGTACAAAAATTTTGCGGCAACTATCGTACATTTCGCGTGAATGTCAATAATAATATAAAATAAACAACACGATGGTAAAATTGTTACATATAAAATAATAGCTTGTACTGAAGCGAATTTAATAAAATACTGCACGGAATAGTATAATTTCAGTAGTGGCAGAGGAAATTGATGCAATTGTGTGTGTGTGTGTGTGTGTGTGTGTAAAGGATAAAGAATTCGATCAAAACTGAAAAAATCTTACTCGAATTTTACACGTAAATAAAACTGGAGAATCGATAGTTGTTCACGAATAGAGCACACATTCATTTCGCGTAATTATATCTACCTTTTTATTAAACATCCGTGTTCGCTCAGAATCTACCTCACCTAAAGCTACACACATATTCCAATTTCATCCCTACAACCCGTCCAGCTCTCCGCCAACTGCTCAGACTTTTTCCCCCCCTAAAAAAGAGAAGAAAATTAGATTCGTCAACCAAGGACCTTCTCACCCAGAAACAATTAGAAATGGAAAAGGAAAGTTACATAATAAGACGATCAGATATCGTTAATAGAAAGGTAACAATAGGAGGGATAATAAGTGTAGAAGGAAAAGAAAGGATATAACGGGCACAAAACGGAGCAGAAAGCCCAAGCCTAAGCAAGTAGGAGTACAGAGCCGAACGCTGTAACGAAAGAAATGAACACTTAATAAACATACGAGATGAAACTAATTGTTTTTGTAAGATGAAGAATTCTAGGAGAATCATGCAAATTCCTACTGTCTTCTATCAAAATATTTGTAAGTCAACATCCCTAGGTTTCGCGTAACGTAGAAAATCTGAAAGCACTGCTATAAGCAAGGAAGCAGTTAAAAACGATATACTGAAGCATTTACTCGATATAACAAGTAACTGAATAATTGAGAAATAGAATATATATTATTCACTGAGTATTCACGACATTGTTTATAAGCTGAAATTAACACTTATTAAAATAATATATTTACATTTAATTCCGACGCATTCGTCGGAATTATGTGCATTATTTTAATGAGTGTTTATTTCACTATTTACATAGATAGTTTTAAGTTCCTCATAAACGGCTACAATGAAAAGAAATGAAATGGAACATCGTGGATGAAGAATCTAAAGGAAGAGTTCACCACAGAGAAAATGATATGCAACGCGACTTGTAGTAGGTGAAGGAAATAAGAGAGGAAACATAAATAGAACATGAGTTTACGTCAAATGAATAATTCGGGAAACAAATTAAATCGAAATTCTAATCGCTATAATTTAATTTTTTTAACGGCGAAAAATATGATAATACAACGTTGTCGAAGATCGCTAATGGCGAGATAGATCATCCAAATGGAGAGGCGAATGCATAGATGAAAGCCAAACATGTTACAGAAGATAATGTTGCTGCATTCCAGCCACCAGAACAATTTGTTCGGCGCATAGTTTTAAATAATTTTCTTAAATTAGATGGTACGAAAATATGGTGCAAGGAAGAATTGTTTAGGAACGGGAATAGCGTTCCAGAAGAAGAAAGGAACTATTTGTCGAGAGAAGACGTTGAAAGTATTAAAGGAAAGTTTTAAGAGGTTGGTTGATCGGTTTATGACGACGAAAACAACGAAAACCCAGTGTAAAGCTAGAAGATGTACGTAGCACAAAATAGATGAATTTCATTCATATTAAAAGCAGAGGTTGATAAATGAGAAGCGGTACTTCGGAGTGATGTTTACAGTTGCAAACATAAGTGAGCGTACAGAAATCGCGAAAAAGCAAAAGTTTTCAATAAGGAAATTTTAACTCGAAAGCCTTAGCAACTTTTCACAATATATACATATATATATATATATATATAGTTCTTAGGCACCGTTACGAAGTAGGAAATTTTCGAGTTACGAATTTGTGCCAAAGATTTTAAAGGCTGCTAGACTACAATCAAATTTCGCTTTGCAATCTTCATTGCGCGAAAGACACAAAAATGAAGTTCTACAAAAAGAAAGACGACCGAAACACAAAGAAAAAAGAAAAACTATTAGCAATGAATCGTATATGATCGGGCAGTTGAAAATAGTGATCTGAGAAAAATCGAAAACCGATTCGACAGATTCAAAGGAGGGAGAGGAAAGACCTGTGAAACAATTAAAGAGTTACTACAATAAAAACACGGGGCATGCTGCAGTTGTACACCGTTAAAGGTTATACAGTTATGATAAAGACTGCCAAAAGAAAAACAAAATTTTAAATCGAGCGAGCTGAAGAAAAGGATCCCATCGCGTTAGCTGCGAAACTATTTTACAACGTTGATTAAGAGCTAGAGTAGCCCTACAAAAGGAGAATATAATTTCCAATACGGACGACCGATGATGAATGCTCCGGGAACCGCATTAAGACAAGAAGTTAGCACGTAGAGACACGAATAGAGATTACATTAAGAACACTATTAGAAGAAATAAGTATGTGGAGAAAAGGAATCAAACAGTTACATAACGAAATGTGAAGTGAAAAATTATTACACTGGTGAAGGGCGACAACGAAACAAGAAGACTTTGATGGAAAAAAAAGTGAGATGGATATTTGCAAGAGAGTTACATAAAATAGAAGAGGATAAAGATCTCGTGCACAAAAAATATAAATAATGGAATACCAAGAGAAGCTATATCTAAGGAATATATATATATATATATATATATATATATATATATATATATATATATATATATATATATAGGTATTAAAAAGAGTAGGGGGCGGTAATTACGGATCTTTTCTACTCATCCAGAAAATAAGCCGAGTGTACAGTACGGGATTAACAATAACGGTAGAATAGACAATAGCTATTTTGTAAGATTTCTAATCATCATTTCCATCGTAACCGATAGAATTTTTTTCTATATATATTTTTTTTGAAATTTTTCAACTTTCCACAACATGTGATAACCTTAATAACGTAAAATCTCCGTAAAGATTTAAAAAAAAAAAAATGACTCAAGAGGTTAATTTCTTAACTGCCTATCGTTTGCCGATATCGATATTGCAAACTAACGCGGAACCGTTAATCAATTCAGCGCGGACAATTGACGACGGGGAAGAGGGAAGAGTTAGGAATAAGGTGACCGACCGAGGTAAAAGAAAACTGAGATTCCAGACGTGCGCTGTTATTTCTGTTTGTAGGAGAAAAGAAACGATAAGTTAGCCCGTAGTAAATTCATAAATTTTGTACGAGCCGTTCAAGACAGCACCTCTGCCGCCGAACAACTAAATCGATTGCTTTTTTTACGTGCTCTATTTGAAATTAATTTATTCCTCTCATTATTCCTCGTTAATGTCGCGTTGATACGACGCAAATGACGGCCACAATTAAAAACAATATCAAGGTTTCAAATTCCGACACACCACAGTGTTACTCTATTCTCTCTGTTTACATTATCACAACGATACTTCGTTAACAGCCAACAGTTTACGTTCAGCGTCTAACTGGATACAATTAAACAATAAGAGCAAAGTAATATGATGATTAAAAGGAAAGAAAAAGAAAAAAAAAAGAGGCTGTAAACAAATTTTTCATAATAAAAGGAGTAATAGCTATAGTAACGATAAATTTACACGCGCGTACAACACGCGTAGCAATTAAACATAGAAGTAATGAAAACGAAGAAAGATTTTAAAAGCAAGATGACTGACCACGAGTACAATAAATTTTCACGCACCAGCATAACGAATGTAATCCTTATAGGATGGAAGACAGCGAAATAACGGAAACGGATTCAACTATTTGGCCATACAATGGGACCCCGAATAAGTTTACTGACAAATTAAAAAATGTATACATAAATTTTACCGAACTTTGGAAAAATGGAGAATGCGACAACCACAAAATTAAAAAAGAACAGAATTACGGATTAAAATGTTCCTACCCACTTCGTCCATTTCTCTACCAATCACTTGTTCATCTTCCTGCGCCTAATTTCACCGCTACATACTTAACACTGAATTACGTTCTGCTATATCTTAAAACCTCACCTCGCTGGTTTTATCACAGTAAATCCTAAAACATTCAAACACGTCTTTACAGGCATTTTTTTACTCCCAATTATATTGCGGTTTTCCCTTTCTAAACGAAATGCGGAGAGATCCGTTCAACTCTAAAGTCTCGTATTCCTCCTTTTCCAGTTCTGACCGGGTAAAAAACTGTGCCCTTAACTTCCATCCGGAAACCGCTCTCATCAGCCTTCTTCGGTCGTAAACTTCTGTCATTGACATATCTCTATTATGCAAGTTTTACTAAATCCTCTCACTTCCTTCACCAACCATTCTTGCAGTTTTCTTCTAATGCGCTGGCAGACCGGGTGGCTTCTGATACTGGAGATGTAATACTTTGTCCTTTCTTTTGTGCCCCATTATTCAAGAATAATAATAATAATAATAATAATAATAAAGATGCACGCGCCAAATTTTTACATTTAAGCTGATTAAGTCCTAGAAAAATAATGCGCCATATAAAAAAAAATTACTAAAATCATCCAGAATTAGCAAACTAAAATTTCAATTGCAACCGCCGGTTGTGAGAAGAATTTAAACACGGTCATATAATGTCAGGTAAATAAGACAATTGTATGAAAATCAATCAACAAAACAGATTAAATATAATCTGTTTTGTTTTTAAAATTCTATCACCCTTAAAAGTATAATTTCCTAGCATAATGCATTCAACTGGTTAAAACCAAAAAAAGCCCCCCCCCCAAAAAGAAAAGAAAAATGAATTATTTTCTGCTTAAGAGGACTAATAAAACTGCCGGTGGGCGGTTATGTATATCAAAAAAGAAGTTCTCGAATTTAATATCAAATTAAAAATAATTAATTAATCGCACCAAATGTTTCAAGAAATCAGCGATCCATTTTTTCTTACTGTAGTCCTGGCACAAATGACACGGCTAAAAGGCGAATCGCGAAAAACAGAGCAGTACAGCGCAAGAAGAGAGTAGTACTACCATTTACATTGTTTATCGATCCGATCAGTCAGAAGAATTCGATGAGAAATATAAATAAAAATTTAGAAAACGTAGCGACCACCGAAATAAAATGCGATAAAAATTAAATTTGAAAACATCGAAAAATGACCAACTTTTAAAAAAACTGATTTATCCCAGCGCCGGAAAAAAAATATAATGACATCGCATTATTCAAAATAACTCGATTAACCAGTATTTTTATAGAAAGAAAAACGCAGTCGCTTCAGCCCCCAACTAATATCGAACCTTTAGAATACTCACGTGTCCGATCAATTGTGATGTTTATTATTTTTTATTTATGGGCGCGCCAGCGGCATTGACCCAACAACAAGAAAACTAAGCTAAAAATCTAGATAACTCATTTAATCAATACATCATAATGCTCCATTTGTTACTAGCATCATAATGACCGTAGCAGTTAGACTCGACAAAAAAAAAAAAAAAACAATTAAAGAAGGGGAAACGTAATATTTCATCTACTATCACTTTTAGAAACACAAAATTATGACCTTATCAAACACAGATTGCAATTGATAAATCTGTAAATTCTCGGTAGTATTGAGACTTTTTTCATTTACCGCAAAAAAGTATTTTATCGATAATTAGGTTAAAACAAAATAACACAAAACACGCAGCGTCCACCCCAGGTCATGACATACACAACGAGGAGCAGTTTTAAACGTTTCTTTTAGTATTACTCTATACGGTAGTTTCGGGACTTTTTCAACGATGATAAGAAGAATGAAAACATTAAACATTCACATTAAAATAACAGGTTCGTTCTCGTTTTAGTTTCTGACGACCATTACAAATTATACACATTTTAAGAAGCGAAATCGTTAATCATTTTGCACAATCTTCGATTGTAACATTCCATGACCGGAAAGTTACAAATTTTAAAAATTTAAATTTAATAGGAGCGGTGGTAGCACTTCAACAGAAATAACAAACTGCAATCATAAAATTTCGAATTGGGAGGGGGGGACTTGAAACGCATTTTATTAACGGAAACTAGAGAGCAGGAAAATTGTTGTAGCCGTTCTTCGCTGTTATTTAATAACTCGGAAACGTCATTTTCGGAAGCGCTAGTACAACCCGAATCATGTGATTTCTGTTAGTCATTGAACTATCTGCATATCGATAAAATTTAATAAATACCGGAGCGATTCACGAGCACACGTATGCTGCGCCATGCTGGCAAAATATCAAGCCATCTCTAAATTACACATTAGTCATCGGTGGCCACTCAAACGCAAGGACAGGTTATTAACTATTTTACCTTACCCACATGCGGTGGAATGTACGCGGAATTTTGACTAGGTTTCATAATTCACGAATAGCATGCGGCGTATATATACCACCGCTTTTATTCTCATTATTTATTATTTAGACTTGTATTCTTTCAAACAATCGAAAAAAAGTAATGGCAAAAAAAGAAAAATAGATACAGTACTTTTTTCCCCGTTTAGTTAGACTTTTTTCACGATCGGCTCGGTACACATAAATCACGCAATGTGAAAATACAAGAATTATTTTATTCGAGAACACGCAATTACAAAAAGTTCATAATACGAAGTTTTTTGTTGTTGTATTTTTTTGAGGTGGTGGTGGGGGGGGGGCTCCAATAACATAATCCATCGGCAAAACATGAAGTTATTAAATCTAAAAATGTACATAACTACGTTCTCTCTTAGTTTTTAAATAAACTTAATCGTTTCTGCTTTGTTTTCTTTTACATAAAAAATATAATACACTTAAAAAATACGCAGAAATATTTTTAAAAAAATCAAAAACAAAAACAAACCTTTTCTTTAAACTTTAAAAGTGAAGTATGAACATCGATTTAAAAATTATTTATGTAAACCAATATGACGCTATAAGTATACTTAAATTTTCGATAAATACTACTTAAAAGATACAATAATTCTGCTTGTACGTGTGAACCTAAAAATATGTATTTATTTGGTTGACTTTTCTCTCTGATTTTTTTGATTTTTTTTTTTCAAAAAAACGCCTAAACAAAACTTGAAAAAATAAAATTAACATTATAAAAAAAACAGTCTGCTACTAAGGTAAGGAACTCTGTAACCATAAAACAAGTGATCGCTTTACTGACTACTAACAAAAAAGCCAAAATCCGCATTTATCAACTACCCCTAAGGAAAAAACTTCCTCCGAAAGTAGAGCAGTTCGCACAGAAATAATTACCGATCAACAAGCACGGCTAATTACCTAAATCATGACTCTAACTTCAGCGGGCATTAAGCGTCGTAGATGTGTAATGCAGCCAAACATATTAACCTTCAAAAGTTTTTTGTTCTAAAGTTCCTTTTTTGCATTGTTTTTTTTTTTTTTTTGAAGCATAGAACAAATTTTATCTCGTCCACATTAGAAACAAGAGCAACCGTGAGCACAGTAACGTAAATCACACTTGAATACTGAATAGTTGATGGTTATTTTAAATTTAACCGCGGACGGAATACTGAAAATTGAAAACAAAGGGAAAGATATAAATAAGATAACACCGCTTTCAGCGTTTTTTTGTTTTTTTTTTTATTAATTGGGCTCGTCAACCGAGGACCTTCACCCAGAAACAATTAAGGGAAAACGAAAGTTATACAGTGAGGCGATCAGCTATCGCTAATAAGAAGGAAACAATGGAGGGGATAATAAGTGTAGAAGGAAAAGACACAGGATATAACGAGCACAAAAAGGAGCAGGAAGCCCCAGTCCAAGCAAATGGGAATACAGAGTTGAACGCTCTAATGAAAGAAATGAACACTTAATAAACACGTGATCGGCGTCACAAACAACCGCATCATTTGAATGGAGAGGACAACACGGGGTAGAGGCTAATGATTAGCGAAAGCGTAAGGAAGGTAGCAAGGAATGGTTTAAGCGCAAACGCACAATGGAGACAACAACAGAGCGAGGGAGTGAAGGAAACAGAAGGAACCAAGGATTTGAAGGAAGATTAGGCTGAACTGACAGATAAAAGGAGCGACAATTAGAAAAGGAGGAAGGGTACATATTCGACCAAAATCTGAGATGGAAATGTTTACACAAAGGCAAGAGATTAGAGGATGGGATTTTTTTGAAGAAGAATGTAGAAGAAGAAGCAGCAACCCGAGCCGAAGAATCAGCCTTCTCATTACCTGAGATGCCAGAATGACCAGGAACCCACAGCAAATCAACATGGATTCCATGGAGAGAAGGGAGAGTCCAAATGAGAGAACGTATGCGGAGAATAGAAAAATCACAGGAATGATTAGGAAGAGGAGAAGAGATGGCTTGAAGAGCGCTCATGGAGTCGGATATGATCAGAAACTGGGAAGAAAGCAGCGTTCTTAAGCTGTATTTTTCGATCTAGAGAACGTTTTTCAACGCGTATTTGTCGCGTAAACTGGTGGAATAAATAATAACATGAATGATATCCCATTGGCTTCTTAAAATCAGATTGCTCCAAATTAAGATAGGTTCATCAATTACAAAAAAAACGGGGAGGGGGGAGAAGAAAAAAGAAAAAAAAAGTTTCGAAGTATTCCGCATTAAGCATAACCTCGTTTATACTTTACAACGAATGATGTAGAGTCCACTACCGACGGCCTAAATATAACGATACTCCAACTTCTTCCTAAATTTCCGGAGCAACGTTTTTTAAGCTTCTTTAATTAATGACCCGTCTGTATCTCCGAAAAACTTTTTCACGAACCCAAAGATACACAAATAACATCTTCCAGTAAACCATTTTTTTTTTTTTTTTTTTTTTTTTAAAAACAAAAACAATATACGCTTGCCATCATATAGAAAAGAATAATTTTACGGTTTTTTATTAATAGAAATCATGCTTTTCAATGAGACGGGTGAGAGACGTAAAGCATCTTTAGCGTGAACGATTGCCGAATTTAAGTCTGAAAAAGAAAAAGTCATTTTAAGTACACGCGCTGAATGACGAGAAAGCATTTAGTGCAGTTTGAAGACTTGTAGAAAATTCAGTTCTGGCTCCGATGCAAAATTTAGTAAGAATTTTTTTGAACAAACTTAAAGTTTGTGTCGCTCGAATAAATAAGCAGAATTTTGCTAAAATGCGAATTTAATTTTCGCGGTTGTAATATTTCACTCTGTGACATCCCTTTACGACCTATAATTTAAGAAACGCTATCCCGGAGAATAAAAATAATCAACAAATTATAGTAATAATCTTTTCTTTTTTTTTTTTTTTTTTTAGCTAGTCAACTGCAGACGCTCCTTTATCCAAAAACAATTAGAAAAAGAAGGAATCAATTATATCTTGATGCGACCAGATACTGTTAGTGTATAGGGAGAAACAAATAGTGGGAATAATGTGTACAGAAGGAAGAGACAGGATATAAAAGAGGCACAATACGAAGACTCAGCAATTTGAAATAGAACTTAATAAACACATGATCAGCATCGCAAGCACGCGCTTCATTTGAACGGAGAAAACAATAAACTGACAGAAAACGATAATAGAGTACGGCTTAAAAACGCAGCTGAATCATAGAGACAACGTTCTAACGACCAAGTGAAGGAAACAAAAAGAACCCGGCTCTGCAGTAAGTAAACTCCCTGCTACATTTTGAGACGAAGAAATTCGTTTCTGAAGTATTATTAATGCTCCGCCTAGTTTTCAGTACACATATTATAACCTTTCAGTATTAACAGCTCCCGTGTCAAGTTTGCTAAGTACATCTACGACATTGAAATTTTTCGATCCAATTTAAAATTCCGCGTCCCGATAACAAACAAAATAAAAAAAAAACAACAAAAAAACATTTAAATTCATAATGTGCATTTAAACGCCCCCCAACCATCAATCGGTTCATACAAATAATAAAATTATAAACACAACGACAAACACTGTAAATAAACATGAAAATATTCATTTACATTTATTTAATGATTGTTGTTATATTTATAATTCTATTATTTCTATTTAATTTGAGCCTTCTTCAATAATAATAATTACAATTGTTCGATTTTAATTTATCCCCCCCCGCCCCCGCCTCGATTTGACAGAAAACCATTTAAACAACTAACATTAAAAACAATATCGTGAAATGTTAGTTTAAAAACTGAGAAAAATTTTGTATATTTTTCGAAATGTCGTAAATGTACGCGACTATTATTTTTTTTTTGTTTTTTTTAATTTTTTGTTTTTTATTATTATTTTATTTTTACCTATAAACGTTCAATTTGGTCAGCGGTGGAAACCATCGTTACATAGCGGTCAATCAAAAAGTTCTCGATAGCGCAATATTACTAGAAAATTTTCTGTTAGATCGCTTTTACGCCGGAATGAACACTGCGCGCAAACTTATTTATCCTAGTTCATGAATTAACCACGCGATTGATCTACGAAACCCAGTATTATAATTTTAAATAATACTAACGCAGAACGTTTAATCGGCAAAAAAGGTAGGTATCCATCGATCGTCAAACATAAGGTTTTGACGCGTTTTTAATCAGCTTCAATAGACGCGGCCGGAAATTAATTAACAAAACAGCTGAGATTCAAGAAAGAAAACTGTATGGTCAAACAACAAAGGCTAAGAGACGCAATCAACATCTGAACAAACTAGCCGGAAAATCGGAAGGATGAAAACGATTAAAACTGACGTGTACATTTAGCAGGTAATCATCATGATGGTCGCGAACGATATATAATACACGAAAGAAGAAAGTGGAAAATAAAGTAAATTAAAAAATGAATAGAAAAAGAAAAGACAGATATCAACGCGAATCGTACTATCATGCGCGTAATTGCAGACTGTAATTAGGATATGCGCAGGTCTCATGATAAAACTTCATTTTTTCAAATAAATCCGGGGAGGTTTAATAAATACTAATTTCCAATAACCAGCAGCAGCTCGTACTTTCTACGTCGTTCGTGTTCGCATTAATGATATCGCAAATTAATTGTAAACGATTAAACTAGTTGGCTGCGAGCAGGCCGAAGCAGCCTAAACGTCAGCCGTCAGTGTTCATTTTCTCAAAACGAAGTTCCCACGAAGCAGCACGGCGTATTCAACTAAACCAGAAATTAACGGCCCTAAGTGCTTTTACTCGGTGCTAATTATCAGTTTAAATAAAAACTGATCGATTAAGTTTCCTGACCGTCAAAATATACTCCACGGATGTGTCCTTCCGCGCTACAGTATCAAAAAAAATATCAACGCAACTGCAAATGGAGAAATTTAATTTCCCAAACGTACGTTACAGCTCCTTACTTCGACGCGAAAATACCGTGTGAAACTAGAATTACTGTAAGTCCTCGGTCAGCATTTAAACATTTCACAATGTTAATTTCTCCGTTGCATTCAGACAAACAATGATACATATATACATATACAATATATATATATATATATATATATATATATATATTAAGTAGAAAACTAGGCTTCGATTAAATACACTCTTCTCGGAACAACCCGAAGACACACACCAAAAATAAAGCCACGAAAGCGGAAACGTACGACATTAAAAATTAAATCATTATCGCGCAATAAGAAGTCTACACTCTATTTGGAAAGGTTTATTATTACTTTTTGTCTTAAGTAGCTGTACGGAATGAATGGCGACCACTTCGCCAATCTTAACTTTTTCACGCGCCGCTCAATTAATTATAGTACGATTAATACAGAGTTACATTCAAAAATGAGATTGCAAAAAATATGCGGAATTTTAACAGGAATGTTGGACATGTTTTGTATCTTCCACATCCGAAGGTAGACCCGAAGCATCATGTGGAAAAAGATTAGGTCTCTCTGAATGCGTTCCTACCACTATACTTATTAATGGTACTCGCAGACACAAATAAGGTGGTGGATGCCTTTGCGCTCAGAGCTGTGTTGCTGAAAAAGCAACTGTTTGGAGATGCTCAACTTCCTAATTATCAAAATCATTTCTCATGTTTTCAGAGTTTTCATAAAAAATTCCTAACGATGTTCTTTGACCGGCTTTATTCTCATTCGTCTCGGTTTTCGTTCGACATTCCAACAGTGTTTGGTTACGATTTATAATTTTGATTTAATTCGATAATATCTTTGGAAACAGCGAGTAAAGTAAGAAGCAGACTGGCGGCCCTAATATCTCGAAATTGTACTGGAAATTAGACGGCAACACAAAGTGTAGACAAAATTCTACAAAGAATAGGACACTTCAAAAACACGGTATAAGAATATTATTAAACAGCGAAAAATGTAAAAAGATTTCCTTGAAATTATTTCGAAGTACTTGCAGATTACAATGAAGTCCGGAGAAAGTTGTAATTTTTAACTGTCGTTCGCGAAATTATAAATAATGAACGATCTAAGAAGTTATGCAAAAATCCTCCTTTCAAGACCGTTTCCGTAATTCGATCGTAATCAACTTCGACGTTTGTTCTGCAGATATTTTCCCTCTTCGTTCTACAGTCTGAATGCCGTGTGTAACTGTGCAGAGACTATTATTATTACTCGGAGCCTTGCCGGAGTAATTAACGGACAGTCTTACGTAGATGTGATTTTTAGCAGAACAATAAAGCGAATGTGTCAGATTCCCCCGATCTAATTATTATTCTGAAGTTTATCTTTTAGAGGGAACAATATATATATATATTTGGTAATCGGGTGCTGCTGTAGGGGAATCATATTTAGGCTCTTTTTGATCCGCGAAACATAATAAATTTAAAAGGGAAGGGCGCGCTCATATGCGGTGAACTTCTACCAATGTCCCTTATAAATGCGAATTGTAAGGGCGGATAATAATTGATATGTCGAAAAATCATAAAAATCCAACGAAGAATAGACTTCAAAATCAATAATGGTGAGATGTGTTTATTAAGTGTTCATCTTTTTCTGCTCAGTGTCTTACTTCCTATTCCAGTTTTCTGCGATTTGGTCTTCCTACTCCACATATTGTGTGCCTCTTACATCCACCTTTTTTCCTTCTCCACACATTGTTCCTATTATATGTTCTTTCCTCCTAATAATATCCCACGTATCAAGATATAATTGACTCCTTCGTTTTCTGATTGTTTCTGGGTAAAGGCTCCTCCGATTGACGAGCCAAAAAAAAAAAAAAAAAGAACAACAGCGAGTATGCGCGCAACGAATAAGAGCAAGGTTCCGAAAAATCACGACCATGGAAATCGAGATACTGAACGAAACATAAATCGAAAAACCGTAACAATGTGTACCGTGATTTCTTGATAAATAGGAAACATTTAAACCTTAATGACTTTTTTCTGAAATGTATAATAAACGGAATTTTTTGACTAAATTCCCGACGCAGTGATTTTAATACGTCCGGAACTTAAGCTATTTTTAAATTGAGCAATATATAGGCTTCCTGTACCTACCTCCCATGTTAACAGTTACGACGACTAATTAGGTTAAAAAAAAAAAAAAACCTTCACAGAACCGTTTGAAATTTACCTAATTTTCGAAGCATTCTCAATAGCATACCTATATTTTTGATAACTGTCTGACTCTGCTCGTTTGTTTTCTTTAATTTTTAGTTTAAACAAAAAACAGACGGCAATGAAATTTTACTGAAAACTATGTGCAAGCGAGTGGATGTAGCTTTTAAATCGATTACACTGCAAACCACCGTACATAATACTGATTCAATAAATGTTCGATAAAACCGGCCAAAAAATAAAAGTTAAACCAAAAAAGAAATCAATCCGACTCTTAAACTTACTTTAATCTGCTGAATTTTATTTTTTTTTTACTCGCTATATCTAATACAAAAAAAAAAAAAATTAATTCTCATTTAATTTACAATAATAAGTTTGTTCAGTTCTATGGGAAATTGGAAAAACAAATACCGATTGGTTTTAAGAACAAACACCCTTATTACGTTGCCGATTTTTTAACACATGAACAATTTTTTACATTTTTTTTTACTCCTTGCAAAACTGATCAACTGCATCTATTATTTCAGGTGTTCAGTTAATATCCCGCACAGGAAAATACGTCTTAACAGTTGCTAAATATAAAACATTACAACCCTTTGATCATCAATATCATCAACGTCAAACTGTCGTTGCATCATTAAACTTGCAATAGTTACCGAATAATTATAAAATTAAAAAATATTGAAGAATAGTCGTTTTGGTCGACCACCCAGAGATACATGTTATATAAATTTCAATTTACGAATCAAAATGGGCTGATTTTTTTTTTTTTTTTTTCGCTATTATAAACTTGGACACACTCTGGTGTCGAGGGAAACGAACCGGTCGAACCTAAAAGCCTCTAATGAATTTTTTATTAGCAAGATTCTATAACACGATGTTCTTCCTCCGACAAAATCCTGTCATCTTCACTCGTGTTTCACTTTTCTCTAATCCCACACCACTTTCTCATTGGCCACGTTCTGTTCCTTATCGCTGCTTCTAAACTATCCTCGTCTGCGTCGATCCATATTTAGCAAACTATCTCGCCTTTGTTGATCCTTTTGTTTCCTCTCTAAACCGGTTTTCCTTGGCTACATTTTCTTTTCATTCACTGCATAATTCCGATCGTGTTCAAATTTTACAACTTAGCCTACTTCGAACAATGCCTTCTATATTCTTTCCCTACTTATCCTCTCGATTATTCCTAGAAGTTTTCATTAATTTCACATCCCATAAAATAAAAATATAGTTCTTATCCTATTTCATCCGCCTCTTTCATGTGGCTGGGTCATTGCTCAATTCAAAAAATGTAAAATAAAAAGAATAAATAAATAAATGAATGAATAAAAAAAAAACTCTGTGATAACGCGGATTATATATTTCATTTTAAACGTGTACAATTTTTGTCCGCAAACTGAAGCATGAATTACTTAACTTCCTGTCAAGCACGTCAGATAACGGAAAGATGATATCGACAATAACTCGCTGTTTCCTTTCTCTTTATCATCATCAGACGACATGCCGACTGCAAAGCCGATATTAGCTATTAATACTAAGACGTATTTATTTACACGAACAGGTCGTGGTGCAACAGTGAAGTGTAGAAGAAAAACAGGAAAAATAAATAAAAATATGATACGTCAGGAAATAAAAGATCGTTCATACACATCTTATGCATCTATTTTTTATTTATGTATATATGTATATGTATATATATATATATATATATATATATATATATAGATATTTAAGTTTAGAAAATAAGACACGTTTAATTGTTTCCTGATAGCGCCTGTAAGTGTAAAAGCATTCGGAAGCTGTATCAGTTTTCATCGATTCAACCACTGATAAACAGATTTACCGACTTTTCTGCAAAAACACATTAACTGTAAAATATGATGATGTAAAAATCAACTTTAAACCCATGTAATATACAAATGAAGTGACATAACCACGATAATTTACTATTTACAGTAGCCACCATCCGCGGGTTAACAGACTTGATAGATGTGCGCATTTTACAAACAAAATACATCAACAGTACAAAGCTGGAAGACTTATTATAAAAGCTATGCAGCAATACTTCGCGATAGCCGTACTTTGCGACTGATTGTAAGACTCGAGCCACATGCCAAAGTCGCAGTCGATAAAAATATCGAACTGATGGCTAAATCTTCAATCAAACCGCTATTGGATAATTAGTCTGCGCCGGAAAGAGGAATCTGAAAAATCAACCAAGCAGTGAGTTACCCATTCCGCGACTAATAAATAATAAAATTATTTTGTTTCTCCCTCTTGGCGGGAAACGAATACGAGGATAAGCGTGCTGAATTTATCCCCACGGCTTTTTCTATCGACATACTTCGCGGATCATTTTGGTGCAAAATATAAAAAAAATTACACCAACTTTCAGCTATCAATCACAAATATTTTCCGAGTTATTCAAAAAAAAAAGCCCTATTTCTACTTTTGCTTTTTTATTTTAATAGTGAAAGCGAAGATTAACGAGTGGTTCTTTTTTTCCAAATACTAGGAAATAAAATATTTTTATCTCTAATGTAAACCGAATTTTTTATGCAATAAAAGTAAAATATTTTTTTTTTTTTTTTTGCGTGTTCTTTCAAACATGCAATCACCAAATTGTAACATTAAACGTCTTTTATTAGTCGGAAATTTTTTCAAATTCCTCAATTTGATACAATATTGTGAAAAAAATTAAAAGTTGCTTTTTTTTTTTTTTTTGGAGTGGGGATAACTATATTATTTAGACTTACGAGTATTATTTCATTAATAAAAACTTATATGTTTAATAAATATTTTAACAATAAATACGTTTTATACCACCAAGAACGCATCAGTAAGATTAATAAATATATAAAACTAAACAGAATTGCTCCTTGTCACTATTTTCATTAATTACAACGCAGTTTCCTGCATTATTGAAACTCCGACTCAAAATTTCCGTCGCCAAATCTTGCGTTATACCTATTTAGAAACAGGAATAGTCGTAAAATTTAAACTAAAGAAATTACTAACATAAATTAATAATAAAATAAAATATCAGTCAAGAATTTATGGCAG
Source organism: Icerya purchasi (assembly GCA_039619475.1). Taxonomy (NCBI): domain Eukaryota; kingdom Metazoa; phylum Arthropoda; class Insecta; order Hemiptera; family Monophlebidae; genus Icerya; species Icerya purchasi. Next base: position 30,335,503 of record CM077116.1, on the reverse strand, counting down.
TTTCGGAATATGTTTGGAGAGACGTTGTTAAAAACAATAAATAACGTAAAAGTAAAATGTTAAAAAAAAAAAAAAAAAAAAGGAATTAATTAAATAAAAAAAGAGTGGCAGAACCGGAAAAAAAGAAAAAAACCGCAAAAAAAGAAAAATATTTACGGAAGCATTTGTATTTGTCGCGGCGAATCAAAAAAATCGGTTTTTATTTTTTTTTACAACGTTGCACCAAATCAAAAAATTTGAAAAAATTCCCAAGTAATAAAAGGCGTTTACCGTTACAATTTGACAATTGCATGTCTGAAGGAGTTTAAAAAAATATTTTACCTCTGTTTCAAAAAAAATTTGGTTCGTATTTCAAATCCTTAAACATATTTCATTTCCAGGTCTTTTACTTTCTAGCATTTGGAAGAAAACAACCACTCGTAAATTTTTGTTTTTCCAGTTTAAAAAATAATAATAATAATAATAATAAATCAAACGATAGATAAATGTACAAAAAATACCAGGTTAATTTACATCCAATAGACCGTAATGAAATTTTTGATTGTTTGAAACGTGCTTTTACGATATAAAATCATTAAAAACCAATAAATACCAAAAAGTACAAAATATTAATTCAAAAAATTTATAAAAATTTAAAAATACGAACAGGTATCAAAAAATTGGATTTTAAAATAAACAAAAGTGTCAGAACAAGACGCATCACTCTATCCCCGATTATTTTTAACAGAGCTCTCAATGAAATTATCAAAGAAATTGATCGGAGTAATAAAGCGATAAATATGGAAATGAAAAATATTATAATAATAACTAAAAATAAGACTTTTTTTAAATAACCCAGATAAAATATTTATGATCAAGAGCTAAAAGTTGGTATAAATTTTCTTTTATTTTGCACCAAAATGATACGCCAATTGTATCGAAAAAAACGCCGTGGAGGTAAATTCGGCACGCTTACCTGCCTTTACACCTCATTTTAGAGTTTTTAAAAATTTCTCCGTATTTCGGTTGAAACATTAAAATTACAAGTTTATGAGACCACTAATCGATATCCAAGACGATGAAAAAGTTTAAAAACTCTTTCTCGCGTCCGAACAAGGTTCTTCACGCGTATAATATTCGTGTTTCTACATAAAGATAATAGTATATGGCGTAAAATCCGGGTGAAGGTTGATTGTGCGTCGATATACACATGCGCGCTAATCTTGATGATGGGTTTGTTTAGTTTTCATCCGTGCGAAATAATTATACGAAACTCTCGATAATCCGATAGCAAGCAAAAAATCGATTTGGTCTCTTTCCGGACAAGGTTTATAACGAGTAATTGCAGAGACAGCCGCTATTTCACGTTCATGCGATTTCATTTTTAAAAGTGTTTTATGTTTAAAATGAAAAACAAAACCGATTTGTGATTCGAACAACTTTACATTTAAGAACCGTCTAAAGGCAGTACACACTCCACAAAAACGGTTTCACTTTTCTATTTAAAGAATAAGAAATTTTTATAGTGGAAAAAAAAAAACAGAAAAAAGAAAGTTCAATGGATTACTGCGAAAAGATAATAATACAAAAATTTAAATTATGTCACAACAAGTAAAATGTCATTCCAATGCAACTCAAAACGCACCCATAAATATGAGCTCGATTTCGGATACAATACAAAAATAAATGGATTTTTACTAATCGCTGCTAGGCACGTTTGCGCGGGATTTTATTTTAATCGAATTAATCTACCTATTCCCTATTCCATCTATCCTATCTTTTCCTTCCCTATCCTTCTTATTATAATTACAAATGTTAATCACTTTTCTCCATTTATGGCGAAGGTCTAAAGCACACACAAAAAAAAAAAAAAAAAAAAAAAAATATGTAATACGTCGAATGACACTATCTATTAATTGAAAAAAATTTAATAACAAATTTATGCTTTTCTTTTTTATATTAGTACATGGCACGCCTGTGTAACAAACTTCATTATAATATCAAAAACACAAGCTCCTCTCCTATTTTATTTATTCTCTACATTTTATCTAAAGGTTTTCGGAGGAATTTCGGTTAGATCTGCTCACTTAATTTTCAATTTTGATCACCTTTACGCCGCGCACAAGTTTATTTTTGAACTTTTTTTGTGATTGGAGGAGGAGAGCTAAAGGAAGCAAAGATTACAAGATAAAGTAGAACAGAAGGAAAAGAGGACGATTAAAAAAGAGGCTGTAAATATCCAGATGAAATTTTTTAACAATTAAATTACGAATTAAAAAAGAAAAAAAGGTAGGAAGAAGCAGACGGAGACGAAAAATCAGTTATTTCGTATTCCATGATAATGGTCGTCAAATCAACATAATTTAAGCGAAAGAAAAAGAAAACGTAGATGGAGTAAACGTATACGGGGAATAATAAATTCGCAAAAATGAGCAGAAAAGGAGAACTATCTGCTTAATGTATTTACCACCTCCAAGAGATAATATCACTCGAGAAGACATAAGTGAACTCATTTCGGCTCTTCCAAACCCTTTTCTCATCTGCGGAGATCTAAATGTCCATTCCTCATCCTGCTCGAGTGGATCGTGCTATAAGTATAGAGGCAGAATCATTGAAAAAGTTATTTCCAGCTACAATTTCGCTCTGCTACATTCCGCGGATCCAACGCACTATAACTTTTATATAAAACATGGTCAATGGTCAATGTTGGACCTAATTATTGCCAGCCCAGCCGTACTCAGCACTGTTGAAGTCATCAGCCATGATGATTTCGCTGGAAACGATCATACGTAATCGTTCACCACAAGCACAACAAAACTATATCCCCGCCGCCTCAAGACATAAAATACAACTACCACAAAAAGACCGGAGAACATACGGCTTAACCCTTCCATCAGTTGCCAACTTCGAAGTCAGTCCAACTTCAAACATTAAAAATCTTGTCCAATCGTTCATCAGTCAATCTGCCTTCGCTAAACTCGCTTCGACCATCACCTCATACATCGGTGCCCACTCTCCATAGGCAAATCACTGAAATCTTAGATTCGATGCAATTCACTTTACCGGCGACATATCAACTAACCCGATAGCACCAACACCTTCATAGGTAAACCTGTATCTCAGTACATAGATCTTCGACTCCAGCAATTCTCAAAAAAAGAAACATGTCCCACAATTTTACGTTCCACATATCAATGCATGGTCAGCGAATATGACAGCTGCAAAATAGTTTCTACTGACGGCTCCAAAACACCATAAGGAACAGATTGTGGAACAGTATCTGACAAGAAAATTATTCTCCGCTATTCTCTTCCGGCGCTACTCACTATTCTTTCGGCGGAACTATTTACTATAAAACTTTCGACAGAAAATATAATAATTTCTGATCCTCGTGCCTCATACGTACAGACTCATTAAATGCGATCACGTCTATTCAAAAATACAACTCTCCTCACCAACACCCAATAGCCAAAGAAATTATTCGCATTCTTTGTAGTACAAGTATCCGTGTCTCGTTCGCATGGATCCCATCAGACGTTGAAATCCAGGGAAATTCATTCGCGGATACTGCGATCAAAGAGAGTTCATTGTTGTTTTCGGTACCGAACAATGAAATACCGCCAATGGTTCTTAAAGCTCAGGTAGTGCAAAAATCACTGCAAACATTGCAAAAACAGTGGACGAACATCCTAAACACGAATAAGCTGCGCTCAATGCTATTCAACCATGGAAAATCTCATTATTCACCAAACGAAGAAATGAAATCGTTGTCATAAGACTCCGCCTAGATCACTCCAAAATCACTCATAGCAACCTCTAGTCCAGACAACCGATCCCACTATGTTTCTGTTGCAATTCTATCACAATTCAACATTTACTCGTCAACTGTCGCACCTTATAATTCAAACCGAGCACAAATTCTCCAGTCATCCAACCTTTTCAAAATCCCATGTCTGGTCGTCACAACAAAATTGAACGCCTCCTGTTATATTCTTTCCCTGTACGTAATTTTTTTGAAAGTTCTCCCGCTGATGTTTATCCAATTTTTCCTTTAAGTTCCGTGCCAATTTAATTTAAATTCGCCGGTTCTTCGAACTAATTCGAAAAGAGCAAATCCTATCGATTAAGCTTGTTGAGTTTATATCAAAAGTGTCCACAAAGCACAATCTTTTTTACCATTACTGTTCTTTCTTCTTCTGTATTTTTTATTTTTAACTGGACCTAAAATTTTTCACGAGGTTTTCTCCCTTCTCCTATTCATTATTAAATATTCGGCCGCATACAATGCTTCCGATTAGATTAGATTAGAATGATAACATAGAATTTTACATTTAACACTGGCATTTTATTCGATACATTTCTCTCGTTATTTGGTAAACTATTTCCGGTTATTCCAAATGCGGTGGTCTCTGAAAAATTCGTTTTTTTTTTTTGGCCTGAACAATATAAATTCATTTGGCCAGCAAGCTAACGTTCAGATCATACTAAATTCACGGAAACAAAACAAAATAAACATAAAAAAAAAAAAAAGAAAAAGTAAGAAGACATTTTCTTGTTTTTATCTAATTATTTAAACCTTACTTATACTACTGGCTAGTCAGTATAAAGGAAGTAACTTCGTCCTGCAATATGGCCGCAACTGCAGAGCAGTGCCCACAATGCTCAGAGAAAATGAAGAAAACAGAAAGAGAGGAAAAAAAAAAAAAAAAAATTTATATATATATAAATTAACCTTAACCACATCTTGCAATATGGCCGCCACTGCAGAGCAGAGCCCACAATGCTCGATGAAATAAGCTCGATAATCAACAATAATGCCAATATAAATGGAGTAACCACTCCACCCAGAGTAGACAAAATAAAATTAAAAAAAAAAAAAGGTTTGGATTTTTAAATTGCAATTCCATTTTTTTTGATAAATGAGAAAAGAATAAACAATGTGTGATCACCACAAACAAGTAATTGAAAAAATGCAGAATGGAGGATATAAACCACAGCACATCAGCTGATCAAAAAGGAGAACTCTATCCGTAGATAGGGCCTCGGTTCGATCCATTAGCCGAGGTACCTATAAATTCGTTCATCTCGATTTGTATTATTTTTAGGCGTGCACGCCACATGTATGTTATAAAGTTTGTTTTAAACTATCTGTCGTATTCTACATCATCCGCAAAAGCTAGACAATCCACTACTTCAAGTTATTGTACTCCAATATAATTCCATTTTTCATCATCCTCTTTCCATATCTCAAATCCTCGTTATCAATATTTGCCTAATTTTATACGATCTCGCGAATGCTCTCTTAAATGCCCGTATGAAAACCCGCAGACTTCCATCTGGTTGAAAATAACATTAAAAAACATATATCGAATCATGGTGAATTACCAGCAAGCTCGTGAAAAATGTCAACATTTAAATTTTACCTGTGTAAATAAAGAAAGTTTTTAAACTTAAATATTGCATTACTTTTATTTGGGGGGAAAAAATAAACAATATTCGATATTTAAAGTATTTTACAACCTATAGAACAAAAGATTCATTTAGCGCGTCATTTCAAATGCTTAACATCACAAAACGAGACGTACAATTATGACAACAAACATGCAATTTATTTTCTTTCCATTTAGTTTAATAAAAGTTACAATAATTATATTTCAATTAAGTCATTTCTATATTACATGTACGACGAATTACCGTTCATTTTACACCCACAGTCGAATGAAGAAGAGAACATTTAAAAAGCAGCTAGAGATGATGTTCGAACAGTATAATTACTTCCGCAGTAACGGTAGAGAAATGTAGCCGTTTAATTTCACTTTTCCACAATTAAGGATAGCAATTTAGTGGTGTCTGCGCTGCTGCTCAAATTTCGCATATAGGCCTATCTGAGAAAAAGCGAGTGTTATAATTAAAACAACAACCTAAATATCGCTAGAACGCTACTCACTACATCGACCGGGACGATTTGAATAACGCGTTTTCTTTCAAAGGATTATCGCATAACTGAGCTTTTTAGATTTTAAAAGTTCAGAAAAATATCTCATAGAAATAATTTTTGAACTTTATCTGTGTAAGAATATGGGCAAAAGAAATAGTTGTAATCAGGGGCCAAAGCGAAACACAAAAAAACCTGCTGGAGCCTAACTTTAAAGAACATACGAACTGCGCGCTAAATATTCAGAAGTCTGAACCAAAAATTCAATAGTGCTATTAACCGGAATAAGTCTAAAAGATTATTAATTTATCGGCGATAAATTTTGTACGCTTTTAAATTTACATGATGTAAAGAGTCTTCTATTCATAAAATTAACAAATTATCTTTAACGAATATAAATAATTCGAAATGTTAATTAAAAATTAAATTGTTTTAAAAGTGATTAAGACGTATTTTCCTGAGATCCGTGGCGAAAGAACAAAGAGAAAACGACTAAAGCTATCTTCTCCGAAAATTACACGAAATGAAAGGTATGTTAATATTAGCCTGTCTTTCGAAACTAGACATGTCTCGGTGCTCTTTATTCTCACACCCCAGCGATCCTCGCGAATCCAAAACGCCTTCCAATTCAACCGTCTTGTTAATTTATCCTTTTCAACCCTATGCTTCTACCGTTCATTTCTTCCACACTTATGCCCTCCCCTAAATTTCCGTCATTTGCTTTTAATACACTATTTCAGTGTCTAAACTCATCTTCATCTCACACAATTTCATGCAATAACTTTCCTTATTTTTGTCCCATCTCTACTATCCATTCTAAGTATTTTTTTCCTTCCAACTCTTCTCTCCTAAGCCGTTATTGAACAGGAATTTCACCGCAGAAACCCTCTTGTACGGTGTCATTTTTTCACTGATGGTGCGAGAAGACCTTGTCGAAGCTTCCTTTATTCTTCCTGACTCTAATTTTTCCGTACCATTTTCCTCTTTTGTTATCTTTACAAATGAATTAATCACTATCTCACGTGTCATTATTTCCATTTCCTCTAAATGTCTGATTGCTTCCGACTAACTCTGCGGATGACTTACAATCTAGTCACCTTTTCCTTCTCGCTCCTGTGACTTTATCATTCTTTGTTTTCGATCTTTTATTTGAAATCATTCGTTCCACCAATCGATCCCCTTCGATTTGCTGATGACGGTTTCTATAGGAACACCCTCAGTAGGTAACGAAACGGTGCAGTTTTAACTTATTCCTGCGCTTCTATTTCAATAACATTCCAAGTTCTAGTAAAGTTCACTCTAGATTTCGACCGGATATTTATTTTTCCTGCCCTATAAATAACCGTTTTTCCTTTCCCTTCAACCTAATCTTCCTTCTAATCCGTAGCTCCTAAAATTTCCGTCTCTTCGTCATTCTATTGTTATCTCGATTATTCGCCTACGCTTTAAATGCCTTCGATATCGTTTTTCTCTTTGTTCTTCTGTCTTCCTACTATTCTCTTCACTCTAACGATACAATTATCTACGATCCTATGTATTCTTCGAATATTCTCTTTCTGTTGAACGTTCTGTTTTCTGTATTTACATTTACTGAAGACTTCTTTCCTTTCACGCATTTTGTTTCTGTTATAGAGGATCATTAACAACTGCCGATCGAATCAACATCTAATTAACTACTCTCCCTATCATTGCTGAGCAAAGGCGCCTCTGGTTGACGAGCTCGTTAAAAAAAAACCAACTAAGGTTAAACGTAGGAAAGAAACTTCAAACCGGGAAAAAAACAATTAAAACAAAGTTGTTTTTTTTAATTTTTAATAATAAATAATTTATTTAATTTACTTGGGCTACTAATCCAGAGCGAGTGATAATTTTCAATACTTTCGGTATACGCTATTTCACTCGAACGTCATACTATTCCGTAGCCAACTGACACGAGGTGTCGACATATCGTACTAAAACGAAGCGTGAAAATTACACTAAAACACGGAGCAAATAGTTCAGGCCGGAATTTAATAGTAACATCAAGATCGAAAAGTTTTAAGATAAGAGTGGCAAATCGATTACGATTTTTCGTAAAATATTGCTAAAAATTTTGATAAAATGATGAGCTCATAATTCGGTAATAAAACAAAGAATATGCTGGCATATTAAAAAAAAGTTTAGAATCTACGCGCTAAAACAGAAGAGGGGTGTGTACATAAAGACATGTATCAAAAAACCTTTTGAGTAAATCAGAAAATCAACTATTTTCTTAGGATTATTTGTGTAAGGCTACTTCATTTTTCCCCGAGTAGAACAGAAACTTCTTATATCTTTTTTTTAACTAATTGAGAGATTTACTGGACAAAAAGGGAAGAGAGAGAAAAAATAGAGAAACAAAAAAGAACAACGCGCATACAGCATAAGAATAAATTCAGTTGTCTAGAGAGAAGTACAAACCTTCCACAGCCGCAGAATCACGTATTATTCGCATAATACGTGACTAGTTTGTAGCGTACAGCGTCAATTTTTAAATCATTCAACATCTATCATTACATCATTTGACGGCTACGATCCTTTTAACAATCTCATTAGTATAAAACAAAAATATAACGCTGTCATTGTGTATTCTTAGTGATTAAAAATTGAAAAACGAAAATGGCGTGTGTTGTTAAAATAATAGGGTTTTTATTTTTTAATTATTAATTTCAACACCCGGAGTATACAATTTATTCAATTTGACGATGTTAATCATCAATCGGTGTTGCGTATCCGAAGACCACTTTCATTACGCGTTATTCACTTTTGTAAAAATATTTCCCGACTGATACCTCTATTCGGTTCTGCCCGATTTTTAATACAAAAAAAAAAAAAATAATAAAATAAAATAACATACAAATAACTACGAATGCAAACAGCCCATTTTATAAAATATAATACACAGTTTGGACACAACTGTTTCGAGAAATTACTTTAATCTTGATAGCACCGGCTATTTTTGAAACAGGAGTGAAAAAATTATATCTATTCTATACACTATGAAAATATTATTTCTGGACACAAGAGAAAACCTGTTATCACAAACCAAAAATCGTTCTTAATAAAATAAATCCGTAATCAACAAAGCATTCGTTTATTACTCGCAGAATTGCAGCTATTTCCCACTTTCTCTGCTCCGTGGTTCACATTATTTTTATTCATTTAAAATACAATCACCATTTACTATAATCAGCGAAATAAAGTAAAAGTACAAGCAGGGTGAGTAACCACCTTTATTTTTTTTTTTTCGAAACAAATTTCGCCAACCTTTCACGACTAGACTTTTTCAGCTTTTTTCTTCGATTTAGGAAAAACAAAAAAAAACAACAGCTGCGCGGAAAAACCGTATATAATTTCAAATTAATATTTCGTAATATGTTTTTTTGTTTTTTCGCGTTCGGATACAGTTTAATCCGGATGATAAAATCACAAATCATTTAAATTAAAGCAAAAAAAAAAAAAAAAAAACAATAAAATTGGTTACTACATCTTTATTACTCCTGTTTGTTTTATTTTTTATCAACTAAACAGAATAATAAATTTAGGAGTAGTTTTGTAATCTTTTCAATAGTTTCAAGATTTATCATCTTCAAAATAGCTGACGACACTTTTAACAAATTTCGCTGACTTTTCCAGAAAATGTTCGCTCTGTACAGCAGTCTAATGACACGCAAAACCAAAATTAATCTATAAAAAAAACGCCTGTACAGCATCGTTATTATTCCTTTTCAATATTACAGAGAAAAAGTACGAAACGACAGAGATTGTCCATACAGAGATGAACTTAGTTTCCGCGCATCATAAGGGGAATATAAATTTCGACCGACGCAAGTTGAAAAAGCTACTGACGACGCAAAACCAAAATTATTCTGCAACAAAAACGTCTATACGGTATTGTTATTATTCCTTTTCAATACTACAGAGAAAAAGTACGGAATGATCGAGCAGTTATAAAAAACTATACAGATGATAATCTCAGTTCCTCCGCACGCATGCATCACAAGGGAAATAATAAATTTTGACCGAGTATTTTACAAAACTAATTCGATATACGAAGAATAGACATTTCGTTACGTACCGCAAACAATCTCCCTAATTAGCTGTGTCACTTCGACATATCCGTTCACGGTAAACGGCGAAAGAAAAGTAAGAACAATTTCGTTCGCAACGACATAAGTTTTATCAAGTCGCAACTAACTCAACGAAACACCTGATTTTAAAAACAAACCCGATGAAACAATACGAGAATATTCCAGGAGAAAGCGACGCTAGAAAGCAAATGGGGTTCGCACGGAATGAGCAACCCCAAAAACGAAATATAATAACCCGTCGGAACCCAACCGGCCAACACTTCTGCCTGCGAAACTGACGAAAACGGAAAATGGGAAAAAAACCTATCCGGAAAAAGCATCCAACACCCTCCGTCAAGAAGCTGGGGTAAAACCGTAGTTAGGGTGTTCTCGCCGAGATGTGTAGGACGGTGCTTCCGACATTAGTCCGTATTGTCGGGGTGAACGTGGAATGGCGCAAGAGCGGAGTAGAGGTCGGACACTGTGGTGCAAATACGTGAGATGGAGATCTGTTCCGGGAGCGAGCAGCCGACTTCTTCCAGTGGTTTATCTCGTAACGTAAAACCGATCCAAATCGAAAGTGTTCCAAACATAAGGACCACTTCTCAAAGTTCATTTTCAACCGTGCGCCAATTATCCATAAATCACATGAAGAAGAAGAAAAAAACGAACAACGACGCAACAACCATCTGCTCACCCATTTTAATAACCAGCGACGATCCAGATAGCGCTTGTAAAAACCAAACGAAGTCGCGCATAACCGTATCATCCTGTGGTAAATATTTACTCGTTATCTAGACTCGGTGTTCCGTTGCAGAATGCGATATTCTGCGACATATCTGACTTGTGCAGTCCATTAAACATTCATCATATCTCTACACTTTCGGTAGCACGCTTAAAACCAATAAATGTTTCCGCGAATCGTTATCTCAGACTCCGAAAAAACCGTATGATGGCACGATTCTGCCGAAACTGTTCTTCTTTACGCGAATTCGTTTCATTGTCGACTTTCTGGTAGAAATATCGATAATAGTCCGGAGATTAATCGAAACTTTTCCGCTCGTTCGGGGAAAAACGGAATGAAACATTTAATAAAGTATCGACTACTTTGTTACGTGTAGGTAAAGAATGAAAGAACGCGTTTGTTCTCGCGCTAGTATTTTCCCTTTCTTTCGTCCGCAATTTGTAACAAACCGTGTAGTTTATTTCATTTTACACGCGTAATTTACAAATAACCAACTCCGATCAGAGCTCGCCCAATTAACGTCATAGAGCGCCTCGATCAATTCGGATTACGGTGTTTCTCATTAATTAACACCTTTTAACGTGGTATATGAGAATGTAACACAAATTTAAGTCGTTTTTTTCAGTCACAATTTAAAGTCTGCTAATTTCTCGAAAATAATTTCCGATTGTTCCGTTACTAGCGAAATATTTATTATATTACGGTTTCACTCTATGATATCCTGATAATTAAAATAACAATACATTTATGTAAATACCATATGAATAATCTTTGAATGTGTGCCCCGTGATTTGAAATAAACTGTATAGTAAAAAAATCGATGCAAAATTTACATCAATTTAATCTGTCAGTTATGTTTTTGGAACATATTAGCTAGAACATTTCGTGAACGTATATCGAAAACAAATGAAGAATAAAACGCATACCCCGATCGGTAAACTGCGAGAAATAAATTTTAAAAAGTATTCACAATGATATGCCATCTCCGTTTTTTTTTTGTTTTTTTTTAACTCGTCAACTACAAACATTAACCCAGAGAACAAGTAAAACTTTTTTGTATCTTCTTAATTTACAGAATTTCAACTGTTTCGTTAATTATTTATATTTAATTTTCATTCGTTCGTTTGTGAGAATATCTTTCTGCAACAGAGGATTCTTTGATATCGCGTAATTTCAAATTTATATATAATTTGGAATAAGAAAAATTGAAGAAATTTAATGGCCTTAAAATTCTACAAGAAATTAAGACAACTATATAGCATAAAAGTGTACTAAAATTGAAAACACGACACAGTTCGGAACAACACGACAAGTTTTCCGGATTGGGATGTTTTTTTTTTGTTTTTTTTTTTTGACCTTGCTTTCACTAACCCCGATAATGTACGCGTTCCACATCATATTGTTTACGAAAAGTAAATAAAAAAAAAAATCAACATATCGATCAGCGATTAACGCACCTTGTAAGAAAAATGACTGCAGTAGTCGGACGATTCGAAGCACATCACAGCATGTCAAAATAATATAGATATAATTAAGGATATTCCGAAACCTCAAAATACGATATTCAAATCTAAAGTGCAAATTAGAAAATTTTGGGCACGTTACTGAAAACGGATACAATTTAATCCGAATATGCGTTACAATTTCATGAAAATCAATATGATTTCTTTACAAAATACAAAAAATCACAATAAAGCATAGAAAAACGCGAGCAAAAAAAGAAAAGCATAGAAAAGCATAGAAAAGCACAGAAAAGCTCTTCATATTTGCGTTTACCTGTATATAAAAAAGAAAAAAAAAAAAAAAGAAAAAAAAACCATTACAAGTTATAAAACCGTTAATAACAGCGAGCGATGGTCTAATAATTTTCTACAAATTTAACCGCTATATAAAATCGTCAATGCGTAAATTTTGCACGTTCGAATGACTAATATCAAACAAGTGATACGCGTTCAAGAAACTCCGACACCTGAATTCTAAATAAAGAACCGAGAAGCGCTTCACTCTTAAACCGTACAGAATTCTCTGTTACAAACGCTTCATCGTTAAATTCGTTTCTGCGACCATTAACTCTAATGACGCATTGTAACTATAAACAATTGATTAATTATAAAATCAACGACACATTTTCGATTTTTACTTTACATTTTAATTCGTTACCGACTTCCGTTACAATCGCCGAAACTGTGCCAGGCTCGCAATTTACGATATCACATTGCACTTTACAATTCGACAAAAAATATCCGAATACCGCCGGGACTAAAAATTAAAAATAAAAACATACTTAAAGCGGAATTATGCTGTCTTCATGTTTCATTTAGATTTAGAACTGATGACCGTCTGACCGATGTCAGTCCATACGTTTAAAAATGTAAAATTACTCTTCTTCTTTATCGAACAACGTAGAAAGAAAAAATATGCGGTCTAACATTTTACCGAAAATTCGACGGAAACACTAAAACATTTATTTATTTTCGATCGTAATTCAAACTAACGATTTAGAAAAACTAATGATAATAAATCATGGCTAGGTTACGAGTGGACTCATTATTGATAGAAAAAAAAAAAAAAAGAAAAATTAACGATATTCACTTTTTGTTATTTACAAAATTGCGTACGATCAAAAAAATTACAAATTAACTGGTAAAAAAATATTTTTTATTTATAACTTATTTATTGTGTATTGTAATAAAAACTAGTACACAAAAAGATAAAATAGATTTTCTTGAAATCTTAGCTGGTAAGTTGTAAGAAAATAGTTGTACTTAAGTCGATCGCTACAACTTATGTTCCTACAACATAAAAGCGTGATGACATTTATTACATAAGTGCTTCCCGGCCAGACGAAATTACTTTTCCAAAATTCAGTTTAGCCATTTGAAAACTTACAGTTCTTCCCTTTGCACGGCCGGATAAAAGAAGCCAAACAAAACTAAAAACAAGACATTTTTACAGTTGACAAACTTTTTTTTTATCTTTGCAGCGCATTGTTCACAAATAGTACATGAAAATTTGATTAATAATTTTTTATTTATTTATTTAACGACGTTCGAAGCCATTTGCGTCATCACTGTAAGCTATAGGTTATTATAAATATGTATTACATGATTTCAGGACGTTCAGTAAGGTGTTAATATTTTATTCGCATTATCGGCTAATATATAATTAATGCTCAAATCAGTGCAATTATAATAGGTTCATCTTTCCTTTTGGTATTTCCGACAATTTAATATGTGGTGTGCTGACAGTTGACACTGACATTCTTGGAAAAGATAGTTAAGCGTTAATCTGGTGTGTCCAATTCTTAAACGAGCTATAACGACTTCTCCGCCGTCATTCGACATTTGACAGCAGGCGGTTTAACAGCGTATAATTTGGTTCCAGAAAAAACGTTAATCTTCCTATTCCGCTTGCCGATGACTACTGAGCAAACTTAATACGAAATTGTTCCGAAATTGGAAAAACGTGTAATTCTGGTTAAAAATAATAACTAAGTGTTTACAGGCGCGTTTTTGGAAAAAAATTTAATTCGTTTAATTCTGACAACTCAATATGAATTAGTTTCGTAATATGAAAACTAATTTGAATGTAAATATTGCATACATCGATATTACGCGCACTTTAAACGATTACCGTAAACGATAACTTCAATGTCAATAATAATCCGATGCGAAAAAAACAGCAGTGCTATCTTCTTCCGAATAATAGATGATAAATATTTTTTATGCAAAATTGGAACGCAAATCGTTCAATAAATCAACATTAAAAGTACCGAGACAATACGAACTTCTTAGATAATTCGGTAAAAAATTAATTAATTTCATATTATAACTTCTTATATTCTTTTAAATAAAATAATAAAAAAGAAAAAAAAAAAAGAAAAAACCCTATACCTAAATAGCGAAAAATTCACATTTTATTTTATTATTCACAAAAGGGGTGAAATTTATACTGTCCTTAAATAAAATTTCTCGAATTTTTATTGATCAAATGTTTTGATAATTTTTCTTGAAAAATGCGCTATAACGATTTAAAAAAAAAAAAAAAGTAATAATTGAATGCTAAATTTAAAATAATTAAAAAATTAAAAAAAAAAAACAACAAAAAAAACTTATTAATTGTATAAAATTTCTGGATTTTAGTTCTATTCGGTGCCGTGTATCCAACCGTGTAAATCGGGCAGTAAACTTAAAAATAAAGTTTAATTTTGAAAACCCCCGTTTTGTCTTACGATATGAAAAAAATTTAATAAACGTCTTGTTTCTACATTTTACAATCGCAGGTATGGTAGACCGACACTAGCACAACTATACTTTCCCTCCGTTTTTGGAATTTCAAAAACAAAAGGCTTTCATCGAATGAGTTTAAATTTAAAAAAAAAAAAAAATCTAAAAAAATGTAGCGTTTGACAAGGGAAAATATTTTCTTGTTTTGTTTTTGTTCCTTTCAGCCACAATCTTACTCATTTAGTCCCAGCAGCTTTCTCGATCGATCTAATTTTCTATATTAAACAAGTCTACTTTACAACATGAGACTACTAAATCAATATATTAATGATCTTTTAGAATTCATATAACTTCACGGCAGCTTTTAACGCGTCGGTTCATTAATCACAAAATCGGTTTAATATTTTTTTCTTCTCTTCCCTGCACTTGCAAACGACTGGGGCTTTATGCCGCAAATTTAAGCACACAACATTCGATATAAAAACATCGATGCAGCCAATAATCTCAAAATATTTCAGAACTGTAAACGTTTTGAAAATGATGTGCAATCACTGCAATTACCGAATAATTAACACACGCCGTACTAGAGGAAAATACTAATTTTGTTGAATGTAAAATTAACCGCAATACTATTACATACACACATACACATGCGAAAAAAACTTAAGAAGTACTAATAAAAACCAACAATAAAACAAACATATATTCGCAAGCACAGAGGTCGTATCGAAAAAGGTCAATAAAAACATTAAAAGCTGTCTAATGATCTTCCTAGCTAAGTCATTATGATTGAAACTGGCAGCATTCGTCACCGCAGCAAAAACAAATACCGAAAAACGAGTATATTCAATTGTATCCGCGGACAAATTTGAAGGACCGATAAAATTATTTATCACTCCGTTCAATTACAGTCGTACTAGTGAAACACGATTTCGTAGAATCGGACCACCGGTGATACTTGGTTTAAATGATGCACCTAATTCAGAAGACAAATAAATGCATCCAACTTATACTCTACTATATAATATATAGCTCACGCAAAATAACATCGTAACGAAAAGTGACGTTTCAGTTTCTGTAGTTGTGAAATCAATTTTCCAACGTTTATTGGAACTATTAGTTACTAACAAAAATGTCAGGAGCTATAACAGCATATTTCCTTTCTCCCTTCAGTTTTTAGTGTACATTTCGATCTGCTCTTCGCTAATTACCATCTGCGACACTCTAGAATCAAAAATTCGACGAAAAGTTCGATAACACGATGACGTCATAAGACAAGTGTGTGTTTAGAAATACGTTTCCAGACAAAGGATGAAACAATAAACAAGGAGCTAGCACAATTATGCAACTATCAATGCAGTGGTAAAATACAATTGGCCGAGAGAAAAAGATTGTTAAAAGAAAAAACGGTGACAATGAACGGTTGTCGTTCGTGGCGCTTTAGTTCTTATAGGTAGTCGCACCTTTGAACTAATCTCCCCTGATAAGTTATCATCGGTCGTCGATTATTTCATCAATATTCAGTAGCGCAGAAAATAGTGCACAAGAAAGAAATGTAACCTCGATGCTAAATCGTAAACAAAGGGGACATGCTTGCAATGTTAAAGGTATCAACGGATTTTTGTCATTTTTTCTTTTTTTTTTTCGTAATTCCGCAGTATCTATAAATTGCTGCATTGATTGCTACGTCTTATCTAGATTATTATTTCGCTCACTGGCTCTATTCTCTTCTCCAAATTAAGATTTGCTTACATCATTATTACATGAAAGAAACCTAAACATGGCTGAGAAACAAAGAAAATTTCACCCACGGCAAATCTCGTATAAACCACCTTTCTCGTAGCTCTTATCTTACGTTATTTACATCTTACGTTCGGTTAAAATAGAAAATTGAACACCTTAACTTGCGCAAAATTCGAACCAACACTTATCCATCTGTTAATAATAAAATATATCATCGCACACCTATGCTAACGTGCATGCTTTGCGCCATTATGTAGGGAAACGATGGACTCAATTAATCGTCGTAGATTGAACTTTTTTTTTTTTCTCTCGTGTTTACCGTTCAGTGTAAATAAGTATAAAGTAAAAATCACCCGTTCGTATTACCGGGAAAAAATCAACAACTCAGCCACAGATTTAGAGACATCAACGCGAGTCAAATAGATTGAAAGTCCGTCAGAAGTTAGAAATTGTACAATATCATTCGTTCCGAAAGCGCCATCGAAACATTGATCGCAGTAGTCCAGCAATAGAATATTCATGTCAACTTCATGTAAATTTTTATAATTTCTTATCTACCGTTTTTTAATGGTTGATGTATCAAAAAGAAACATAATAATAAATGGTTTACAGTAAAAACATATGAAGTATGTAAAAATGTTTGCAAAAACATCATTAATTTTAAAATAAAATCCAAATTAAACTTTGTTTCACGGAGCAGCACTCGCTAAGAAGGCGCCCAGTCGGCAAACGGAAGATTCAACTTTTAAACTTCCTTTCACAGACCTGAGATATTACGGCAAAAGTGTCGCAATCCGCAACAGCTTCCAACAAATAACACTCGCAGGTTTAAAGGCGTTAAATACTTTTCCCCCTTCTTCAACGTCGCGGCAAATCCTAGTTCTCCAGTCTGAACCTCTCTCTCGAGAAATCATAAGTGCTATAAACAGACGCTGATTGTAGCGCCTCCATCATTCATTTGTTCACTCTAATTCGAGCGTCGAGACTACCTAAGTAGCGTTATTGGCAATTGCTATATGTAACGCTAGTGTACCGGCAAGATTACACTCGGAACCGATTGTAGCTGCTTTGCAGTCCCACGTGTGTCTGCTGTGTACCAACTAGCGCGCATACAATTTTTTTTTTTTTTTTTTTTAAATAATTTGCGGGTCCCACAAGGCAATTGCCCGTCTGTGGGTTCCCAACATAATTATATCGATTATTCATCATTTACATCTTAAATCTAATGCATCATATTCGTCTTATTTTTTATATATATATATATATATATATATATATATATATTACTTAAATCAACTAATTTCTATTTTTACTATTCTACGTTTAATTTTAATTCCATCGCACATCATATCACAATATTTTCACATAAGCCATAAGTAATGCAGCTAGAACATGAGAACCAAACATTAGTTGTTTTTTTTTTTTTTTATCATTTATAATTATTTACTTTTTCAATAAATTACCCGTCTTATCGCTGTTCCTTTCCTACGATTAACCATTTCTCATTCTTTGCACCACGCAATCAACCATATTTTTATTCCGTCTTTCCATATATTCAAATTGCATTCGTCTCTTAATTACTTTGGTAAATTACCTAGTAAATGACTCATAACTTCCTCTTCAACATTATCAACTTTATTATTAATCCCTTTAGGTCTTATGAAACACAAATTGTCATAGTTCCTAGTCCCATACACCTTTCCCCTTGTCGGTAATCTTATTTTTTCTATTTTATACCTTAAAAGTTTACTGTAACAAAAAAACATTCTTGGAGACATTTCTTTATTATTGTCCCACCAAGTAGAATTCGTTACAAGATTCGCACTTCTCCAATTCGGTAACAAAATTTTTAAACATCTACTCTGTAGCCTACTAATTTTCCTTAATTCCGTTTTTTTTTTTTTTGCCTCCCACTAAATTTCGATTCCGTATCTAATCCTAGTCATTATTAATGAGTTAAAATACAGTCACGTAGTTTTGTAATTCATAATTTGTTTTAATTTGTATAACGCCGGCATAGTCTGCCTAATTTTTCTAGCAATGTTATCTATGTGAACTCTCCAAGTTAACGCCTTGTCGAATGTTATTCTCGGGTATTTGAAATTATCAGCCGTTTCTAACGGCTCACAACGGCATACTTCCGATCCATGAAGGCAATCTACATTGTGCAACACTATTTTAGGCACGAACTTCCTAAATCTACTCGGTGTTCTTACATACGTCATTTTTGATTTTTTGGCATTTATTAATAATTTTTTATCGTGTACCCATCTGCAATCCATATTCAGGTCCTCTTGAAGCAGCCTTTCTGTTATTTCTACGTCCTGGTGTTCAATTACCAGAGCGATATCATCAGTATATGCGTAAAGTTTGACGTTCGTAATACAATTGCGAATGGAGTTGATGTAAATTAGAAACAGTAACGGTGCTAATATAGTTCCTTGTCCTACTCCATATTTCGTTTTCCCCATATCACTACATTCATTACCAATTTTCACTAAACATTCCCTTTCAGGTAAATAACATCTAAATCAATTAAGATATTTCCCTGTTATACCAATTTTGCTTAGGTCTTCTATCAATATTTCCCTATCCACTAAATCAAAAGCCTTAGTAAGGTCTAGAAAGACTATCAGAAATTGTTTGCCGGATGCTAATCCCTTATTTATCGCAGATGTAAAAGTTCTGAGCAGAGTTACCGTTGATTTCTCCTTTCTAAACCCATATTGGTTATAATATATTAGGTTGTTCTCTTCTAGGTACAATTTAAGATAGTTACCCACATAGTGCTCAACCACTTTAGCAATAGCTGATATTAACGTAATTGGTCTATAGTTTCCACAGAGTTTTTTATCCCCATTTTTATATATTGGTCTTATTATCCCTACTTTTAACTCCCTGCATAATATACCTTCTTTTACCGACTCATTAATAATTTTTGTTAACAGCGGAGCAAGATTTTTTGCATGTGTAATTACATCTTTCACTCGTTTACCATCATATCCCTGGGCTTTATTCTTATTCATTTTCCTAATTATGTTTTCTATTACTTCACTCGTGGCTTTCGGTATGTAAAAAGACGTAACCGTAGTATTCACGTTCTCTAATGAGTCTAATATCACAATTATGTTTCAGATTTTCAATAGCCTCCATATAATATTTTTGAAATTTACGCGCCGCATGGCGACATCCATCAAAATTCTTCCCTATTGCCTGATCTATAATTATAGACTTTTTTTTACACACTATTTGATCTATTATCTTCCAGATTTTTTTAATGTTATTATTCGTTTTTAGTAATTCCTGTTAGTAATATTTTTCTTTTTCTTGTCTTATTTCCTGCTTTACTAATCTCCTGTATTTCTTATATAGTTCTTTATATCTTTTATTTGAATTATTCCCTTTACATCTTTTGTAATATAGGTCTCTAAAATGTATGAAATTTAATATTTTCCTATTCATCCGAGGTGCAATGAGATTGTATCTCCTTTCCCTCCTTGTCTGTCTAGTAAATTTGCAATCGTCATAAAGTTTATACTACTTTTAAATTATTTACTAATTCTTCCACTTCTCTTTTCTCTAGCAAACCCTGCCAGTGATAAGCATTTACTTTATCTTTTAACAAGTTTTCATTCAGATAGATTTCACGTGTACTAACGTTCTTCATGTTCTCGTCTCTATCTACCCATAGTGCACCACAAACCATGTAGTGATCTCTTCTCTAGTTGTTCCGTTAATTAGCCGAATTCCACCGTGTCTTGATAATATGTTCAGAAACTGATCATTTATTTTACTCCTTGAACAATAGTGTACGAGGTGAATTGCCAATGCCCCCCACACATGAATTAGCGATTATAAATTTTCGTAATAATTTCTGTTATCGCCCGGGACCGAATCCGTGACTTTCGTAACGGAAGCCAAGCACTCTGGTAACTAGACTATTGTGACGACTTGGCTCCTCCATACAAGACTGAATCATGTTTTCTGGTAGTGTCCAAAATACGACACCCAACGTTCAACTTTATTAATTGTTTTGAAACGTTCCAAGATTTACTCACCGATCAATATTATCTCAATTCTTGCCGATCCTCAAATCGATGTTTGTAAAACGTTATTTCGATTATTATCAGATTGTAATTTAAAAATTTAAACTATACTTTAAATAAAAATTGTTATATAAGTTTATATACGTAAATTGTGTTTGGTCGCATAATAATTGCGTAAATAAATATAATAGATAAACTCCTACGATAGCATATAAGAGAAATTATATTTATACGGCAAAAAATCAATACAACATTTTCGACTAGTTGAAAAAAGGTTTATTAACGCAATATTTTGCAAAATTTAAAGGAAAAAAAGTTGTTTTAGACTTCAAAATATGTAGAACACAGACCTTACAGTCGAAAAAATTTACGCGCCTATATATATATATATATATATATATATATATATATATATATATATTCTGTTTATATGTATATAAAATATATCTATGTATTTATGTTATTAGGTTGCAAGATAAAAAACATTCAGATCTATTCTTAATTAGCTAGAGAGATGATTTCTTTTGCTTGAAAATACCGAACATCCAAAATTTTACAATTCAAAAGCCCATCCAACCTCCGGTTCTTTTTATAGCAGTTGGAAAATTAACTTTTTTTTTTTTTTTTTGTTAAAAAATTGAAATTTATTCAACAGAATATAAAAAAAATGCAAAAACAACAAAAATTTTAGAAAATATACATAAGCCGCAAGACAAAAAAAACAAAACAAAACAAAACAAAAAAAAAGTCTAGCTCGTTCGAGTGACTAGAGTTGATTTTTTTTTTTTTTAATCGGCTATTCTTTTGTTGGAATATCGAAAAAATACAAAACAAGTAGAATTATTAAATTTAACAGTCCATACGCGACGTTTTCTGCGCTCCGCTATCAATTCATCATATTGTTATAACCTGTTGAAAAAGCTATACCTTAACGTATGCACCTCAGAGTTCCTACTAATTTTGTAATTAAAACCGAAATTACCGACAATGTTTTAAACGATGTTATAACATATTTAGGCATAAGGCGCTGTTAATTACTTATAAAAAAAGAAATGTTTAAATCGAATATCAATTTTAGTTTTCATAATTTTAGTTTTTGGAATACTACAATTTTCACTAGATTTTTTAATTGATCTTTCCATGCCCTTTTAAAAAATAAATAAATAAATAAACCCTATGTAAGCACTGCCGTACGATTTTAAAAATTCACAAAGTAAAAGAATAAAAAAAAACAGTGTCAAACAGCCTCCTAGCTAGTAATTGATAAAAAAAATTATTAATACACTATTAAAAATTATTGTAGAACTGCATTAAGTCAAAACTTGAAAAAAATGGGGGGTGAGGAGACTCGTTAGGAATACTCGTATACAATAGACTGAAATAGTAAGAATAAAGCTTTTTTTTTTTAAATCGCCAAAAGATAGCGCCACCAACAGCGAAAATATATAAATGGCTACAGAAATGGGTATGTACATAGTACATATTTGTTATCAGTATTAGTGATGGTCATTCTTCGTGCAAATTTGAACATATTCCGAGTTATTATAAACTGATATCCCCATCACGTTCATACACACGTTAGAGACGAGCAACGCTAACCGATGATCACGCACCAATTGTGTCTAATAAGCAAATCCACTGAATTGTAACAAAACGTGCATTCTGTCCAAATTCAAGAAAAAATCTCTGAAAATATTTCTCGAGTCAAATTAAACGTTTAAAATTTGCAAAATAAATATCCGTATTTTGATATTCTGTAACATTTTCTGATGATAATAAATTCAATTTTTTCGACTCTGATGGAAATAAACGTGCGTAGAGAAAACCAAATATGCAGCTGCAACTAACAATGTAATACAAATGCAGCTAAAAATGTCGGAAGGAACTGGATGATGTATAACGGAGTGGGAACCTTACTTTTTCATGAATGTAGATTATTATACTAATTAAATTAAACTCGGGGAACAGTTTTTTTTTTTTTTTTTTTTGTTTTTAACACAGTACAACCAGATCCAAAAGATGCTGTCTTTAGAACACATGACTCATTACATACTGATAATTTCACCACAATCGCCAGATTTCAATCCTACTGGAAAATTTACGGAATTCTAAATCAAGCTGATCTTCAGAAAACCTTGCAAGATGCATGGAATATGTAATTTCTTCAGAAGTGACTCAGAAACATTTACGCCGAGAAGATTACGGGCTATGACTGATGTGCTACGGAGTAATGCGTATTAAATATTAAAAATCAATTTTTGTTACTTAAAATCTGTTTCGGCTGTTTTTTTATTTCTTTTTTTTTTTTGTTTTTTCGCGTTTTTTAATTTTACTATATGTGCAAATACTTCTTTGAGTGCATTATTTGTAGTTTTCTTCGCACGCCAGTTTCATTTATTTATTTGGAAAAATACAATTTATTATTTATCATTATTTTACTTAATACCGGGTGCTTTTGCGATGGCTTATGACTTTACATTTATACATGTGTACATAAAAATTCAACAGATTTCAAAATACTCAGAGGGTTATGTCTTGCAAAATGTATAAAAACTGAACTTTACCTAGTCAATAAATAAAAAGCGCTTAATAATGTTAACTGAAAATTAAAACCGTACAAATAGAACGACGAACCTATTGGCGATAAATTACAAAAAAAACTAAGGCAGTATTCTGGCTTAAGAAACTTTGTCGGTATGTGAAAAGACTTACCATCTGTCGAATGACTGCAATAGATAAAAATTTTACACATTTTCCCGATCTCTGAAGTACCCGAACGATATTAGATTAAACGATTACTATTAGCTTCCATCCGTCTTAATAAGCTCACGGAAAATGAATTTATTCGCTGTCCGAACGAGTCAAAAACCGCTGCCTCTCGATCATCCCGATTATACCTCACGATTTCTTCTTCCAGCAGAAAACCGGCAATGATCAAAGTCACATGTCGAATTTCTCCCTAACTAACAATTACTTACTTACTCTTCATTAGACTTTTGCTTCCTACATGTCTTTCCCAGTTCCGCGTTCGTCACGACCGCTTCAAATTGAATTCTCTCCGATTAAGCAAAACTGTCGCCGCCACACACATTTTATTTAATTACAAGTTATTCTTAGTGTTAAAAATTATTTTCCCTTCTTCCGTATGTAGTTTTTTGTACCGTTTGTAAAAGCTTCAGTCGAAAACGGTAATACAAGTGTTAAAAACTAAATTTCTTCAAATACCTGATGATAAAATACGTGCCATTTACTCATTAGAATAATTACAAATGTTTGAAAGCATTTTAAGCGTTAATTTAAAACTGCATATCCTTACTGCTAAACGAAAAATCAAATATCAGCACTGCTGTTAATTTCATAGCGGCTGTATTAACGATGCTGCAGACCTATGAATCAACCATCTATCATTAACGTGAATTCTACTTTCGAATACAATGAAGCTATAAAAAAAAACTGAATAAAATGATTTCAAAAATAACAATCTCCGAAAGCGATATTACAAAAGTAATATATTTTTCAACGGCTCCACAGATAGCTAAGAAAAGTGGTCAATATACCGAATACAACTTTTACCCGTCTATCCACAGTCACTTGAGCTGAAGCAGTGAACAGCTTGATAGCTTTTATGCAGCGCGTTTAAAATAAAGATTTGCAAAATTATTTTAAACGTTTCGTCGTGCCATTCATTTTACTCCACTTATTTATATAAATCCGGGTTACTCTGTATTACGCATATTTTCAAAAAAAAATAAAATAAATAAAAAAATAAAAAAAAGAGAAAGAAAACAAGAAAAAAAAAGAAAAGCTAAAAAAACAAAACAGTCATTTCGGATAAATATGAAAAAGTACATTTCAAATTAACAAGAGGCGAAACAAAATTTCCCTATTATTTTAGAGTGTTAGGATAAACTTGTTTCGAAGCAACTGTAGTGGATCGAGCAACCTATTTAACGAACTGCAATACAAAATTAAAAAATTATACACACATCATTGTTTGTATGTTTTGTTTTTTTAAGATTAGAAGATTTTTTTTTTTCGTACAGCCCTCCTTTAAATAACGGACAAACGGCGTCCCGCATTCATATATAATGTTTTTACTCTATTCCCGAATAATCTCTCTACGACTTAGCTGTTTCCGTATACTATCACCGCTATCCGTAAAAAATATTTTATACATTTCCTCGCCAAACGTTTCACTTTTAATTTTCTATTTTCGTATATTTGTCGCGGAAAAAATCCCCCAAATGTCAAATTCTTATTAAGAAGTTTCCTCGACATGCTTCTTTCATACTCTCGCTTTCCTCGTTTTCTATTCTCCTTGTTTTTGCTACCTTTATTTCCCCAGCATCCAATCGAATTAGAACATTTCTCTTCTTCCTTTTATAATCTTCAAAGTTTGCTGGATTGGCGTCATTTTTCGACAAATTAAAAAAAGGAAACAAATCTCCGTAACAGATACTTGTGCATCATTTTAGCGGGAGGAATACATCGATTTGTGATAGTTACATAGCGTTTTCTATGTCGTAGAATTCTTCAAAACTGCTAATACATATACATTCGAGGCTACCGTTAAAAACAACCATTACTCTCCCCAACCTCACAAATGCCGTGCTTAAAAACGAGATATTTACGCAAGAATCCTTAACCGAGGCAAAAAACTCGATAGTAATGCACCACATCGAGTTTGAGTACACTCTAGGGCAATTAATGAGAGCGACATGAGAACGACGAGGTGAAGGAACTGTGGTAAACCAAAGTTTGGATGAAAGAAATGATCTTAATGAAGCAGTATAAACGACTAAAATTGTGGTACAGAAATTTTTAAATGAAGATTCGGGAGTAAGGAATTCTTTTAGAAAAAGAAAACAGCAAGCGGGGAAGCTGAAACATCAACTGACTCATTAACGGGCTTGTAGAAAAAAGAAAAAAAAAAACAAAAAAACAGAAATTATTAGCGGAACGTTCACCTGTAAAGCCTCGCAGGCGTTCGGTACATTCAATACAGGACCCCGCGGGGCCATCGGAGACTCGCTTTTACTGCTGTCGTAGTGCGCGCAACCGCTTCAGACTAAAGCTTATTTTAAAAGGCGTTTTCTCATTTTCCAAAAATAATAATGAGATCGACTGTGCACATTTTGAACGGAAACGAAAAAGGGTTTTTCGCTTAATTTTAAAATATCCGTTCACTGGTAGACTGCGAGCTCTGCCGCGCGTTGCACAATTATAATAGCGCGTCCGGCGCCGAGTAATGAAAATTACAAACCTGCGACCATAACAAGGAGAGGATTAAAGCGAAATATTTCGGACGGTCAGCTGGCGAATCGAATAAGCGACGGCATCGAAGAAATTCGTTATCAATTCGGAGAGGCTAATAGAAACTAAGACGACATTACGCGACACTAAATAAACTCCATAATGAAATGGAAGATTCCGAGTTAGAAATATTCTCTCGGCTTCTCCTTACTTACTTAATATATCGGCACCGCGGCTCGGAGGGGAAAAAAGAACAAAATCAAGACGACGATGAGGAGTTAAATGGTTTGGTCTCGTTCGTCGCTGTTCTTCTCTGTAGTTAACTTGATCATGATCAGCTCGTTCAAAGAGCAGCCTAGCCATTCCGGCCAACGTCATCATAACTCCCGTCGACCCCCACCCCGGTCACAACCGATCCTAATAATATTATTATAACCAGTTTACCCACAACCTAGCAGCCGGACCAACTACAAAAATAACACGCCCCTCGCCGCTTCGATTTATTCCGCCGGCGACCAGCGCGCTTCGAAGCGGCAACTCCAGTTTCGACGCCGGCCCACACAATGTTTCACTACACAATATATCGTAGGATTTTTTTTTTCTTTCTTTCTTTCTTTTTTACGATTCTTACTTTTTCATTATATTATTATTATTTTTTATTTTTTATATTTTGATTATGGCCAGCAGAGGACGGGACTGCCGGCCGATCGAACAATATTCCTTCCGACTGGTCCAAAACTCGTCCTTCTAGTTCACCAGATCGTCTCGCTAAGAGGTGCAAACAAGCGCCAAGAGATCCCGCGTACTCGCGGTTAAACATTTTACCTATCGGAATACGCGTAGAGTATAAAATTCATTCGCGTAATACAATGGAACAATGCGGGCGAAAAACGAGGGAAAAAACGAATTCGAAAATTTCGGACGTCAAAAATAATATCGAAACAATTTTCTTCGACGGTGCCGATAGATGTGTGCAGATCTGCGACAGAATTCGCCAAAGCGACGACAACGAACGACAGAGACGTACACTGATAGAAGCGCACCGTTCGGTGTATGCAGAAAACTAACACGTGCTCCGAACTTCCTTTCATTTCAATCGAGGCGGAAACTCCGATGATTCAGCCGTCGTTGCGAAATAAGTGCCAAGGCCTCGATATCAAGTTTCACATCATATACACTATCGGACAAGCGTAGGTTTTGTACGTTAACGTTATTAAAAATGTATGATCGATGTGACAATATTTAATCGATACAGAGTTCTTCTCTGCGCACTTATTTACTGCATAGGCTGATTGCGAGATATACGGCGACAGACTTTCGACTTTTTCTCATTATTAACTCGAAATCTCTTCATCTTTCTAAAGCGAACATTTTTGGAATCGAGGAAAATCACGCCGAAAACAATCAAGAAAAATCCGACAATCGGCGGAAGTTTTTAATAAATAATACGGAGCGTTAACCGATTCGATACGAATAAATTCCCGTTTTTTATACCTTATTTCTATTCAATCAAGTTTTACGTTTAAGTGCCCCACAACCTTCCTTTTTTTTTTCTTTTTTCACCACGCCAAAGTTGAAATACACGCGAAAACCCGAATTTGACCTATTTTTTCGGGAACATGCCGATACCGTTTTATTTAAAGGGCATTTCCATGTTATATCGGCGTTTTGTAATGTGTGTCAAATCTCAACTTCCAAAACTGACTTTTAATCATCATAGTTTTGGGTAAAAACACTTACACAGGAACGGCACACTTCCTCTCAGCATTTCTTCTGTGACATAATCTACAAAAAAACAAGTCTTTCGTCAATAATTTAGGCGCCAGCATAATTTTCGCCATCGGGGGGGGGGGCAACTTCGTTCTTACGCAAAAGACGGCAATAATGATAATATAAATATTATCGGACCTCATATCACCGTTGTAGCTCACCGACGTTCTGCTAAAAATATATATCTTTTAATCGTGTGTAATGTATCTAAGCCTAATCATATGTTAAATTCTTTTTTCTTTCTCGATGGTGAAAAAGAAGCGAAGAACCGGCCGTTGCAATTTTAATTCGATTATTAGATGTTTGTTTTTTTTTTTTTTATCCTCCCCTTTGGGCATGGCAGCAACGGTTCTTCACCCAGAAAGGACACGAGGGAAAAAAGAATCAGTTAGATGTCGATTCGGTTAGCTATTGATAGAATAAAAGAACTGAGGATCGGAACAACGGAGATCGACGAAAACGATAAGATATACGAAGCGCAATAAGGATTAAGGAGTTTGATAAGAGATCGGAGGACAAAGATGTAGATTACATTAACGAAGGATGGACATACAAAGAAGATATGGTCAGGATCGCAGACGGCTTCGTTGTCAGGATGAAGAGGGCAACTAGGGGATAGTGCAAGCCAAAAACGAAAACGTGAGGAAGGAAGAAGAGTATAATTGCGACGTAAACGGATAATAGAGACAATAACGGAGCGGCGAAGCGATGGAAAATTGTAAAACCAAGGCCGAGTAGGAAGATTAGATTGGATGGAAAAATAAAAGGAAGGCTAATTGGAAAAAGAGGAAACGTAAAAGTCTGACCAAAATCTAACATGAAACTTTTTACACGGTAGAAGCAAATTAGAAGCGGGAATTTTAGTGAAATAAAAACGGGCGGATACAGCACAATCTAAACCAAGAAATCTACCATTTCGTTACCCTCTATTCCCATACGACTGAGGACCCATAGAGCATATCAATGCAGATAGCATGAAGTGAGAAGAGAGTGTGAATGAGAGAGCGAATACGGAGGATAAAAAAATCAGAGGAGTGAGAGGGGAAATGTGGGGAAATAGCTTTAAGAGCACACGTGGAGTCGAGTTCGATGGGAGGAATTATAAATTACGAAACGTAGAATATTGTCGACCATAAAGACAGTACAAAAAGAAGGGAGACGAAAAGATTCAGAGAAATTTATGCTCAGAAGGATGAAAGAAGCTCCAACTCCATTAGGCCCCTCTTCAAACCATCCGTAAAAATGGTCATAAGAGAAGGAAAACGGGATTCGATATAACTATGGAATTTCCGTATAACTGTTGTATAGGAAAGAGATTTGGAGGAAAGAGGAAAGTAAAATACATTATTGGGAGGATTGGAGAGATTACATGTTGACAGTACAAGAAAAAGTAAAATATGTGTTCCATACGACCTTGATACGAGGAAATATTTGGAAATTTCGTTTTAATAACGGTCTAACGGATCTGGAGAGAATATTGCAGCCAAGACCTCGCTCCTCGGAATCCATATTTACTTTACCAGATTTTTTTTTTGGCGCTTCACTTTTTCAAACGAAACCAAATGACGGACAGAGAAGGAAAAGAACGGATAATAAAGACATAATAAGAAGAAGTGAGAATAAGAATATAGAATAATATAACAAAAAAAAAAAAAAAAAAAAAAAAAAAACTTCATTTGGAATGAAAGGATAATACGGAGAGAGGAAAACAGGAAAAAATGGTTACGAACGGAAGGCAAAATAAACTCGAAGGCAAACTCGGTAAGCAAAAAGAAAATCAGTTTGGACAGATAAAAAGAAAGATTGTTGCAAAAGAAACGAGGGTAATATTTAACACAAAAATCGAAAATGGAACTTTTTACATAGCGACGATTAGAATATGGGTTTTTTTTTGTTTTTTTAAAAAAAAAAAGAAACAAGAAGCAACAATCCAAGGCAGAGTATCGTTCGAAAATGAATACAAAAAATAGCGACCGATGGAGAACACTCGAGGAATAATCAAAAATGATTAAACAATTAGAATAAAATCAATGCAATGTAGGATAGCCATCAATTCAGAAAGATCGGATACAAAACAATTTTCGAAAAGGGTCAAAATCCAGAAGAATAAAAGCACCAGGTCCTTTCAAACCATTACTGAAAATGGAAGATAGACGAGAAAGAAATATCGAATTGAAAGGGCTGTAGAATTCGGGTGTAATTACAACTTGCGAGAAAAGTTTAGAAGGGGAAGTTAAAATAAATAGTTCGGGAGGATTTAGATCGGCAAAACTGAAAAACACAAATACAAGAGATTATTGTAAGAGATATGTGGCCAATATTAACTAAAATAAAGGGTAAAAAGTGACCTACTTTTGGAAATGAAACGGAACGGTATGAACGGATAAGGGTAGAGAACGTGTAAATAAGATCTGCGAACGACGGGAGACACGTATTGAATTCAGCAAGAATTACGGGAGCTGAAGAGGTTTTAAGAACAGCGAACACGAATTTTGGACCATATCTAAACCAGATGGCGGGGGTTTTGAAGCACAGCCATCAAGTTTACGTCTATTATCCTTCTTTATATCTCACAGGACACAAGTTGATTACGAATATTTTCACCTTGCCGCAAAAAAAAAAAAAAAAAAAAAAAAAGGGTACCGCTAACCGCTTCAGCAGCAACACTAATTAAATGCAACCAATTTCAAAATAAACAAATAATATTAAATCGAACCATATTCAAAACAAGTTCTGTCAAGCATGACGTTTCATGCGCTGAGGATTCCGTATGTGTTAAGTTAACGATAACCATAATATTTATATTCATATAATACTAAATTCAAAACAAAGGAATTTGATTTTTCCACTTCAAGGAGGAGGAAAAAGAAAGTAATTTTTTGCGATTTTTTGAAATTATCGCCATTAAGAAAATGAAATACGGTTTCGCTTTCAACAAATAGCAATCTATCAATTGATATATCACGTGCCCTAGAAAAAATTTTTTTTTCAAAAATTTCGAGTATTCCGCGCCCCCCGGCGGGGTCTCCAATTTTGATGTTGGGAACTCAGCTGCTCCAAACTAGAAAAATATACGGGAATGTACATATTTTTAACCTTGTTCAAAATTTTTCCGTATAATACTCGCGTCGTCAAGAAAAGGACATACGTGTTCTTTCGCACTTTTTTGAGCTTTTCGTCAACTTAAAAAGTTTCGTTAAGGAAATGACTTAGGGTTCGTTCACGTCAAATAGCGATCTTTCCAACAATATATCACATACCGGGAAAAAAAGAAATATTTTTTTCAAAATCTTCGAGCTTTCAACGCCTCGAGTGCCGAATTTGAAAGTTGGAAACCCGAATGTTCTAAAGTAAAGAAATATACGGGGATGCGCATTTTTTTAACCTTGTTCAAAATTTTTAGCTATAATTCTTGCGTCGCAAAGGGGAGACTTCATATCAGTTCTCGCGCCTTTTTGAACTTCACGAAAACTTTGAAAGTTTCGTTAAGAAAATGAAATACGGGTTCGTTCCCGACAAACTGATCTTTCCAACAATATGCCTGGGGGGGGGGAAATATTTTTTTCAAAATTTTTGAGCTTTTGGCACCCCAAAGGTCTGAAATTAAAGTTGTAAGCTTGGCTATATTTTTCCTATAAAGCCAATGTAAATTACCCTCAGCCGTGTCTATATACTGCGTTATGGGAGAAATTGGCTTTTTTCTTTTCAGAATATGTAGACAAGTCGGATAGAAAGTTTACACACTAATGATTAGGCGCAAAACTAGAACCATCTTGAAGTTTTCCACTGTCCAAATTACAAGAAAATTACTAAAGTCAAAAATCGACACTTAGGTGCATACACTCGGGCAGGACTTGATCGCTATGAAATGGAAATTCTAAAATCCACTATCCGAGTTTATTTATAATTGGAGTTCAAAAAAACTAGACTAACCAGCATTTTTACTGGTACTAAAAACTACTTCGAAACGAAAACATCCCTTAATCACTGAACCATCCCTTCGTAAATTCGACATCTCAATTTAAATGTCCCAAATTTGTATCAAAATACGTATTTTATTTTTTATCTGAAATTATCCTGCATTCCCGGTTACCGTAATATGTTGTTTTTGATTTATTATTGCAACTTTCGTAACTATTACACAACATACTTTCGATCTATGTAATTGACGCAATATTTGATCTTCTAAATGAACAACGCAACAACACGCAGTATATTAGCAAAAAGATAGAAAACAACAATAAAGTTCAACAGCTGTTTTCGAGACAGGCTGCAGTTTTACGAATTATTAATGAATATTGCGCGCACTATTCGTTACGAATTTGAAGGCGTTTTATCTTCCATTAAATCGGTGGTATATTTATATAAAAATAAATTTCAATTTTTAATAAATTCATAAAATCAGGTAAATAATATTGTTCGTTCTTGATAATCATCGGTATTTTCATTATAGTGTAGAAAGTTTTCTGGTCCCTTTACGAATAATAAAATTACAGAAAAAAAAGAAGAAAAAAGGTCCGAAAGATGGCCGAAAATCAAAAAAATAAATAAATAAATAAATAAATAAATAAAAAACCAAACAAAAACCTCCCGATTAACTTTTTTTTTTCTTTTGGGAGAAGGATTACTCAGCATTAGAGACAGAGGGAGAAACGAATTAGAATTGAATATTACTAGAGATAGCAGCAGTGAAGGACGTGTAATGATCGCCGGGGATGGAAAAGAAAGAATAAAGGAAGAACTGTATGGAGTAGGCAAACCGAGATTCAGGAGTTGTTTATAAAAGTGAGAGCATTATTACAGACACGCGCATTCGAAGAAGATGTGATTTGTATCGCATAGTAAATCAGAATCATCCGGTTGGAAAGAACAAAACGGAGAAGACATAGAAAAGCGAAAAGAGGATGCAGGAAGTCGACTATGGTCAAGATGAAGCTTGCACATAGAAGAGTTAAAAAAGCGCAAAAGATAAGGGAAGTCATAGTACATGAAGGAGGATGAGTATGGATATTCAGATAAAAGGATTCAGGATTAGAGAATAAATGGAGATAAATATCGTGCCATCGTCTGCGATGGCAATTCCTGGAGAGAACGTTAAGATTAAAAGAAGAAAATTTGGATAGAAATTGACCAGTTTAAACGGCAGATCGAGCTAATAAATTAGCCAATTCATTGTCCTCAATGCCAACATGACTGGGGGACTATAAGAAATCGATCCTCAAGATTCTTCGGAAAAAAAAGTAAAAGGGAATTTTCGTTGAACGTAAATTTTCCACTACAATCTTAAATCAGCATTTTGTAGAGCGATAGCTATGAAAAGTAATGTTTTCTATTTCCCCTATCGGCTTCTTTGAAGGCAGTGGTGTTTTGTGTTCGGGTAGAACCGGGTTTGAAACTCGCTGTCACACATTGGCGCTTCAAAAAAATTTCACTTGGGCTGGGTTAATGTCCATAGTTGACGCGCTCAAAATAAAGTAAAGTAAAATAAAATAAAATAAAAATAAAATAAATAATAAAAAACAACATTTTACAAGAATTATAATACGCTGATTTTCTGCACATTACCGATAATGTGTAGACACACGTTTCTACAAAATTTAGAAAACAAACAAATAAATTAAGCAAAACCACTTACATTTAATAAGATCTACAACATCGGTATGAGTGGAATGTGTAACGTCTGTTCCATTAACCTAAAACAAATATAAGAACATCGATAATAATATTTTAGAAAACATAAAAAATTCGTTAAACTAGTTGCATAATCAAAAGTTTTAAAACCTGTTTTGCTACGGCCAGTTGCAAATGCGGCAGTTACGTAATTTTTGCTTATAAGTTCGAACATTACAAAGCGCATACTCTCCCCCTCTCTCTCTCTCTCTCTCTCTTAAAAGCACACTTTATTATGCTTTACTGAAATTGACGGAAATTTTAATTTTTCATTTTTATTTGTTTACGAAAATACCTAAACAAATATACACATGCAAACAAGACAAACGATGAACTGATGCTGATACAACTAGAAAGTAACCTCCCCTACGAACCGCAATAGCAGATAAAAACGGAAGAACTATAATGAGTTCTATTTTTTAGATTAAAGTGTAGATTTTAAAAAATACCACACGTACACGAAAGAAAATAAATATAAATTCATAGAATAGCGAAAATAGTTGAAAATATCGATCTTTTTCGTTTTGGGATTTTTCGGCTTAGCCTTATAACATTTTCCGTTTAATCGTCTTATTCGAATCTACCACTTTCGCAATATTCCGTCTCTGCGATAGTTCGTTTATTATTAACACCCAAAGTAAAGATGATCTTGCATTCTTACCAAAATAACTCTTCAGTTTTTTTTTGATCATCTAAGAGAGTAACTGCATCTACAATCACTTCCTTTAATCTCTTCCGTAATCGGTAGATTGGTAGATAGCCTGATTGATTCACGATTCTTAAAATTCTTTTTGTTCGGCCGTTCCTTTTAGGTTCGTGTAATTATTTGCATCAGTATAATTTATTAATTGAAACGAATGTTCTCCTAGACACCTGTGTCCTTACAATTTCCCTTCAATTAATTATATGAATTTATGATTATGTAAATAACCACTCTACTTGAGCCTCCTTTCCATTAATGTTTTAACTTCCGATTTTATTTATACCCTTGAGAAACTTTTTCCTCCGTTATTTTCTTTATCCAACTGACTTTTTGCATTCTACGCAAGCACCAAATTTCGAATTAATTCTTTCATACATCTGGCTGCTAGTCATGCCACTAGCTTCAGGCTTCTTATTAAGTATGCTTTTTACCTCTTTTTTTTTTTTTTTTTTTTTTTTTTTTTAATGAAAGCTATTTTCGCTAGTTTAATTCTCATTATTTCTCTGGCACATTTTCCGTTGTAAGTTCATGCACCGCCTAGATTATCTGTAATTATTTACACGCAGTACTCAAATATTTTTCCATTAATATTTATAATTGTCCTTTTAACAAAGAAACGTCGTTACAGTCTCTGTTAATCTAAATAAATAATGTTTAAAGAGTTTCTTTTAATTAACTGATTTAATTATAAAATAAATTAGTCAGAAGAAATTGAACAGTTTACTACAATCAAACGCAGTAAAAGAATCAATATTTTGCGGGCGATTGCCGGATGTAAATGAAAATCACATGCAGTAGCTAACTTAATCTTACGCAGAACATTAATTCGATCCCATGTAGATTATATTCGACTATATATTAATTTTAATGAAATAAACTAAAATACGCTACAAATTTTACAAAACAGAGTTATCAGAACAAGTCTATAGGGAAACTTAATATTATGGCGTCGGCGAAGATTAGAGAATTGCTCGTATTTTACCAAGAAAGATACATCGCAGAAAATAAAGATTTCATTAGATTAATCAGGTAACCGATAGTAGAGAAATTTGATAACGTAAAATTCCGAGTGAGAACACGGGTAAGCGGGTCAAAAAGGAAAAACACAACACGATTACCTTCAAAATGGGCTACTTTTCACAGCAGAATAGAGGGTAATGAAATAGCTAACCAACTAATCAGACCACGAACTCACTGGGTAATAACAACACTAAAATAAAATTGAAGGGGGGATTTATCGCTCAAATTAAGAAGGGGTAATTTCGGACTGAAGTTAGGATCATAAATATCTAAACGAACAAAAAGGAAAATTTTTCTCTCCTGCACAAAATGAAGGGTCGAAGTGAACATTTACTAAAACTGTAGTTCAATATTCTTAAATATTTTTAATTTATCTTTACTCAGACTTTTTCTCTCCCGTTTTTTTGGTTCGACAAAAAACCATTTGGGCACTATTGTACTCCTAAACCTGAGACAATTAAGTATGAATATTATCATAAATAGATTAAAATGATAAAACTGGCCAGATGACAAAAGATGAGGCAAAAAAATAAATAAAAAATAAAACTACTGTAATTCTGTCTGAACAACTTCTACAATTTTTTTTTTTTTTTGTTTTTTAGGATTTTTTTTTCTCTTTTTTCTTTGGGCTCACCGAGAAACAATTTTTTAATTTCTTCACTTTTACGTTCTTTTGCATTTTTCTCCATTTATTTAAACCTTACGTTTTACGTGTTTCAAATATTTCTACTTTTTTTTTTTTTTTTTTTTTTATTGATCAATGCAGCCGAAACTAATTTTACCGGAAAACGGGCTAAAAATCAAGACAAAAAAATTAAGAATTAGCACAAATAATTAAAGGTTTAAATTTTAGTAAACACCACCAGTTTATACGCAATTCTGTTACCTCGTTAAAGTTCAATTTTTAAAAGTACCACAATGAAACCGGAGTTACGATTTTACAAGAGCAAACATTGAAATTTTATACGGACCTATATATCTTTCATCCTCATCTATACCGCAACGGAAAGGAAAAAAGTCAAATTTTTAGCGGAAAAATGTGTGACAAAATTTAAATGATCAATCGGTGCAACATTCTACAGATTTAAATCCCTTTTTAGGCCGATCTAATGTGTCACTTCCTCGTAGGAGACCGAAAGGCATGTTAAAGTTTTTTTCCAAACTATAGCTGAATTTGTTTTTGGCAGAAAATCAAAAAATAACACTGAACGATTCAATGAAGCGGTTGCACTAATTTGCGGTACAAGCTGAACTGAAAAGAAGCGGACCAGCAATCAGCTGGCATAAATTGCTGTTCGCGGTAACTACTAAACAAAAGGTACATGATTCGCTCTGCTGATTCGGTATTTTTAAAATGCGCCAAGGCGAATTTGAACGAAATTAACGGTTAATCCGACTAATGCAGCACAGATCAACGTTGTTTCCTAGACTATCGGCAAGTTCTTGTTTACGGTTTTCACTAGAACGAAAAGAACAGAGCTACTAGCGAGAGGAAGGCTATACAGAACCGCAATAAGAAGCAGACCTTTCCCAGTTGCACAAGAAAAGAACTTCTTACATAGATGAGAAACAATATTCATTCGCATTACTTCGATGAAATAATCAACATGAACAGACCACTTTTTTCGCTGAATTATGCAAAAGACCAATAAAACCCACGTTACAATTCTATGGAGTCAGTCAAAACTTTATCTAACAAAAAAAAAATGCAACGTTTTACAAAACGAAAAATTCAAAAAAACGAGTAAAAGTAACTTTTAAAAGCCATTACTAAGAGAAACTGGCTATTAAAACTTAAATTAATTCAAAATACCGAGTAAGCTTACATTTTAAAATATTAGAAGGAAGGCAGCTATTAAAATTTATTACTTAAAATTCTACATTTATTTTCGATTGAATATTCGCAACGGTCTTTCCTGACACGGATATGTCTTATGGCTGGCGGCTATTTTCAAAAATTTCCGTAATGCGAACTATTACTAAAAAAATTGCATATTAAAATATAAATACATCGCTCAAAATAGGACCATTATCATTGGCTGATCGTTTTCAACTGCATAATGGTATAGCTGTAGCCGATCGAGACCACAATCAAGGATAAACAATAAGACTCGTTTGCATCTTACCTACGACACACGCTCGGTTTAAAATACGTTCGATCTTCATGATTTTTTTCGAGCACGGAATTTAATGGCGTAGAAGTCATAAAGTTGCAGATATTTTCCGAGTTGCGAAAAAATGAAGTTACCAAACTCCATCAGTCACTCTCAACAGTGATTATCCAACTCTTCAAGTTCATGCACGACGTCTTTCATTCCCAACTTTAAAAGCGATTATTTCAAATATCTGTACTACCGGTAATAATAAATGCATCGGCGCCGTCTTCATTCTCCATATCAATCGTTTATAAAAACTACATTTCTTACTCCTCATTCCCTAAAAGTCTAAGTATTACCGATGTAACTCGATCTCTTTCCATTTCTGTACACTTAATAAATACACATTTCTAGTTCAAAATTCACTTTCTTTCGGATTCATAACTGAAAATATCTTGGTAAACTGAAATTCGTAAATAAGAATCTAGAAAAACTCAGTGATTCCGCCGCCAGAATGTCTCTTAGCCATCTCGATGGCTGGAACACTTCAGTGCTGAACTACTAACAATCGATAGCCCTGGGTACGATTCCTGTCGGCAGCAAAAGTCAAATTAAGAATTAAAATTGCATTAAAATCTTAGATAAGATAGGTTCTTTTTCAACTTAATAGTTCTACAATCTTTCTCTTTCTTCAACATTTAATCATATTTACTGATGGCTCCAAATGTCCTAGCGATGTTGGCGCTGCATTATCTTTTCCCTCCATTAATCACACCGCTTCCTTCAACTTCTATCATTCTGTTTTATTTTTATTTTTTTTTTCGTCAAGTATAGCATAATATTCGGTACTACTATCGTCTTTATCTCTTCTTTCCTCCTTCACCAGAATTTTACTTGTCTCTGACTCTGTGAGTGTGCTTAAATACCCCCCTTTTACTCTTCCTTTGAATCGCAATTCGTTCACTTCAGGTAATGAAGAGTATGACCTGCTGGCATGTTTGACCCCTCTAATGGTCGTCCTTTACTAAAATTTTCATCTTTTAACCTCTTATGCTTATACAAAAACTTTCACCTTTCTATTTGATCAAACTTATACTCCCGCTTAAATCCTTATTCGTTCTCCTCTTCTATACAAACTTTTCCATCGCTGTAACCCAGGTTCAGTAACTTCCCTTCTCACCATAGAGCAGCATTGTTTCTATTTGTCACCACTGATTACTTCCCTTCTTCCATTTCTCATTTTCGTCCTTTACATTCTGACCTTCTACAAATTTGCGACACTAATTACAATTTATTCGAATGTCCATTACTCCTTCCGAAATGTTTTCGTTTATATCGTAGTTTTTTCTATCGTATTTCTAGGAACATTGCCTCTATCCTATCCCTTCACTGGTAATTCCTGCTCTTATTGATTTCTTTAATTCGTTGCGATTAAAATCAAAATTTAACGAACAAGTCGCCGGGTCCGTACCCTCCTCTACCAGAATGCTCTAGTATAAATAAAAACACCTAGGCGCATTACGCTTCCTAAATGTCGTGACATTCGTAACATAGACTTTACCAGACTTTTTAGATGGTTAAACCATTTACGCTCTCTAAACAACAATTTTCCTTCATCTCGCGGTAAAACTAATACTTTTAAAAAACTACACGAGTCTTTTTAAATTCCATTGCATTATCTACAAACTCAATTTTTAATCATAACCTACGCGAAACACGTTATTCTATTTCATTGTTAATTGTAATAATTCGATTGTAGAAATAATATATTATGTATATCTATCCGCGCGCGCGTGTGTGTATATATGTATATATAAAAATTAATATTTGTTTGTTTGTCCCACATGCATTCCTGTACCGCTAGTCGGATGATCATGCTGAAATTTTCAGGGTTTATTCAAGTTGTTCCAATGAAGGTTTTAAGGTACGGCTGAGTTTTCTACCCCTCTCCTTAACGGAATTTGAGATTTTAAATAGCTAAACAATGAATTAGGATGCGGCCAACAGTACAGGAATGTATACGAGACAAACAAATTTATCATTTAATGGTAAATATTTTAAATAAAGTGATTACCATAGTAAATATAAATCAAACGTAAAAATTTAAATAAAAGATTACTGCGGTAATAGGTATAGAAAGATCAATAATGTTCAACTAAACATGAAATGTGAAGACCATTTTTTTGTTGGACGGCGATAAACATGTTTCTCCCAAAAGAGAGAGAAAGAATCTTTACATAAATATAGTATTCCAGATAAAAAACAGCATTTTTTTTATTAATTTCCAAGTTCAGATTTTCATGGGTAACAGCTAGTTATATTTTATAAAAATTGCTCGTAAATTACAAAATTTATACATACATTTTTTTTGCAATTCATCGACATATTTTTCAAGAATTATTTCAAAAATAGTTAATTTAAAAAATTCAAATACTCACAACATCAACATTTTTTGTATATGGTCCTAAAATCTAACAAAAACATTAGGTTTTTTTTTGTTTTTTTTTTTTTTTTTTGTAAAAAAAACATTTTATAATTAATAGATAGTTAAACACAGTTCTTATAAAAATTAATAGAAAATTTCTAGTATTTACTTCAACAAACAATAACCTTAACAAGCCAAAATATCTGATAAATAAAATATCCCGAAATAGATTGCCGAAAGCACATAAGTTGTTCCCTGAAAGACAGACCAGAAGGTGTTGGAAAATTTATGTATTTGAGTATGTTCAAGCTTTAATTAATAATTTTTTTAATATGCTTTCTATTTTTAAAAATCGTACCGAAAATTAAAAAATAATATTTTATAAAAGAAAAACATTTCACGCACAATTATATACAGTCGTTCATAAATTCTATAATTTTGACGTAATATTATATTTTTTTTACTGCTTTTGTGTGATACGCATTAAATACAATTGGAATGGCTGGCATTTACAGCCTGTAACAAGGTGGGCCGTCTTAGCTGCATTGATTACATACATATATATATATATATAGAGATATAGAGAGAGATATATTATACTTTTTTTTTTCTGATGTGTAGTAAAGCGTGAATAATGTCTGATTAATTTAAATTAACACAGCTACCAACATCATTGTCATTGCCGCGCCGTTTTAAGGATCTTCTTCCTTCAAGACTCCTCCAGTGAATAATTTAAGAAGCGATTCTATATTAGTGAGCACGCCATGTTTTTCTTTTAACCGTACAAGTATGGAACATCATCAAAAGTTATATCTTGAAGAAATGATTTTTTTAATTTTTAGAAAACATATATTCACTTTTTTTTTACTTTTTACTCATAGTAACATAATCAAATTATGAAAAAATATCTCACAAGCCGTATTAGTAAATATATTATAAATTTAAATAATGATAGTGTATATCGCAAATTACAAAAACGTTTTATTTTATCACACTTCCTATCACGCTTCATTTCCGCTAAAGCGCCATTTTGGTAAGAGGTTTTGCCTCTTTGTTAAAATTGTAATTTGTGAAATAATTCCTAACAAGGAAATGTTTTTGTGTATTTCTTAAACATCAATTCACAACTATATCTATTAGTAGTTACCGATATTCTTTATTCTATCCGATACTCCTCGATAAGCCTGCCGCCCAGTTAATTTCCACCCTTATAATAACAAGAGTTGACGACGAAATAACTGTTTAACAATGGAATATATTGCACTGTCGGCCAATTTCACTCACGCCTCAAAATTTCATTATCATACACATCTTCTAGAATAATATTTTAAAGACTGCGAGGTTCCTCGTGTTTCATTTTAGTAATAACTCGATCTAAATAGATGTTTTTGCGGAGATAACGAGAAAACCCAGGCTAACTTTTTTCATTCAATTTTTTTGGAGACAATTTTGCCATACAATCTCTAGCCGTAAGATATGTCTATCTCAAAAAAATCTGATAAGAAACTATTATTCGGTAAAAAAAACCTCTGCGACACCGTCGTCATGATGAATACTGGAATATTAAAAATTCCTTAAAAACTCCCAAAGAGAAACATCGCTAATTTAGCATCGTAATAGCTGACCTCGAAACAAACGTTTTTGCGACTTCTTCGACTTTTCCAAAAAGGCCAAAAACTCAGCTAGTTATCTTAAAACGGTACATTATCACTTTATTATTATTATTATTATTATTATTATTATTATTATTATTAGGCGCGTGCCCGTTCAAACGAGCATTGTGTCGGATATTATGCAAACAAATCTCACTAGTTCTGAAGAAACTACTGCAGACCTACATCATTAAGAATGTAAAATCGTACAGAATTACCATGTGTTCTACTAAGCTACTATAGCCTCACACTAGCTGCGAATATGTTGAAATAAAAAATTAAAAAAAAAAAGAAGAAAAAAAGGGGAAAAAAATACCATTCGGTTACGTCCATCGTAGCAATAAACCATGGCACGGTTACCGGTTAAACAGTCGAACGGAGCTCTTTTTTGTTTAAAGAATAACAGTGTAACTTCCGGTTTAGGCCAGTCGGTAAATTTTAAAATTACAACGAAGGTTAAGCGCGCCGTGGAATTCCAGTTGTAACACGCATCGAACTGGAAAGGACGCAGAAGTAGGTAAACCGAAACCAGTCGCCTGTGAAAGGTGAGATTAACGGTTATTTCTAAGTAATTATACACCATTTTCCAGAAATAACGCCGGATGAAGAGGAAGCAGGGGAGCAAGTTTAAAGGTAAATCACTGTGGCTGTCGACGGTAATTCGTTAATTTCATTTAGTACGTACGGCAGTGCGCGGTTATTATACAGACAGAAAAAGTTAAACGAATAAATCACAAATAAGAATAATCTTCGGCGCATATCACCTTCGTCTTTACGCCTCTGTGTCTTATCTCTAACTCATCGCCTTCACATTTGCAGATAACGTACTAATTTCACCTCATTAACCGCTTCCTCTTCAACTTCTTCTCTAGTCTGTCCTGTCAACAATCTAGCCTCTTCATTGTTAATACAATATTCTTTTCGGTTAGTCCTTTAAAACGGTCTTTTAATACTTGAGTTTTTAACGTTTCTCCTTCCTTTTGCTTAATAACCACAGCTACTTGATATCTCA
The DNA here is from genome assembly GCA_039619475.1 of Icerya purchasi. NCBI lineage: Eukaryota > Metazoa > Arthropoda > Insecta > Hemiptera > Monophlebidae > Icerya > Icerya purchasi. Next base: position 30,293,140 of record CM077116.1, on the reverse strand, counting down.
ACCGCGACCATATGCGCCAGCTTTTCAGAAAAACATCCCTTTTTATACATTGATACCTTAACGGTGTGCCTTGACAAATGAAAAAAATATATACATAATAAATCCTAAGAAAATTCTGAACGCAAAAATACAAACGAAATGCAAAATTTTCGTTTATTAATGAAGTGCAGTGCGCTCAAGTCCCTAGACCCAATTGTCGGACTCCGCTTCCTCTGATTATTCCTTTATATTATTTACGAACAGGTTTTATTCGCAAATTTCTTTAATTCTTTTTTCTCTTCAATCGGTCTATTCTGCGCCAAGAATCATTCTATCTGTCGCGATTAAAGCGACCGTTCCTTTACAGTCATCGTATTTTAAGGCACTTCTGCGCTCCGGTCGACACACACTTCCTTTTTTAATCAGCCAAATGACTTTGCTCTCCCGTTAGCCAACCATGCGTAACCGCGCAGGCCAAACACAGTTCTCGACTTCTGTTAATTTCCTACAACTCTTATCACCGTTTTAACTTCTACATCCATCAATTATTCGCCTTTTCTCGCCTTGACTATAAAGTTCTATGCTCTACAGCTCGGCCTCCAAATCCAATCTCTCTAAACTTGACGTTATATAAAACCTTTGTCTGGTTTAGCTCTTCTCCGATAGCGTATTTTCAGATATCGAGACCAGAACACCTTCCTTATTTTTGAGAGAAGGAACTTTCTCGCTAATTGATATTCGCTCAAATGCGGTAATTACCGAATCCCAATATTTATTACTATAGCTCAAAAATATCAGCATTTATATTAGGGATTTGTTTCTTGTAGGCTGCCATCATTTGCAACAAAAACCCCAATCTATCATAAATGTAGCCCTGCTTTCACCCCTAAGGTTCCGTTTCTTTATTTCTCTAATTACTTTTTCTACTAATATGCGCGAAATGTAAATATTGATACCAGTTATTCCAAAAAAAAAAAAAAAAAAAATAAAGATACAAATCTATTGATGTCTGAATTGTGATTCAATAATTTTATCAATAAGTACTCAGACAGCATCAAAGCATTTACAGATAGTTCCAAGTGTGTCAAGTTCACAAGTTCCGATAACTTCAGCGGCTCCGTCTTCATTGTATCAAACATCACACTTTAGAAATTGAAACTTCCTCCGGAGGTGTTAGCCTTTACCGCTGAACTGCTGGATATCAGTAAAACCTTTGATTTCACTATGAATTTTCTTAACCCTAATAATAAGTTCACAGTTTTCTCCGATTAAGTGCTTTGAACTAGACCGTAGCTCTTTTAATTATAAATTACGAGATCAAGACTAAATATCGTCAAATTCTCAATAATAAAGGCTGCATAAACTTTTGCTAGAGTCCCAGTCATCATAGGTTTAGATAAAACGATAATATTAACACCGCCGTTTCCAACCGAATCCCGTTCTATCCTGCCTCAGACTTACATAATCATGCCCCCATCTTGAAAGATTGAATAGCTTATATAGTTAGAATACTGGTATATATTATGATATTGTTCAATCTGGTCTCCCTCCATTTCCTTAGTACTTAAATATTCCATTTTCCGTTCCTAGCCGTCTTATCCGCAGGTATGTGATTGTAGTTTGTAGATTGCGTGTAGCGTGTGGCATTATATTTCATAGATTCCGCTAGGTGCAACAGTAATCACATTAGATCTACCTTTATTAATGACATTAATCACTTGCCGTTCTGCTGGAATAGATTCACACAAGACAGAGAAACGTTATATAAGAAATTAATCTCTCCATATAATGCTCATTATCTACTTTGTTCTGACCATGCTGCAATTTTTGCCACGCTTTATAGTAAATAATAATTAAACCTGTTTAATTACCATAGTATGATGGATGGCTAAATTAATAACAGACTAGGCTATAATAGAGAGAGAGAGAAAAAAAAACAAAAAAAAACAACATTTGGCCTAGTAGATGGTGCACTAATGCTGTCGTATTCATTTTTGACAAGTTCGACTTTTCACAATATTAACCTTCTCCAAAGATACTATTATTTCAAGTACCACTACATGCTCCTTCAACTTTAACTGACGCATAAAAAGCACCGCAACAGTTCCACGGCTTAATATATTTTGAGTAGACGTTAAAACATTTTAAATCTACGTCACACCGCTCTAGTTTAGGCTTCAATTTTGTACTTGGATTAAATAAAAAATAAAAATAAATTGCTTGGTTTTGTGTTTTTTTGTTTTTTTTTTATTTATCGTAGTCGGGAATTACGTAATTATTTTCTAACCTCCAAAGAAGTCGTTTATTTAACATATTTTCGGAAAGCTTTCGAGAACATGATGCGAGCGATAGAAGACGAAGGAAAGAAGGAATTTGTTTAGGGGTGAGGATAACAATAAGCGGTTCCAAAACGGAGAAAAATCACGGGAATTAAGAAGAGGTTATAAATGTTAAGAAAAATTTCAGGAGATTTGGTAGAGAGATTCCAGAAAAGGTAAGACATCTATTCCAAAAATGGGTAAAGAAACTCGAAGTTCATTAATATTAAGAAGAAATGTCAACGAGTGTGAAGGAGGATCGAGTAAGATTGATGAAGCGCATATTTCTTCTCAAAAAATGAACAAAAGAATCCAGTTCATATGCATAAATGTTATACAGTGAGGTGCTGATGAGGAAATTGGGAAAACCTTAGCCATTTTCCAGATTTCAGCTTTTTTGAAAAGGAGAGGTAGTAATAAGAAAAGAAAGAGAAAAATTTTTTCGATGTTTTTTTTTTTTTTTTTTTGAGGTTTTGAAAAGATATTTTATTTTCGAATTTGCCCCTAGAAATCGAAGAAAAGAACCGAAAAGTTTCGAACGTAATTAGACTACCGTTATTAGCTGACTCGCAAGCACCGTTCCACCGTAGTAATACAGCGGAGCATTTTTTATTATTAAACGGAATAACAAAGAAGATGGAGAAGAGAGTATATAATAATAATTTGTATAAAAATGTTACATAGTTGGACAGAAATCATTTCAAGAAGTTCAAAAAGAGAGAAAAATCGGGACAAGAACGGAATTCATACCAATCCGTTTTGTTTTTTTTTTTCAAGTTCCACTCTGGAATTTGAAGAGATTTGAAGTTCGAAGGATAAAAGTAGAAAAAATCATTACTCGAAAGAACAGCAGAAGTGCAATAGCGGCCAAAAGTGCTATCTAAGATTTTCCAGAAACTAATATGGAGCGAAAAAAAAAAGGGGGGCCAATGGAACTATAGATTGAAAGAGATTTTTAACATAAGTAGGCGACTGATCGTTGAAAATGGCAATGTTAGTATTATATATTTAATTCTTGAAAAAATTATCTGATAGTATTTCCGGAGACACAACCCTAAACAGACGAACGGGGGCAGGCATTCCAGTCTCCGCCAATTATATAAGGATGGAGGAGAAAAAGACAAAGAGAAGTGTATTAAAAAGATTAAAATTCGGAGGAATATAAACAGAAAACAGAGATAGTATTTGAAATAGGTTAATTCGAATTGAAATATGAACAAGAAAATTAGGATCGGTGGATGTAGCAATAGAAAAGAAAAAAATAAATGGTATATCATTACGAATTCAAATTTTCGCACCTCCTTATCCATTTTCCTGATCAGATTTAATTACTTTAAAGCCTTTAATACTTGTATTTACTTGTATTCTTAAACCAAGTCTGAGAAAGAACAGCGACGGCGATTTCATATTGACTTAATAAAGATTCTAAAGCATTTCTGTTCGCCTTTAGACTTTGGCAATGCCATTGTAATATTTTAAGGTTAGAATACGTTTGGATTAAAATGATTAGAAACGTGGGATATAATCAAAGTCGTCGACGTATTTCGAACGCGAGTAACAAAAGTCTTATGAATAAAGTATACACTAGAAAAGTTTTTTTCCCGGAATCTTCAGAAACGAAGTGCGCATGCATTCTAAATCGGAAGATCCGAATTATGCCCAACAGCACTCCCCAAATCGCAAGATCGCCGTCAGCAACATATCTCGGTTCTTCTTCAGCCTAATTTAGTTTGTTCCCGGGCATTTCTCACATTCCAAAGGTCTTGCGCTTCAACATTCTTCACCTTCATTCGAATAGGCTGACAACATTCACTTTGTTAAGCGATAGATGACAGCTAAGATCTTTACCGAATATAATTTCGAGCCGGCGCAAAGAAAATGGAAACGGGAGTAAAGGAGATTCCAAGCGGAACCGACGGTACGAGGTTGAGGAGGGAAAAAATTGTCGACAGCAATGTCGAGGTTATCGCGGCGAATCGTCAAGGTATTTGGCGATTGATAGAACGACGCGATTCCGTAACGCGCGTCTTCTACGAAACGTCGTGGCGGCGACGTACGAACGTACCACCGACGGAACCGGTGTAGTACTAATGGGTGCATATTAGGGCGGGGCGTAACCGGGAATTGCATCGAGCGCCACACAATCGAATGAAATCGAGTTATAAATTTGGGTCACTGGCAATAAGCAGAAGACGACAAATAAATAGCTATGCGAGCAGCGGCTACGCAATAGAATGATGATGCATATCGCTCTTGTTTGCATTATCAACATCACATAAGCGATTCCTTTCCGATGAAATATTTCCACGACAAATATGTCACCTAGCGTCAATTCCGTTATTTATTTTCCTTCGGTTCGCTTTATTTTTATTCGCAGCCGTACGACAATAGCCGAGAACAAGCTCTCTTAAGCCGATGACGAACATTTGGCGCGAGCTCGCAACCTCGAATAATAACAGCGTCCGAAGCGATCCTCAGTCTGAAACGGTCGACGACCGTAAGCACGGGGCATCCTCCGGACACAGCTGCCGCAACATATTATTCGTAGAACGGCTACGCTGATAACGACCGCTTTGTGAAAAAGTCCACATTATACGAGTACAGTCAACTAGACTGTCCGGTAGGGGCCACTGCAACTGTGCTTCCCGATCAGCTTCTTTAGCATCAGTGTGGCCTTCTCAGTATACTTTATCCGGCTCGAAGCACAAATCTAGCACAAAACTCTGTGTCGCAGCAAAACAGACCCCGGAAATTATTTTTCGCAATTTCTTTTTTGACGAAATGTATTTTCATACGCGACATTGATTTTGAAAAGGACTTTTTTTTTTCTTTTTTTTTTTTTAATCCTTCAAACTGCTAAAAGCGCCTCGAAAAGAAATAATCATCACTTCACAAGAAGCATGAACAGGAAACCGCTTCCTCATCCATGCTCTTTGTTTTATCAAACTGACCTGACTTTAAAGTTACACAAAAATAGTTAAAATTGTAATTACGTAAAACGAGCGCATTCGTGTTTGTTCCTTTTTTCCTTCTTTTCCTTTTTCGATGTTCAAACCGTATCTTCTCACCATTAAATTACTCGAAACAACTTCCAATACTTCCTCGTAATGTTATTACGTTTTCTTCGTAATTACAGACTGCTGAATATCTTTTAAACATGACCAATGTCTCGGAAAGTATCGCATCGAGTTCCCTTTGAGCACTATACAAAAAATATACGCATATTTAAAATATAACGTGAATTCGACAACAAATGCTGGAAATATTCAAATAGGGAAAACACTAGACAATCGCTGGCTGCTGATATGACAATATTCTTCATCTTTTTTGACCGGGTTCAACGCAGAACCGGTTACGTCAACGACTACACATATCGGTACGTTTGTTTACGATCAAGGGAAGAAAACTGACAATAAATCAAAAATTCAATAATAGTAAATAATGAAGAGAATATGATGGAAAAATCTTCACAAACCCTGCTATTTGCGCATTTATTATAGCCAAATAATAAATGGCTCTAGCATCCTCTACAAAGTTGATTAAGACATGATTATCACGACGTCCCTCTGTACATCCCCGTAATTATGTAACCCATACGAATCTGCATAATGTAGTATCGGGCGGGCATTGGTATCACGAGAGCCCGCACTAAACCATTTTATTAACACCTATCCATACATCATTGATTTGCTAATATGCTCGTTCCGGTTTATCTTTAATGTTAAGATTAATAAGTGCATTGCCCATTTTTGTATTAATATAGTATATGTAAAACAAAAACAATGAAACGAAACAGTAATTATAATTTCGCAAACGTTGAAACATTAAAAATATTATAAACACTCCAACATGTAAAAAACTACACAATCGTGATATGTCGGGGTTTATAATATTTTTAATGTTTCAACGTTTGCGAAATTATAATTACTGTTTCGTTGCATTGTTTTTGTTTTATATCTCTAATGTGCTTTCAATTCCGGTTTTTATACCTTCAGAAAGAAATAGTCGATAGACCAACTCCGATCTTAATTTCGACGGAAAGCTGCCATTTAAGTTACGAACTAAAGATTTTTCAGCGTTATAACAAATAAAATAAAAACGCAAACTATGTCCGAAGTCTATTGTTAACTTTAAATATAAATTTAAAAATGTTACATACCCAACTCGTTTGCTTCGGCAGTATACTCTGTCACCGCAGCAGAATTAAACATACACCGCAAAACGGACCCCGTTACATTTGTTAATCACCCTATTCCCTTCTACCTGATCAATTACCTATATTATGTCAATTTTGTTACCATCCTCTCCACTAAAACATTTCGATACGGATAGATTTTTTTGTTAAATACGGCCTAATTTTTCAATTCTAGCCACCATTTTCCTATCTCAAAACTTTATTATGCGTAATTGGTTGCTTGTTCATGTTCAAAAATTGCACATCTCCCAGCGCGCATTGGGGTAATCTGCGATTTGTTCTTTTATAAGTACTTACATTATTGTTCACCTAATACTAACTTGAACCAAATTTTAACGGGTTTAATTTCACTTTCCTTAAAATACATCCGATTTTGTCAGTGACCTTATGAATATAATAGTGCTATCCTTCTTTTTTTCGCTATCTTTGATTTTCAAATGATATGAAGGTTACATTAGAAGCTCTACGTGACCGATGTTTATCACTATCGGTTGATCCTGCTACGCACACATCAACCTTCAATGATCATCTAAGAAGTTAGTTTTGATATCTGAAAACAACGGCCTTTTATTTTTAAATACCTACATACATACATGCATATATATATATATATATATATATACTAGCTGACCCAGCCACGCGTTGCTGTGGCTTAGTAGTTATAATAGATTAAATTAATTTTTTAATTATTATTTTGATGCAACCAAATTAATTTTTACTAATAAACCTGAAATTATTTAGCCGATTTTGAATCATATGTAGAGAATGAAATTATCCAACTAATATACACTTTATTTGTTATTATTACTCATTGTTAACATTTTTTTTTAATTATGATAAAAATAAACTTTAACACTTTTACACTTTTGTAACAATTATATAATTTTTTTTAAAACCCCGACGCGTTTCGAAGCAAACACTTCATGTTCACGGGAGCAACTATAATATAAATATATAATGAAGTTACAAAAGTGTAAAAGTGTTAAAGTTTATTTTTATCATAATTAATATACACTTATTGAATTTACATTTTATTTATCTAATCTTTAACTTTAATCTGTAATCAATGACTTATTTACACAATATACTAAATAAATTAGTTACATGAAAATTAAATGTTATAAATGAGGCAGACAACATTGGTTTCGAACTATTAGTTATATTATTTTATAAATTGAAAATTATCTAAGCACTAATCTGTGCACAATGTTCTTGGTCAACCTGTCTTTCGCTAACACGAATAGACTTGATGGTGTTCCCACACGTGAGCAGCAGGCAAGATGCTTTTATTCTTGCAATTTCTTTTTCCGATTCAGTAGCTCTCATAACACGCATACGCCGTGCATTTCTGCTACGCACATTGTTGAGGTTCGATTGTCTCCGCGGCATTATCTTATACTGAAATATAAAGCAACTAAGATGTCCAACGATGTCATAAAGTTGTATCACTGCCACACTATTGTTGTCGGAATATTTAAATTTTTTTTTTTTTTTTTTTTTTTTTATCAAGGCACGACGTTTATTAAATACACTGAAATATAAACAAATTAAATGCCGCACAATATCGCACAATATTTTTTTTTTTTCATAAACACAACTCCGTAATAACACGAACTTTTTTGTAAACGACAGCGAAAAAACGTTTATTTTATCATTCATCGATAATAACGCCATGCGCCAGCGATAAACATGGTTGCATTCCGATTAACATCGCACGATACACAAAAGTCGCCACGAAAAGTAGTTGGTGCTCAAAAAATAATAAAATTGTCAAAATTTGTTTTATTTAATATAACAAATATTTATGTAAATAATTAAAACAAAAAGTAATAGCCAGCAATTAAATTTGTTTTCCTTTAATTGATTGATTAAATTATTTAATATAACAAATATTTGTGTAAATAATTAAAACAAAAAGTATCCTATCTGTTAAGTTGGACCAAATTGCGTGTACTTTCAAAATTTTATAAAAATCGGTTAAGTAAATTCCGAGTTTATCCTGCACAAACATAAAGACACGGGATTTTTATATATATAGATATATATATATATATATGTATGTGTGTGTGTGTGTGTGTGTGTGTGTGTGTAGCGAGCAATACCTAAGAGCCAGTCTTTAAAATTGAATGATTGCATTCACTAATAATACAATTTATGCGATAGGTTCTTTGCTAATAATAATAACAATAATAAACAAAGAAAACACCCACACACAAAGAAAAACAATAAATAAACACTGGAAGAGCAGCAACTTTCTTGAAATAACTGTATCAATGGCAGTCGATGAGTTGCGATCAAAATTTTTCACATATTAAAATTGCGCAATTCGAAATCAGAAGAGACCATTGTACGTTGAACAGTATACATCTGTTAAATTCGAAACAATTTCTTTTTCAAATTCTTACATTTTAAATCGCGTTAACACACGCGTAAAAGTTTTTAAAGACCTTAAATCATTACGGAGACTACTCGTTCTTTTTATGAAATTGTTCAAAATTCTTGTCCACGAAAAACATATCACGAAATTTAAATAATACAAATTTTACTAATCATTCGCTCCATGATATATCGGTGCAAAAAAAATTTCGACGCTCCTTTTTAGAAACTTAAAAAAAACTCATTCTAGGGAAAAAGTTTAAACGCAAGACAGTTTAAAAAATATCAGCGAACAATACGTGGAAAAATTTGAAAGCGTATGACTAAATCATGATGGTGTGTCTTTCCGATAACCGAAGAGGGATTCGATAACATATACTATGCTCCAAACTTCTACATATCAGGGCATGGCAATTTTAAAATCTACCTGAAAAGGTTTCATCTAGCGGAGCCGGACAATTGTACAACGATATACAGCATATTTTGAATGGATGTAACCTATTAAATACAAAAACAATGGAAAATTGCAGTGAACTGGTACCGGGAAAAGTAAGTATGTTTAATGAATTGGTCAAGAAGGAACTGGAATATCGGAAAACTAATATTATTATTAGGCAGACACTCGTATCCGAGTTGGTCTTATACATTTCGTAAACTTTACTGAAAGTGTATTCTCATATGCGAAACCAGTCCTATTCTTGCTCTGCAGACAAGCCCGCAAATGGAACATGTTGTTGGTGTTTGTAGTGTAAATATCTCATGTCACACAAGAGAGAAAGGAAGACTATAGGAATGAAGGTAAAGGTAAATGAAGTGGGAAAATTTTAGGAAGGTCAGATGAGAAAGTTTTAGGATGATTTTAGGAAGATTTTGATTGAAATGCATGGTCTGTGCAGGAATTTGATAACGTGGAGATATGGGCGCACAACCATAACCACAGCCAGCACCATACACACCCGAATCCGATGGCATGACGACCGGTGGAAATCCATAGTTTACGCTGCTCGAGAGAAAGAAAAAAGATTAAGCTTGAAAGGACAGTTGTAGGAGATAGAAAATTTGAGAATTTTGGAAATGAAAAAAGGAAAAAGGAAAGAGGAACTGTCCCGCATTTGCTCAAAATGCTAATGGGAGCGTGGTTTATTTTTGGAGTATCCATTCTCCTAGGACAGTGGCATCTCAGTGCTAAAGAGTCTGTCCTACCCTTTTGTTATTAGGGTGATAGCGGGGCGAGACTTATGGCGGCCTCGGCTCGCCAGGGCATTCGACGAGCATTGTTGGAGTTTTAGTAGACCAGTCCCTACATGGCCTCTCCATACCGTACAACACTATATATCCTGTTGCTACTGGAATTGTCTACAAATGAGACTTTCCATCAGTAGCCGCTTTTTAGTCCGCGACTGCTTATTTGTCCGGTTGAGCGTTCTGGACTTATTCGCAGCCAGCCTCTATATCTAGAGGTCTCCCACAATCCGCTGCCGGTTGACGCGCCCCGTTTCGGTTAGAGCTCCGGCTCTCGGAAGATACAAAGTACCCTCCGGAGGAAAACTAATATTAACTTATATTAAAAATCAATTATACTAACAAAAATATTAAAGATTGTAAAATGTACAGGAGAAGAATCCAAAACTTAATTAGATGATTTTTACCCCGGGACTATATTAAAGTTTTATATGTACTTAAATAAATTTATGAGACCCTACCCATGGAATATGGAATTAGAAGAAAGAAGAAAAAAAGATAAAACCCACGCCAAAAGCACTAGTAACCGTACTTGTGTATATCTTGTTCCGCGTCAGCAACCGCCTTCCGTTACATTTAACACGATTAACACTATAGCATAAAATGCGTCCATCGAGAAGCCCCCCCCCCCCCCCCCCGAAATTATTTTATTAATCATTTATGTTGAAATCGCGTCATGTAGGTCATTGTGAAACATTCACTTACATTCTCCGCTGCAGCCAACCGAAGAGCGAACTAAATTTTAAATTTGTTCCAGCCAAGGTTCCCGTCTCTTAGAAAGTGAAGGGGCGAGTGTGTTACATACTTGAGTCTTGAAAATATGGAAATGCAAAATTTATAGTTTAATTTGTCACAACATAGCAATAAATTTGTTTTTTTTTTTTCATCATTCCGCAATACTTTGCGCGCTGCACAATATCGAATTTAAAAAAAATAAATATTGTTACAATCTCCTCAGACTATTTAAAAAAAAAAAAAACATTTATCTAAAAGCCCGCACTTTTTTGTAATAGAGGAAAAATTTGTGTTTTTTTCTTCTTTCAATTTTGTACGAAAAATAAATTATTTTCGAAATACCAATTTTTTTTCAATTAAAGTTAATAACAACACACATCCTATTTCGCTGCTCGCGTAAAGATTATAAAAACCGGCATAGAGATAAACGGATTAAATTTAAAAATTATCTCAATTTCACGGTACATTTTTGGAGTAAGGTAAATCAAACTCACGATAATATTTTAAATTCTTCTGGACGGAAAAATGAAAATTTTAATATTTTCACACATTTAAAAAATAAAATTACGGATTTCTTATTTACTACTTTCAAAAATTTTAATTGTCATAATTACCCGATATTATTATTTCGTTTCTATTGTTCAATAAAAGATTGGATATTTACTAATTTTTTTAAATACGAATTCAAAACACAATTTTGCTATTTCGAATTATTTAATATACAGCTTCAAACTCTGCGTACAATTTTTTTTTTTTTTAAACAGTCTGAGTTTTGCGTAAAATATTGAATTAAAATATGCCATTTAATATTCCCTCTTTGATGTAAGATTCCAATAGGAAATATGAGCGAACAGGACTATACACAGCTTCCTCACAACTGTATTGGCCACCAAACTTTAGAAATTCATTCGTCCAATCTCAAAGTTTAAAAGGAGAGACCCCTCCGTCCGCTCTGAATACAGAGGTTAAAAAAGAAAAGGCATTAACCGAAATTTCACTAATCGGCCGCCAGTAGTGAAGAAGCTTAACAAATGTACATTCAAAATAGTTTTTATTTCACATTTCGATTATAGTTCATTCGTAAGATGCACGAATAACTCGATGAAATTTCAATAATGAATATTCCGGGTTATGGAAATTTTTTTCATCAATATATCAAATCATCTAGAATCGAACTGTAGAATAAAAACATTGTTCAATATAAATTCGTTATGGCGTGCTCTAGGATGGTTTTGAGGAGGAAAAATCAGGACGCTTTCATGATCAGATTATCACACAATCTATCACGTCGTATTAATGTGTAGCGGAGGGGGAGGTTCTTCGGAAAATTTACAAAACAATAACAACCTGTTACACACTTGTCCGGCGACCACATTTCTTTTAAAAATCTACTTTAACGTCCTCTCTCGCATACTTTAATATACAAATATATATCTCTCAATAAAATTTATTTGCCAAGCGATTAACGTGTATAATTTTATTTTCATAACCATTTGTTAAACGCGTTCAACTGATCGCGTTGCTTAAATTAGTACCAATAATTATAACGAATAAATATAATCATTATTAAGAAAAATTTTAAATACAATTTAATTTAAATAAAAATTAGCTCTGTAAAGCTCCAAAACATGTCGGTGTTATTTTTATTTAAAATAAATTACACTTTTCCGAGCAGCGATTATTTTTATTTGCTACAATTAAAATTTGTAAATTGATACAAATTTCCAGTACCAGTAATGATTAATTATCCCAACTATTTACTTAAAAAAATAGGTAAGACAATTTGCGAATGCACAAAAATGCTGGAAACTTTCGAATTCAATCGTATAGAATACCGCTAAACAAACGGGAAAAAAATAAAAACTCCGAAGTTAAATTCTGGAAAAATTGGTAAATTTCAATGAAAGCACCTGGTTAACAACAGTAATGTAGACTCCCAAGAATTTTTGTAAAAACATAAATCTAAACACCGCAAGCTGCTCAAATTAGAACGAAATGGTACGTCGACAACTCCACGAGAAATAACATCAGCTGCACTTAGAAAACACTGCGCTTCCTCGATAATATCTATGTGTTTTTATGTTGTTTTTTTTATCATTATTTTTTTTCCCTGTGTGTATTTGAAGCAACAAACGACGTTTTAGCTAAATCACAGTTCCAGGAAGATCTTTGCACGTCGTTCTACGCTGCTCTTATCAGTACTGTACATCGGAGTCTAAATAAACAGCTTTCGGTTTTTATCTCGAATTTGCAGAAAACTACAACGCACCGGCCAGATCGTCTGAAATGCGAACACTTAAATCACTGAAACGCCGAGGAGGCAATGAACACAGATGACCATTTTAAACATTTTTTACTGCACCGTTTAACAATGTGTCGTCGTCAGTGTTACCGTCACGTATGTACCAGCAGCAGTATTTTGTTTGCGTAAAAACCTGAATTTTCTTTTTAACTTCTGGCAACAGCGCTTTAACCTCTTCCCATACAAGAAATAGTACAAAAGGAAAGATGAAAATAATAAAACTAAACGAAAATAATTACACGGAACGAATAGAAATAGACAAACTTACCTTAATTATCTTATCGCCGCTATGCAATCCAGCTCTCTCGGCAGCTCCTCCTGCAATTTACAAAAGACATAAAATTAATAACCGCCAGGCCATAAAAAAAAAAAAAAAAAAAAAAAAACTTCTTAAAAGGGAAAATTGCGTATTTCAGTGAAGCATCGGCGAATGAAAAAATTGATGCTAATGATATGTTTCGATGTTGCGAAAATCATAAAAAAGCAATGCGCTATAGCGGTTTAAACAGTCAAATATTAGCAGATAAATTACTATTCCCTTTTATTGACATTGAAAATAATTAATCAGCTTTATGCGAGAACATTATTGACAAACAATCAGTAAACAAAAAATATGAAATCGATTTCCCTTACATATACACACGTATTCTCTTCGCAACGAAAATTATCTACTAATTCAGTTAGGTCGCGATGAAACAAAAGTTGTTCTCTTTTTTTATTTCTTTGTTTTATTTTCGTTCACAGGGTTTAAATTTTTCCCGAAATAAATAGGCATAGCAAACATAATTTACTTCGGAAAAAATTTAAACTTCGCGAACGAGCAGTTGATGATATTTAATGCCGAACCTGAAAAAAAATAAAATAAACCAAATCACTAAAAAAAAGAGACATCGACTCTTTCAAAGCAGAACCATTAATCTTTCTGCTCCTTCTTTTTCTGACTCTAGATGTGTGTTCCGTGATCATCCTCAAGGGTCATGTTTAAGTCCTACTCTTGTCCTTTCCTTTCCATCTTCAGATATAATCCCTGTACTTCAATCTTTCCTAAGATCTATTTCTAATCGTCTCTCTATTTAACCCTTTCCATAATTTCTGCAGTTGTTGGGTCAAAGCCGCTGACGCACCCAAATGATAATATACAAAATAATATTATTATTTTATATTTAAAAAAAAAAAAGTCTTACTCTTTTTAATATCCACTCGCTCTTGAATAAGCTTTTCCTCCCGTCTCAGCCTCCACACTCCTTTTCGCGGACAATATTTTCATTTACTACTCCTCAACTTCCATTATCTCTGCTAATGCTAAACTCAATAATTCGCTGAACAATTCGCTCTATCCAACATCCTTCTAACCATTTCTTCCTCTAAATCTGCTTGTATGGTTTTTTCCTTTCGTCCATATAATACTTCCTTAATTAATATCTCTTTAAACAACTTATCTATTCCATTAGTTAGGTCCTTTTGCTGTTTTGGCTTTTTTCTAGACAGCCGCTTATCCCTCCGCGAGCATATTTCTTATTTACATACTTCCGATCGTAAGAGAACTAATTTATTAAAGGCTCTTTCTCCACACAAATGGCGTGGCGACCCCAATGTTCTTCGTATTCTGTATAAATCTATTATTCATTCCAAGCCTGATTATTATTCCTTCATTTACGGCAATGCTCCTAAACGTCTTCTTTCGAAACTCGATAGAGTCCAGAATTTATGTCTTCGCCTTTGCCTCGGTGTTCTGAAATCCTCTCTCTTTCCGGCAACACATCCAGAAGCCAACATTCATCCTTTACACATTCGTAGATCCTTCCTCGAGGATCGCTTCCTGCTAAAACGTCTTCCCGTTAAATCCTCTAAATTAATTTCTGCTTATTCCTACATTACGGCTAATTGGCGGTTTTCCTCGCTGAAGTTTCCTATTATTTCTCATGTTTCTCGAGTCTTTCTCCTTATTCACCATTTATCTATTGATACGGATTCGGTATTTGCAGCGCTATGTTTTGACGATGTCCGAGTTATAAAAATACTCCCCGAAACGTCATTAATTCACGATCTATCGGACGTCGTTCTTTTTAGCCGTCGCTTTGCCTTGTCAAGTATGCTTACTCGACCAAAACGGAAAATCCCGTGCCTATTCGTTCGATCAGTTGCACCGGGATGATACTACACTAGTGTCTGTGTAGTGGTAGTAGTCGAGGACTTAGGCAGGGACATGTGCTTGCGTCGAAAGCGCGCATCCGTACTGTGTGTCGAATGACCTTGAGCTAAAGCAGAGATTTCAGATGTATTCCGCCAAAAGTCAGGCAGGGTAGTTAGTGGGGGGATCTACGCAGAAGTTTCTATAAGAACACTTCTACGTAGCCTTTGGTTACCGTTGAGTTTTAGTTCGTCAATCGTTCGGTGTTCGTTACATATCTGGTCGCTGTCGCACGTGTATCGAAATGAATACGCGCCATGCCGCATAAGTTATTGTATTTTTTGTTAATTTTTTGGTAAAAGTTAAATTTTCTGTTATTTTTTTATCGTGGCCGAGTACATGTATCAGGATCGCCGCCCTGTCAGTTTTTTTTTGTGAACTTTTTCGTCAAATATAAGTTTATTTCTTGGTAAAAGTTTTGGTTATTGAACACGTGGTATCGGCTTCGTGATATCTCTAGCGGGGAGACCACCGCCGTTCCGGTGCCGGATCGAGAACGAATTGTTGTTTATATTCTTTTATCTTACTTTTATTTTCTTTTTAAATTATTTCGATAAAATAAAAGCCTAATGCTCGTATGAAAAGAAACTATAAAAAGCAATCACGATAAACTATTTCATTAACGAAAATAAGTGAAAATATTTTACTGATCTCCGGAAACAGGAACTCGAAAACAGAATCTGTATCAAATGGCTTCCCGAAATCACAAGTAGCAATTCGTATCAATGGCGTCCGGAACAGGAACAAAAAATTAAATTCAAATACACGTTTATTCGTATCAATAGCGCCCGTAAGAGTGACTAAGAACACGCAAGTCGTATCAAAGGCGCTCCGAAACAGCGACAAAAAGTAAATTCGTATCACTATACATATCATAAACTCCCGTTC
Source organism: Icerya purchasi (assembly GCA_039619475.1). Lineage (NCBI taxonomy): Eukaryota > Metazoa > Arthropoda > Insecta > Hemiptera > Monophlebidae > Icerya > Icerya purchasi. The sequence goes on along the minus strand of CM077116.1, from coordinate 30,276,914 downwards.
TTTACATTCAGCTTTTCAGATCTTTTACATCCTCCTAAGTTATTTCTCCTTCCTTCTCACACTAAATGCTCACCTCGAACCGCCTTCATCGAGTTCAGCGAGGCTTTGAGGTGCTTATTTCCTTCTTCTTCTATCCTTTTTACGGATAGTTCCAAGAGCGATGGGGGCCGCGAGTCCTCCTTCCTTGTTTCTTCCCTTCCACACTACGAACTTTATAAACTTCCTTCCTTCTGTTCTATTTTTACTGCAGAATCGTATGCAATACTTTTTCATTGCACTTTTCCCCTATAATAACAAGTACCGTATCTGTTCCGACTCGATGAGCGTCTTGCACGCCATATCCTCTCCTTTTCCATCTCCTTCATACGACTACACTATCCTTTCTATTCGTTCCTTAATTGCCAATCTTTTCTTAGTTCGTTCCATTCAAATCGATCTTCTTTGGATTCCCAGTCATAGCGGTATCGCGGGCAGCAACCTAGTTAATTTGCACGCTTTGCTTCTTCTAACGGCAAATTTTATCAATAAATTTCCTGCTAACAATATCCTTTTTCCATCTATGCAAGCACACCTTAAGTCATGGTGTTGGATATCTACATTACCTCCTTTTCTAATCCTCATTCCATTTACAAACTAATACAGCCTCTTCCTTCATCACGGTCTTGGGTTGTTGATTTTCCTAGCCTCAGTCGCTGCATTATTTCATCCATAACACGTCTTCGTATCAACCATAATTGCCATTCCTTCGTCTCTTTTTCGTTTTTGCTATTGTTTTTTCCCCACATTGTATTTTTCATCCCTCGGATCACCACTGCGTTTGTGATGCGGATCATATTCTCTTTTTGAATGTTCTCTTCTTGTGCAGGAGCGCTCCTCTTTTCTACACTAAGTTTTTACACTTTAAACTGCCTACTCCTTTTTGTATTTCCTACATACTTTCCTTTCACCAGATGTTGTTCCAGTTTTAGAAGAGTTAATTTCCTCCATTTCTCTATATAGCAAAAATTTAATCCTTTCGTTCCTAATTCTTGGATGACAAGTCACTTTCCTTGGTTGGCGTTCCCAAAAAAAAGCGAAAAAAAAACAACTCAAATTAGCAGATAATTTTTGTGTGCAGAGAAACAAAATTAAAAATCAACTTTTCTTCATGCAACGTACCATTCGAGAATCTTTTGTTAAATAATACTTTCAGCCGTTTCTTTTTCGACCTGTAGAAAACTTTATGCGCCACCTTTCCACATATAATGTTTAAGAGCTTTGGGAAATTTTAGATAGCTAACCTTTTCTGTCCTGAAACTATCTTTGCATCAGTCAAACATTGACATTGATCGAACTAAAAAAGCCGTTTCACAAACGGAGTCCGACCCTGGTTATTTTTAATACTTTCATACAAATTCCGTATATTACACGCAAGTAAGTATCTACTTCTGTGTCTGCTTCAAATTCCCCAACTTTTTCCTTTTTTTTTTTTTTTTTTTTTTAATGGGTTTGTCGCAATGGACATTGGCCCAAGAACAGTGGAATAGAGAGAAAAGAGAGACTCAGATCCTTACACGATCAGAGATAGCTGACAGAAAGGAATCGAGAGCTAGAATAACCGAAGGAGAAGGAAGGGAGAGAATGAATGAAGCACAGTATGGAGCGGGAATACCGTTTTGTAAGAGGAAGGAATAAAAAGAAGCCTGTTCAGTTGAAAGCGACGAACAACTTAACATTATATGATCGGGATCAGAAATACATTGATCGCCGGGAGGGTGCAATGGACAACAAGGAGAAGGCACGAGAGAATAACGGAACAATGAGGAAGGAAGCAAACTATGCCCAAAACGCAAGCGGCAAATCGCAGAGAGATTAGAACGGCGCATAGAAGGAAAGTTAATAAACCATGGAAAACGTGGAAGGGAAGGTTGAATAGACAAGAAAAGGGAGTTCGGGTTGGAGAATGAGGAGACGTAGGAGTCAGACCACAGTTTGGAATGAGCAGCTGCAGACAGAAGGGTAATATTAGAAGCTGAGAAGGCAGGAAGAAACCTACCAGAAGAGGAAGATAATCGAGCGAATGAGTCAACCAACTCATTTCCCTCGATTCCGAAATGACCAGGAATTCAAAGGAAATCCGTTTGGATAAAGTGGGAAAGGAAAAGATCGCGAATTAAGGAATGAATAAGGAGAATGATACAGTCGGTTGAGTGAGAAGGGAGAGGAGATGTGATAGACTGCAGCATGCTTTGAGCGTCCGACAGGATAAGGAGATTGCTAGAAGCCGAAGAAGTTTTGATAAAAAGGAGGGCACGCAGAATAGCCGAAGACTCAGCATAAAAGATTGAACAAAAGGAGGGAAGTTTAAAGGACTCGAAGTAATTGAGAGAAGGACAGAAGAAGGCTGCACCAACACCATTGGGTCCCTTGGAGCCATCAGTGAAGATCAAAAAATGGTTGGGGAAAAAAGAGCGAAGATTCTGTTGGAATTCTGATCTAACAACGTGATGAAGAAGAGGTTTGGGAGGAACAGGTGAATGAAAGCAGTTAATAGGATGAAGCAGAGAGGAAAAATTGAAGGAGAAATAAGGGAGTTTATCGTAAGAGTAGATATACGGAGAAAACTGTATAAGACGGCCAGCGATAAGAGATAGAATAGGAGTCTTGTTAGCAGAAAAGCGCCAGGAACGCAATATGTAGGAATAAGAAGGAATGAGAGAGCAAGAGGAAATAGACAACCGTTTGATGAGGAAATGATAACCCAAGAGGGAGCGTCTAAGGAAAAGGGGAGGAATGTGACACTCTGCGTGCAGAGCTGGGATAGGAGTAGACTTCCGGGCTCCAAGGCAGAGGCGGAGACATGTATTTTGGACCCGGTCGAGCTTAGACAGAAGGGATCTAGAAGAATTAGCATAAATATAGGAACAGTGTGCGAAAGGGATTTAATGAGGTTGAGCCTTTTGAAGGAAGATACGAATAAACGGTTGATATGGACATGGAAGGAAAGTCGCTATCTAGAAAAACACCTAAATAACGGAAGGAGGAAGTAAGAGGAATTGGGCCATTAGTTAGGACGAGGACGACTGACGAAGGAATAAACGGGCGCAATGTAAAGACGACAGTAGAAGATTTAGAAGAAGAGATGAAAAGATGGATGTTGGATAAGGCATTTTCCAATGCAATTAAGGAGATTTGAAGATGGGAGTTGGCCTGCGAGATGTTGCGATGAGAGGAATAAATGAGGATATCATCAGCAAAGAGAAGAGAACAGGAATTCAAAGATAGGGACGCAATTTTGATAAAATAAATATTAAATAAAGTGGGGCTAAGGCAGGAACCCTGCGGTAGTCCACGATAGACTAGTCTAGTGGCATCCTGAATATGAACAGAAGGAGTGACCGTTCGGCAGAGGAAAAGATTAATAATCAGGGTAGAAAAATGAGCCGGAATGTTTAAGGAAAGCATCAAATCAAAAAGAGTTGAAAGATGGACATTGTCGAAGGCTGCCGAAATATCAAGAAAGGAAGCAATAAGAAATTTTTTGTCGATGAATGACTTGTAAACATCTGCTAGGAATGCGCTAATACAATCAGGAGGGCCGCGACCAGGGCGAAAACCAAACATATTGCTAGGCAATAAGTTGTGGTGTTCTAGCCATCAAACAAGGCGTCTGTTGATTACGTTTTCGAAAAGCTTCCTGACACAAGAAGCAAGAGAAATTGGACGAAGTGAGGAAGAGTTCGGTTTAGGAATAGGGATAATAATGAAGGTATTCCAAGATAAAGGAGTACAACCAGAGTGGAGAAAAGAGTTAAACAAGTTTAAGAGAAACCGAAGAGAAGAGTCCGAAAGATTTTTGAGAACAGAAAAGGAAATACCGTCTACTCCGGGAGCAGAATCTGAAGAATTGCGTAAGGACGTTTCTAATTCCGTGAGGGTAAACGGAGTGACCAGAAAATGGGAGGAGTTGGAAGAAGACGAAATGCGACGAGATTCATTAAGGTTAGGAACGTAACAAGGGGCGATGGAGTCAATGAAAGAGATTAACTCATCATTCGAGAGATTACAGGAAAGAGGATGACGGGAAAGAGGGAACTTGAAAGCCTTAGCCATTTTCCAAACCTGAGAAATAGGAGTAGAGCGTGAGAAGGAGGAACAGAAGCTTTTCCACGCGTTTTTTTTTTGCTGATTTGAGGATGAATCTAGCTCTAGCATTGGCACTTTTATGAGAAAGATAGTTGCTGAGTGTAGGGCTAGAGCGATAAGATCTGAAAGTGGTTAAACTGAGATCGAAAGCAGCCTTACAATCCTGATTCCACCACAAAGCGGAGGACGATTTCACTTTCTTATGAGATGAACGACGGCCAGGAGGAGAAGAACAAGTTAAGGCAGAAGAGATAGAATCAATGAAGAATTTATATTGGGAAAAACAATTCAAAGAAGCAGGGATAGAAGATAGTGAGGAATCAACGGAGGAACGGAATAGAGACCAATCAACTTTAGAGAGAACCCAATTTGGAGAATTAGGAGGAGTAGAGGAAGGAGACTTCATTCACTGAAATAATAATAGGAACATGGTCACTTCCAAAGGTACCGTCTAAAGTATACCATGAACAACTGAGACCAAGATTAGGAGAGGTAAGGGATAGATCAATAGAGCTAAGCGCGGAGTGACTTCTGATGCACGTAGGAGAACCATCATTTAGAAGGAATAAATCATTCTGAAGGATGAAATTCTCTAGTATCGTGTCATTACTATTGTAGTTGGAACAACCCCACAAGGGTGAGTGGGCGTTCCAATCACCACCTATGAGGAAGGGAGAAGAAAGGGAGTTGACTAAAGATAGGAACGGAAAATCACGCAAATCGAAAGTCGGAGGAATGTAGGCGGAAATTAAATGAAAGGGTCTGGAAGAATAGTTAGGAATAGAGATGTGCACTAAGCTGGGATAAGGAGGATTAGGAGGAAACAAGGGTTGGGAAGCATGGACTAAAAACCGGACATCATTTCTTACTAAAATAGCTGAACCACCGTAGCCATCGCTACCGGTTGGAAAAGATCAGAGAGAATCCATTAAAACTGATGTCAGAAGCGCTTGTTAACCACGTTTCAGAAAGAAGCGCGATGTTAACGTCATATCCATCCAACAGCCGTTCAAAGGAGTTCCTGTTGGCCTTAATGCTGCGACAGTTCCATTGTAGAACCTTAAGACGACAAGACATAATGAATACTTAGATAGGTGGTAGTTGGATGAAGAAGTAGAACAAGGGAAGGAGGAAATATGCAATAGGCCAGAGAAGGAGGGAAGGTGAAAAGGAAGAAGAGAAAATAACCAATATTCCATTTCCATAAACCAACGAAATCGTTACAATTTCGAGAAAAGAGGAAAAGATAAAAAAGAACAAGATAAGGAAAAATGCAAAACAATAAAGCACCCTCCGCTCAGATAAATCATTGCGCGAGGGTTGAGGTATGCTATCAACTAACCTAGTTAAAGGCAGCAAGCAACACCGTCGCGCTGTAAGAAGGACGGTACAGAGATAGGAAAAGAGACAATGAGAAAGAAAAAATAAATAAGGTATAAATATGGAAAAATTCCATAAAGGTGGCTCCCATCGCTCAAAAAATTCATTGCGTCTGGGTCCCCGTATGCTATCAACCAACCTAGTTAAAGGAGGCAAGCAACACCGAAGGAGCACCATGTAAAATTGTAAAAGCGGCAGCATTATGCCAAAGTAAAAACTGAGGAGAAAAACCATGGCGTTGGTTTTACGGTAATGGAACGAGATGGTACATAAAGGAAGGAGAAAATTTAGAGAAGAAGAAAAAAGGAAAGAGAGAACAAAGAAGAAGTTAGAAGTAGAAAGTAGAAAAAAAGGTAACATCCACCATATCTAAGATTGCAAAAACTTGACAGATGGATAATATTTTATTCTCCAAATTTGGATCACCTTGTCCTAACATCCTTTGCCAAGCCGAAGAAGAACTTCTTCTTTAACTCTACAGCCGGTGTCGGGCTACACTAAATTTCGTTCTAATTAATTTACCGTAATTAAATCTAATAAATCCTCACTCAAACAGAAAACAATCCAATTACGATTAAAACCGGTCTGATTTTTTTTTTTTTTTTTTTTTATATATACACGCCATGTACAGCAACTAGGCTAGAAGCGTGCAAGCTTATTTAATAACGGGTTATATGAAGTGGAAGAAACCAGTAGATTTTAGGAAAGAGGACATAGAGGAAATTGTATTAGGGTCACCCTGGAGGATGGTAGCCATGTTACTGCTGATGTTCAATCTTTGCCGGAGGACGGAATAGGAAGGATATTCTAGCAGGAGATGTTTTACGGTCATGTTCACATTGCATACGAGACACTGCGTTTGCTGAGTTTTGTCGAGGATGTGCTTGTGCGTGAGGCTAGTGTGCCCTAAACGCAGGCGGCACAACAAGACGACCTGCTCCCTGCGGCTATCTGGCTGGTGATTCCATGCGCATATTTCCTTTTTGATAGAGTGTAGATGGGAAGGTTCCTCTGATTTATTTATCCAGTCCTGTTGCCATGACTCCAGCAGAAGCTCTTTTAACCAGTTTTTCATGTCTTCAAACGGCGTTTTGATGTTCAACGGGGGACAATTTTTAGCAGCATTCTTTGATTCCGCATCCGCTAGCCTGTTTCCCGGAATATCTGCGTGTCCAGGTATCCAGAGGAACGACGCGACCAGCGCAGAACAATGTAGTAAACGACCACAAATATCATCAGCAATTGGGTGCGTTGATCTTTTCTGTATGTGTTGTAGGGCCCCGAGGAAGTCTGTGCAGATTACTATATTGTTTTTGTTCGTGGTGACTGCATATTCGATTGCCAGCCTTATTCCGTATAGCTCCGCAGATGTTGCTGAAAAGATTGCCGGTAGTGAACAACTATCTACCACGACGGATTTTTGGATAACAGCACATCCTGCGTGGTTCTGCGATTTTAAAGCATCGGTGTAAAAGATGTGAGACCTTCTCATTGAGGGTAGCTTGTGTACAATGGCAAATCTTGATGTGCGGTGATTAACCAGGGAAAAATCAAATTTATCGAGCCAGCATGACCATGGCGGCAAGGTCGGATTCGAGGAACGTTCAACGTGTGTCAGCTCTTCAATTTTGAGACCTAAAGGTGTGCTTATATTTGATTGTATGTATATTCTCGATAGGGAGTTTAACGTAAGGACTGCCAAAGAGAGAAAGTGCGAGCTTGAAAAGGTGTTTGCTTGGAGAGATCGTAAAATCCGGTTCGAAGTAGGTAAATTTGGCAAGGAGCTTGTGTGGAGAAGAAGAACCAGTAAGTGATAATTTCGTCTCATGCGTGGGGGCAGCTCCGAGGCCTCGCACAGTAAACTTGCGATGGGAGTTGTGCGAAACGCTCCGATGGATACGCGAATAGCTGTGTGCTGAAGGCTGTCGAGTGTTGAAAGTAGCATCTTTGATGCTGTTGAGTATAGTGGGGCTCCATAGTCGCATTTTGACCGAATCTGTGCTTGATATATTCGAAGCAACGATGTTCGATGAGCTCCAAACGTTGTGTGTGATAACTTCTTTATGATGTTGAGCTTTTTTAAAACGCACGATTTTTTTAAGCAAGAAATGTGCTGTTTCCATGACAATCTGTTGTCAAGAACAAATCCTAAATATTTTGCTGTCTCCGCTTGTGTTATTATTGAATTGTTAACGTAAATTTTTATAGAATGATGACAGCGCCAAATTTTGCAGAAGTGTACGACTTTAGTTTTTTCAGCAGAGAATTTGAATCCACTTTTGTCTGACCATGATGAAAGGTCGTTGATTGCGCTTTGCAGGGTATTCGTTCCTAACTTGATGTTTGAACAACTAGTGAATATAACGAGATCATCGGCGAACATCGATATTTTTACCCGCGGTATGATAATGTCCGTAACGTCATTAATTGCAATATTAAATAAGGTGGGTCCTAACACCGAGCCTTGTGGGATTCCATTCTCTAGTCGTATCGTTCTGGATCTTGAGTTTCCAATTTTTACTCTGCACAGACGGTCAGCAAGAAAGCTTTTGATAAAGAGCGGTAGGAGTCCGCGGAACTTCCACTTATAAATGGTTTCCAATACCTTGTGGCTTGAGGTGCGATCGAAAGCTTTACTTAGGTCGAGAAAATGGAGTTTCCGAGAGAACGCTTCCCGAATAGATTCCGTTAGGTATAGCACTTGGTCTATTGTGGATCGCGTTTTCCGGAAGCCACCATGATAGGTTTTCCTTTAAACTACCATTTTTCTTCTCCCTTTCTCTCTTTTGTACTATTGATTTAAGTAACAAGTACTACCAATAGGTAAACAACAGAAAGTAGCTTTATTAAGATGGGAGGCCACTCATTCCAAGAATAATTAATATTAAAAAACAGAAAAAGAAAATAGATAAAAATAAAATTTGGAAATTCCCAAATATTGCTACCATTTTAATTTTTAATAAAATCGTCTGTAAATTTTTCCGACAACTGCAATGCGGCTAACAGGTGAAAATCACTAAACATCAAATCGAGCGAGTTAGACGTTGAAAAGGGTGCTACGTCAAATAGTACCACCTAATTGTGTCAAAATCACGCAAGACATTATAGCATACAGGTGCCTAACTAAAACAAGACGCCTTAATGATTTTCTGCATTTCGATTTTTTCTAATCAGACGCTCACTTCCTGAAAACCAATTTATCTAAACGATTCTTTAAACTCGCAGCAATGAAATAATGCCAATCCACGTTTCATACCCTACGACTGGATAAACGCAGTTTAAAAATATACCATAATGTTAAGGAAACTTCAAAAAAACATCGCCGAATGATCTCTATTACATATATCTGTAAATCGCGTTTATTATTACATATTTATTTTTTAAACATATAATATAAAAATGGGTGCAACGCAAATTTTATTTGCTTACATAAATTTCGCTCGATTCGGTGTTAACTACAACCGTACCCACATAAATCCAGTCCCTTCTGCCTACTCTATACATCAACTAGCATGCATACGATGGTACGCACGAAGGTTTGTCATTGTTATCCACATGACTATAAGCGATTATTTTATTTAATTTTTGTAATCATTTCTGTTTCTGAAATCAAAATTCAGGACCTCCATGACGGGAGTCAAGTGCTCTAGCAACTAGGCTATCACGACGACAGAGCGTTCGGGAAACGATCAGTTCCGAATACAAACTCGCAGGAAGTTCTCCATTTTCAAAACGTTCTTACACGATAAAAACCTGTTTCAAAAGTGTCTGCAGAGCGTTTAATACCCGAAAATGTATATCGCACTCTAAATTGCAGTGTCGCATTTATAATACATAAACAGCGAATCTACTTAAGAACCTTCGTATTTAAGATAGGAGTGAAAATAGATATGGTTTATTATAAAAATTTTACAAAGTACCAAAAAAAAAAAAAAAAAAAAAAAAAAAAAAAAATATCCACTTTTTCGGCATGTAACAGTCAGTAAATAAAAAGAGAACTATAAGGTGTAAATATTTTTAAAAAATTAAAAATAATTTTTTACGCATCCAGGAGAAGAAACCATCAAAAATCTAACTATTTAGGTGAAAGCCAAGAATTATACAGTTGATCTCGTTTGAAATGACAGCCGAATTTAATATTAAAAATTACTATCACTAAAAGGAGACACGATTTGGAATATATGATTTTTTTTTTATACGTATTATATGTTTTTTTAATTTAAATGCGCAGAGGCAACACCGATTTTATTAATAAATGTAACTTTCATAAAAAGAAAACTTTTTTCCTGCGAAATTTTAATATACGCATCATTATTAATAGCTGACGGAATCCCGAGTCTACCTCTAACTGATCCTTTCCCCTCTTGTCGTTTCTGGGCGAAGATCCGTTGCTGACGTGTCCAAAAAGGGGAGGGGAGGGGGTTAAAAAAATACGAAAGATAATAATTTGAAGAATCCATAAACGCATATTCTTAAAGTTCGTAACAAGTCGAACATTAAATGCGATTTTTCGATAATATCTAATGAACTAGACAAAATAAAAGTATATGCAGTAATTAACGAGGGGTTCTACATTTTTTGTTATTAAACAAGGGAAATAATAAATAGATAAGGATTTTTGAGCCTACGATTGTTTTTACGATAATTTTTTGACATCGTTGTTTCAAACAATATTTGATAAATAAAAATTATTTCGTTTTGTTGAAATTTATGTTGATAAATAAAATTGATTGCCCGTCTATTAAAAGATTTCTCCAATTTTTAATGATCGTCAGAAAGTGGATTTTTTGAACGATACCTATCGTAGAATAAGAAACAAACAATAAATAGCGAAAATATGAACAGGTTCATTGAGTTTTCCAGAGAATAATTCACGATATAAAGAAAAGTGGAAGTCCATGATTACTTTTGTCTGAGAGACCCCTCCGGGGCAGCGACTGGCTTATCGAAGAATTTGTGAATTATTAACTCTCGATAGAAAAAGTTCATAACTACGAACAGTTGTAATGAGAGGAAAATTAAAGTTTATTAATTTATATAATTTACATCAGAATCGATGAATTATTACGCATCAACGATTATTAACTAAGTAATAATTCAGAAAACCGAATAAAAATCGTTCGACGACTGCCTCTTATTCCTCTCGCACGGTACAGTAAAACTCTTTTTTAACCGAACTTAAGTTTATTCAAAGCTCCGGTTAACTAAAAAAAAAACATTGAGGAAAGAAATGACTGCTACGGACAATCGCACCATTAAAATAAACACGTAACGGAAAAAAGAAAGTCAGAGAAGTGGCAGAATGCCAATAATTGCAATAAATGTAAATACATATATAAATTTAGATAATTCACCGTTTATTACTAATCATAACTGAGAATTATCGCTGACTGACTGTGTGTTTTTTATCTGTTTTAGTTCGTGGATTATTCGAAAAACTGATATAGTTCAGTTAAAATATTTTGAGTTTTACTTACGTTGTGATATGTTTATTTCAGTCATCATCACAGAGTGTCATACTCACTTTCCGATCGCAGGCGACTATCTATTCATACATTAGCGGTATAGACATTGTACTTGTTTTTTTTTTTGAGAGACTTAACGCCTTAATAGACATAATCCATATCTTTATTAGTTATAATCTACGTGTATAAATATATATTTATAGTTAATTATAATTTATGAGATTAGTGGATCTGAAGAATTGTAATAGATTGCGTGTATTCCGAGTTGCTGGAAGGCCGCTACGATATGTGGTATAACTCTGACATTCTTGCAGAATGTGTGGACCGATAGTAAGGTATCGCACCGATTACACCAAGGAGATGGACTATTATTCAGTAGATGGAAATATGTATGGCCAATCCTTAGTCTGTTGACGACCATCTCCTTCTTTCGTGAAACAGCAATATTGCACATTGAACCATGGTCAAGCACACTGTCGATTCAGTTTTTTTTAGCACTATTTGTCTGATGTTTTCTTTCAAAATGTCAAATAAACGGATGGAATGAACCTGATGGCTGTCTGGCTAGTTGATGAACTCAGTCGTGTTTGCGTTAGAACATAAGACACTAGACACTTTAAACTGATATTATGATACACAAATGCAGTCCTATTTATGTCTGCCTACTACACGTCAATTGTAGTGATATGCATTTTTGCTATAGCCTTCCACGTGACTGTTAGCGGCTAATACATTTATATTGTAATTTCCGTCGTCGCCTGTGATCGAACTCAAAACTTCTGTAACGGAAATCAAGGAGGTTCTAGCAACTAGTAGGCTATCGCGACGGCTAATTATAACGTGGCTTTTTTCTTTCCTACTTTTGTAATCCGTAAAGCCGTATTAAACATGAATTAAAGACTCACTTGCTACTTTTCATGATGATTTCGATAGCAAACCACGTGTCTATCGAGACTTAACTACCCCGAGCACTGAACGCGAACGTATTTCCCGGTCGATTTGTTCAACGTAAAAATTAATCTTTACACCTGGGGCACGTCTATTAACAAACCCGGTGCGCTTTTTAGTCATCACCGCCGGATTTATAAATCTTTCGTATTTTTTAAAGTAAAAAATCAATATAGACGGAATTTTAATGTTTGTTTAAATATAATCCACATTACACGGCAATCGATACTAATTAAAAATGATTGTAGCGAAAAGTTTAACATTTTTTAAATCGGTGTTTATAAATGTTAAAATTACAAATAATACCAAAAAAAAAAAAAAAAAATATAATTAAAATAGAAATGAGCTAAATTACATACGCAGAACAATCCCCCCACATCTGTTCTTTTCCGTTACTAGAACTTTTGCAGGTAACTCTTGTTGATCGCTGTAATCTTTATGTAAAAAATATTGGCAGTGTAAACGACCGACTCTGTAGTTCTCGTTACTTTTACATTTTTCACATTCGTTCTAATCCCTTATTCGTGGAATTAGAGCAACAGAATTTTCTTTGCACACTCCGTCAAAAATAAAAATGTATCTTTTGACATTGTAATATTACACTCGCATTCTTCATCGGTGACACGGTAAAATCATTCGTAATAATATCGATTTTTCGACGATTTCAGCTAATAATAGACACGCGTTTATACGACTCGTAAAAATCATGATATTATTATTTCAGTTACATTTCTAATAAACGTGCCGCTTTATATTATACCGCGAATTGTTCAACATGGCAGACCACCACGAATTGTTCAACATGGCAGACAATAAACACAGAGCCCTAATTAGATGGCGCAAAGAGATAATCACACGCACAGAATAGGTGGATGATAAGACAGCATTCACCGTTGATTTGTTCGCTATCGATAAAAAATTACAACAACGGCACTCAATGTCGTCGCCCCCGCCTAGTTAAAGTAATACGTAAGCCTTTTAAAATTTTCCCCCGTCATTGTTCGTAAGCTTTTTCAGTCTATTCGTCGTACTCTTAAAGTAGATTGCGGCTCTTCGACTTCATTTAACGCAAATCCGAAATCATTTTTTATGATACGATATTCACCATTCAACATTACCACCGACTCTTTTGCAGACAACTTCTTCTGCATTTCAGATAGCAAATCGAATCATAAAAACGTACGTTACTATTAAAGTACACTTAGTTATGTGCGTATTCTTTGCAAGTGACATACCGGGCGTGGATCTCAGGCGATGTTTCTCCACTTCATAAAGAATGCGACCATCTAGCCTGGTGGTGCAGTCACGAGCGCGGATATCTTGCACTACTATAATAAATAGGAAACCCATAAATGAAGTAGACTTTTTATTTGGTCGATATTGTTTTCGTTGCAGGCGGGTATGTAATAACAACTGTGCTCGCCACAAACGACAGTCGAATTATTTCCGCTGTTTACGCACTGGTGCGACATAATCAACGCTGCACATAAAAGAGCATGCGCCGAGAACAACTCGATAACAATAGGCGTCCAGAGAAAAATCGTTCGATGCTGGAAAATACGAAAGAAAGCTGATTAAAATAACATATTATATCGGGGCAAACCGGTTCGTCGTTTTAGTTCGCTAATGTCGTCGAACAGAGCAATTTCCAAAAATAACCTATTATTCAATATTTACAGTGAACCATTTCACTTGAAAACAGTTCAGGGCGCCCTCAAAGATCTGCGAGAAAAGTAACACAATTATTCAGCAACACACGGTTGGTACCATGCTGATAGGTACATACGAGTATATTGTGACAGTTAAATCAGCGCCGAGAAAAACCGCTATAAATGCAGAGTAGTATATAATCGCAAAATTACGGCGGAAGTGACAAAAGCAGCAATTTACACGAAATAAATGCTGAAAAATCGGTCCTTATCGTTAACAAGCGCGTTTTTATCGACAGCTAATATTATTATCATTGTCATCATTATCATCATTATCATAATCATCATCATCAATATCAACATAATCGTCATCTGAGTTCCGCTTAAAGACAAATTCATAAAAGCTCCACCTCTTTTAGAACATTCTATATCATTTACCCGCACCAAAACGCACCGTAAACAAGACCAAACTCTTTCTGTGCTTCTTTTTTTTTTATTTCTTTTTTTTTTTTTTTTTTACTCCTCGGACATTAATTCGGCGCAAGAGGAATTTATCTATATTTCTAACGTGCAGCAGTGAGAAGATTCGAAACTTCCTAGTTAAAATAATGCCTCGCTAACCGGCTAACACTTTTTTTCCCTTTCTAAGATAAAAATTTTCTATTTTTCCCGTTCTCTTTTCTTCATCAAATCCTGCATTTCCCTTCCTCATCTCTGACGTTAGTAGTGTACACTTATTTTTAAAACTATTTTCATTTTACCTCTCGATACTCATTCAGTTTTTTGTCTTAATTCCTTTTATCCGTTCTCCGCAAAACCACACTTGTACGTTTGTTTCATTATTTTACTGGTCGATATCTCCATGGGTCTTCTTACTTTCTTCAGAGTTAATACAGTCAAGTCATATTCGACATCTAGATGAAAAAAATAACCGCGTTCAAGAATCATTAAGTATTTTAGGGACGACTGCCGCTAAAAATTGTGAAAACAAAATCACCTTTATTAATTCTGTTGAAATAAGATAACGGAAATGTTTGAAATTCCCTAAAAATACACAGATGCAACTTAATGCGGACCACAAACTTTACAACACGTAGTTTATGTTAAGGTTCATTTAGCGCGAGTAATACTACATCGATCCTTTTCAAAGATTACAACATCCAAGTGCTGTTTTTATCCTCCCTCTCGTGATTTCTAATTAAACTAGATCGCAGCTCTTTGCACCTCTCACATCGTCCTTTATTACTTGCTCAACTTAAAGTGCTCTACCTTCCGCTTATTATTTACGCGTCATTTTTAATGGGAATAAGCAAACAAACGCCGAATCAAAATAAATTTTTAATAATGCTAGTCGTAAACTTTCAGCATCAATGTCGACTCTAACGACCGCGATCAAATAAAATTCGATATTTCCTTTAATAACGTCTTCCGGAATGCTAACAGTTCGGAACATAATTTCACCTTTAATAGCTTCGTCAAGTAGGTTACATCTATTGTATGTGCTTTTAATTTGACCATCGCAGACAGATATTAAAAAATTTTACTCTACTACATCATGCTCGATCATAATACGTCATTTTACCGAATCCATTATTCGCTTGTCGAGGTATTCCAGTTATAAGCCCAACAGAAAATAATCTCACACGTTGAAAAAATTAATTCGCCTGCGGAGCCAGCAACCGTGGCGTAATTGCTTAAAGCAGTGGCCTTTCGTTCAAGTAGAATTGAGTTCGAATCCCGCTGCCGTATTTTGTAACTTCCAAAAGTTTCACTTGAGCTGAGTTGATATCTCCGCAGTTAACGCGCCTACAAAAAAAAGAACTAACGAAAAATATTACCTGTCTGCGAATATCAAGGCCGAATTTGCATTACCATCATCGCTCAAATATGAACGGCCTGAGCTATAAGGTTATAATTCCCGATATTCTTAACCGAAAATTAACGTTCAACTAATTCCAATCTGTTTTCACGCATAACCGTTATGTATATATATATATGTATGTATGTATATATTTATATATGTGGTGTATTTCAACCCAATACCAAAAAACTATTACCCCAAAATCATCAACCGTCCCTAAATGCGAATGTTTGCGCAGAAACGCGTGCGAACTTCAGCATTTGGATGAAATATATTTGAATGCATACAGCCTTATAATCGAAAAATTTCGTTTCATCTAATAATAATTCTTCGTACGAATGATAAAAATCACCCCATGGGCTATTCGCCTTTTAAAAATCAATTTCTTTTAACTTTTTTTTCGAAAAATTTGTATTCTAAGTAACTGTGCTTTCAAACAGAAACACGTTATTATCAAACATCGTCAATTCGTGTATTACAATTTAGGGCAGCGCGCAAAACAAAACTGGTTCTAAAATATTCAGTATTTCGTTAAGTTCCGGAAAATCACAGCGATTCGCTACTCCCTATTCGGTCATTCGCTGCAGCTGTAACCACAGCACTGGCGCATTACTACACGACTAAACTGGTCCGTGATCACACTCGCTCACTATTCGCGCGTACTCACTTAAACTGTTTCTCCTTCCGGGTCTTCTTGTATTTACCCCTACGACCATACACAACCCTGCTTCTGTCGGTCTATCCTTAACCGGTACAGTTCTTTCTCGCGTTAATTGCTTCTGTTGTTTCGGCATCTTGTTTGGCAGTCGTCTGCCCTTCTCCGAACATATCAAATATCCCTCCTCTTCTATCAAAAGGCTAAATTTGCCGAAAGCCCTATCGCCAACTAAATGGGACGGTGATCCGTTCACTGCTATTTCTCTATATAAGTCCACGATTCGTTCCAAATTGGACTATTGTTGTCTTTTATTTATGCCTGTGCCTCCGAGACCCGAATTTCTAAACTAAATTTAATCCAAAATTCTTACCTTCGACTCTGCCTCAGTGCTCTTACGTCTCCTCCACAATCCTAGCACTTCCTACCGAATCTAATTCGCCACCCCTGTCTATCGCGGCCGATCTTATTTGAGCTATCGCTTTCTACATCCTCTATTTTCATTCATTGCTACCTTTAAATTTCCAAGAATTGACATTTTGTGTCGAGGACAATTCCTGTAAAGTCCGACTTATTGTTAGTTCATTTTGGCCCTATACAATTTCTTTTAATAGTCTCCTCCCCAATTTTTCCTGTAACTTCAATAACCTCTGTCGTCCTCCCAGGGTTTCTATTCTGTCCGCACTTCCAAAATCTGCCCTTTAAGCCGTAAATAAACAGGAATTCTACAGCACTATCAATCCCTTCTTTTCCTCTTGCATAACCATTATCACCGACTGGTGATCGTACTTCATTCTTCTAAATTTTAACTTTTCCGAATCTTTTTGTCTTCTCCCATTCTGTTCCATATTTACGGCCTAGTTGATGATCATTTTATGTTTTTCATTTCCTCTAATCGATTTTTTCCCGATTGTTTGATTATCTCTGACTCCGTGAGTGCCCTTCAGGCCATCTGTTCCCCCGATCCTGATCATTCCTGTGACTTTATTACTCTCCGTACACGTTCTCCCATTCAGAATCTCTCTTTTCTCCGTACGAGTTCCTGCCCATCTTGGCATATTCGGTAATGAAGCAGCTGATTCTTTATTTTGGGTTGCATCTTCTTCTTCTTTCTTCATCAAAAAAACCCCATCTTCTAACCCCCTACCACTACGTAAATATTTCTTTGTTTTGTTCATTTCTAATTATTTCTAAGTAATAGTTTTTGGTTGACGGACACCAAAAAAAGCTTTCCTGGTACAGTTGGAAGTAGGCAAATCGTATCTCCTAAATGTCTGCTGCAGCCCTATACTAATAGAAAAATCGACTGCAACCTTCTCTAAACGATCGTGAATGTCAATTTCGGGGTTTTCAATTTTTTTTAAAAACAGCTCTTTTAATCTATCTTTCTAAATTTTCTCATTTATTATAAGCGGATATGTTTCGGAATATCCAACAGTCGCGTCAAGAAGTTCTTTCGTTGAGCATAACTCACGGCACTTTATTACTAAAATATACAGTCCATCTGGCGCGCGAAATTCATTTTAAAGCTTAGCGAAGAAAGAAAACTCAAAGCGTAGATATTTAAGAAATGCTACTTACCATCCTTAACCGACTGAACATATACCGGATTATCCCCAGATACTTTCATTCCGTAACCCCTATCATCTTTTATCACAACCAACGTTACAATCGTATGATGGACGGTATTCGAATTCTGATGATTGAGGAAAGGAACGCCGGCATCTGGAGAACCAACCAGAGCGGAGCCTGGCCTCTGACTAGGTGATCTCCTGAACGAGGGACCATTTGAAACTCGAAGAGTCGTATTGACACCTCTGAAAATAAACAAAATCAAATCAAAGAATAATTAAAATATCATCTGTAACTCTAACTGGTATTTGATTTAATACGATATATTTCAATTTTATATTCTTACTTATATAGTATATATAAAAAGTGTGTTTGGAATAATCGAAAAAAAAAAAAACAAAAAAACATCGCGAGGAACTTATTATTTTAATTAAATATAAATAAGTACATCTTTCTTCTTCGTGTTCTACCTTTTTCAACTTGCTGCGACACCGTCTCGCCGATACCGATTGTTTCAAAATTTAACCGCCAAATCCAAAAGTCGACTACTTCTTTTTTTTACAGATAAAAATTATAATCTTTACAAGACTTTCAAACCGTTCAGTAAATTTGTTTCCATCATTACTGTCACGTACACTTACATAATATGTGTTCACATTTTTAGGATTCCGTACACATATAGCGTACGGAATCCTAATAAGATAGTTCAAAAACGACAAAAATTTAAAATAAACATCAATAACTCAAGAACAGTTTTTCTTATAAACTTCAAATACAAAAATGACAATTAAAATTCTCGTTAAAACGATCTATAACTTCAAGATAACCGATGATTACCTTGGGCGGCAAAAAAGCCAAAAAACCGTCAAGAATATATAATGTGGCATTTCAAACTACCTCAAAAATCACCCTTAAAAATTCATAATTCATCGCCAGATAAACTTTTAAAGGTGAAATTCAAAATATAATCAAAAAACTACGGTAAAAAAAAATTATTGAAATCGCCCCCTTTTGGACCAAAAACAGCAAAAAAAAAAAAAGAAAACGGAAGTTCACGTAAGTATTAGCCCGAGTAAAAACGTTGGAGAAACCAAAACGTACTTCAAAACATATTCATAAAGGAACACCTTGTAGGAAAAATATAGCCAAGCTTACAATTTTATATTCAGACCATTTGGGGCGCCGAAAGCTCAAAAATTTTTGGAAAAAGTATTTTATTTTTTAGGCATGTCATATATCGTTGGAAATATCGCTATTTGTCGGAAACAAAACCGTATTTCCACTTCCTTAACGAAACTTTCAAAAATGCCGAAAAGTTCAAACAGGCGCAAAAAATAACGTGCTCTCCCTTAGCGCCACGAGCATTACAGCTAAAAATTTTGAACATGGTTAAAAATATGCGCATCCCCGTATATTTCTCTGGTTTGGAACATCCGGGTTTCCAGCTTTAAAATTAGACCTTCGGGGCGTCGAAAGCTCGAAATTTTGAAAAAAATATGTTTTTTCCCGGGAATGCGGTATATCCTTGAAAAGAACGCTATTTTTCGAGAACGAAGCCGTATTTCATTTCCTCAACGGAACTTTCGAAATTTACGAAAAGTTAAAAAAAACGGGAAAACTAATATGTAGCCCTCTCTTTGCGACGCGATTATTATGGTTAAAAATTTGGAAAGAGGTTAAAAAAGTGCGTATCTTTGCATATTTCTTTACTTTGGAACATCCGCGTTTCCAACTTTAAAATTGGACCCTTGGAACATCGAAAGTTCGAAAGTTTCAATACAATATTTTTTTTTTTCGGTCATGTAATATATCGGTGGGAAGAGCGCTATTTGTAGAGTACAAACCAGTATTTCATTTTTTTACGAAATTTTGAAAGTTAACGAAAAGTTCAAAAAAACGCAAGAACTAATATGTAGCCCCATCTTTGCAACACGAGCATTATGGCTAAAAATTTTGAACAAGGTTAAAAAAATGTGCATCCCCATAAACTTCTCTAGTATGGAACATCCGGGTTTCCAACTTTAAAATTTGATGCTGGGGCGCCAAAAGCTCGAAGAATTTGAAAAAAATATTTTTTTTCCCGGGCATGTAATGTTGGAAAAATCACTATTTACGGGAACGAAACCCATTTCCTTAACGGAACTTTTGAATTTGACGAGAAGTTTGAAAAAGCGCGCAAGACCACGTATGTCTCTTTCTTGATGATGCGAGTAGGTATCGTAGTTAAACATTTTGAATAAGATTAAAAATATGTACATTTCCGTATATTTTTCTAGTTTGGAAAGTCTGGATTTCAACGTCAAAATTAGGCCTCAGAAGGTGCGAAATACTTGACATTTTTAAAAAAAAAAAAAATTTCTCGGGCATGTGATATATCGATTAAGAGATCACACTATTTGTCGGAAACGAAACCGTATTTCATTTTCTTAACAAAATTTTCGAGATGGCGATAATTTCAAAAAATCACTAAAAATTACGTTCCCCATCCTCTTTACAGCGAGAAAATTCAGATTCCTTCTCTTTGCATTTAGTATTATGTGAATATAAATATTTTGGTTATCGTTAACTTAACATACGGAATCCGCAGCATTGACTAAACTTGTTTAACATATAATGCAATAAGTTTGAATTTGTAAATAATAATATAAATATTCACAGACGTTGCACACGCGCGAAAATTTCGTCATATATTAAAGGAAACTTTAGATCTTTCAGAATGAATCTGTAAGAAAATGGCACATAGTAGAAAAGATCCTTATCAAATTTATTCAAACATGAACTATATTACTCCTGTGTACATCACAGTATCAATTTCCATCCCAGTTATACAGAAAACGGTATGAACAGATTTCGATTTTGCGATCTCACACCGAAAAACGAAAACAAGACGACTAAATAGATAAAAACGATCATACTAGTTCAGAATTTTTCCGGTTTTTAAACTAATTTGCTTTCTAAATTTTGAAAACTACTTTAGCGAAACTATACGGAACCATATCAAAGATGATTCTATAATACGGTTTACTCTTGCTTAAGAAAATACGAAAAGCTCACAACGTAGTTGAATGCACCTCAAATTTATCCAAATTGCACATAATTTATTCATTTCCAAATTTCAAAAATAGAAAAAGTAATAAACAGATTACAAATCGGTTCTTTACGTTAAGTCTTATCGAACCGTTAACTCTATTAAAAGCATTTTTCACAACAATCTAATTCGCACACTTTATGCATATATATATATATATATATATTATACACGTTGAAATCAGTATTCTTAAAAGACAATTACAATTCACGAAAATTAAAAGAAAATTAACAAGTTTATAACCTGTAGACGAATGAATTCTTCATTTAATTTTTATGAACAACCCGTCATTCCAAGAACACCGAACTTTCCTGCAGAAATTAATTGATATATAAAGTATTTTAATTCCATAAGTGCCCAAATAACCACATTACAAAAAAATTTCCTAAACCATAAATTATCAACTGGTATAGAAATATCTTAATTTGAAAATTTTCATTCTTAAAATGTCACAAAATGATGATGAAGGCAAAAATTAACTATATACAAAATATTACACAATAAATTTCACAAACTTATTAGAACTAAAATAAAAATAAATGAAAACAAAAAATTGTTAAAATAATTTCTCGGAAAAATTTATCCCTAAAAAAACTCTATAATTTATGAAAAGTTAATAAATATACTTTAATGGAAACATGTAATTGTTCTTCGAGATAAAGTTTAACTACCTAATTTTGATAGCTTACCACGACTCTCAACCCAATGATTTATCTGAACGATAAAAGTTTAAATCTTGCTTGAAATTTCTTACCCAATTGCTTTTTTTCTTTTTACCTTGTCTTATAAAGATGGTACGGTTTTAGATTTCGATTTATCCTTTTAATCTCTTTCCTCCGTTGCCTATCGTGTTCTTCCATCATTTTTTCAATCTTTCCTTTATTACCTCTTCTTCCGGGCTTCTTCAGTCTGAAAATCCACTATGCCACAGGTAAACTTAATATTCTATACTGGAACTACCGTAGTATTAAGAGCAACAAAAGCTCCTTAGAACAACTGTTGGATCAGTACAATATTAGCATTACTCTGCCTTCTGAAACTTCGTTAAAAAGTTCTTCTGTCCGTGTTTCTCCTTCATTCATCATAAACGAATTCAGTACTACACACAATTTGAAATCAGTAAATATCTGGTTAGGCCAAGAGAAATTGCGTAATCCCAAAAATTCTAATTCTGTTCACCAAAGTATCACAGAATACGATTAATAACTTATTGACAAAAGCTATATATATGTTACTATCTTCAAATTTAAGTCTCTTACTTACATCTACGCTATTATCTACTTCCCTATATGGAATATTCATCATTCTACTTACGTCTAAATACGGTAAAGAAGCTCTTGGGGAAAGTGTGAAACATACAAAGATCCATTAGTTCGTCAAATAATATTATTAAACTACTGGCAAGAACAATTTTAAATAAATCAAGGAATTTCGATGATATGAATGCTACTTTATCATATGAACAATTTGGTTTCAGATCATAATTAAACAAGCCATCGCTCAGTTAACAGCAGTCACGTGTGATCAAATAGCAGATAATTTCAATTTGAACAAACCTACAAAAAATTATTTAATATTGACACTATAGTCTTACTTTTAGTCAGTACGTAAAATAATGCATCTGCAAACTAAGAAATTTTAAAATAAAAGATTATACATCGTCTATCGTACTCATTAACCCCTTTACAAGTCAAATTTCTGAAAACTCATAAGTGTATACTTTTTGGAAAAGTTTTTACAAGTGAAAAAAAAACAAAATTAATGATTTTTCGAAATATTTATTATTTACTTCAAAATTCAAAGAAAAACGATATGCCGCTCAAGAGTTGCATTAATTCTTTGTGAAGTTTTTGCAGACGGCCGAACGGTATGTTACAGTTATGTCACCACATTGTCCTATATTATTAAACTGAAATATTTAAATATTTGATTTTTAGCATACTTATAAATTATGTATTACCGATTTTTGTTTTAAAAGAAAAATTTACCTTTTTTATCCACACAAACCAGTCATTTTCCTTTCCGTTTCATTTCCCATAAAAAATTGTTATAATAACCGGTTAAATTTTTGTTAACTACTCCCCTGCCATTTCCAGTTACCTTTTTTACGCTGAATTTTAAAATTTTATCTTTACAATAATTGGTTTAAATAAGTTTTTTTTTCTCGAGGAAATTCTTGAGTGACTATGATAATCATTGATAACTGCATTGTTTTCTGCAACCTTAATCACTAAATCAGTAATATCTGCGTTGTTTCCGTAATGACCAAGTAATTCTGTATTTTCCTCGCGACTATACGGTTCAAGTTCACTGACCCTATTAGTTAGCTCTTCAATTTGTCTTCCTTCATAATTCCATCGATCGGAGAAAGATGTTCATCAGAAAGTCTTTAACACTTCGGAGGTTGAATCTTAATTTTCTATTATTTCTAGATCTTCATATTGGATCTGCAATAAAGTTTATCGAGCATTTTACTTCAGCTATCGCTTTTATAATACCAAGTCCGCGTGCTACGGTGGTGTATTATAAAAGCAGTTCTTAAATAGGCATATTTCAGTGTTCGTTATTTCGAACCGTTTTCTTTTCACTATCAGGAAAGAGGGATATTTTATACGATTCCGCTTTTATATAACCCTTCTTGTTTTATTATTAAAATTCAAATATTTCATTAAAATTTAAAACAAAATTCGATTAAAAATCAAATCACTCGATTAATCGTTTCATATAATATATACGGTGTATAGTCTGTCAGATGGTAAATGATAAGGCGTAACTTTCAGTAGCGGTAGACCAATAGGCAAATAAAATAAACCGATTGAATACGGAATGAGTTTATACTATTATAATTAACAAAATGGGCAGTTTCAGAGACCTATAAAAAAAATACACACATATATATGTTATATATGATGCGAGGATAAATTTTATTGTTTGAATTTCAAGATTCAAACATAAACCACCACCTTTGGAAACGATAAAAATAACGAAAATACCCGAAATATTGCACCTGTTAAAATTGAATATAAAATTAATTTTATCGTTTCATGCAACACTATTATCAACTTCCTAAAATCAAACATCGATTTAATTAACTGTCGAGTTTGAAATCCAACAACATTTTTTTAATCTCATTTTCCCAATATATTCCTTCCCTTAATCGGTCCATCGCACAAACTCCTTTTTGTATTTCCGTTACTATGTTAATTATATTTCTGGTACATAGTGATAATTACTTGTAAATTAAAACCTACGAAACCTCATTTTCATTCATCATTAAGCAGGCTTTTAACTAATTTCACTAAAGTTTTTACATTTTTACATCTCAGACCTTTACAAAATTACGTCTTTTTTTTTTTTTTTTTGAAAACAACGTTTACAGGTGACAAAAAAATTCGTCGTATAATTCATTGAGTTTTTTCCTTCCCCAATTAGTATTCTCGTTTTTTCTTCTATTTTTAATTTATACATATATATATAAGCTTACATAGCTTTATTGTTACATTTTTATATAATCGAATTTTCTAGTTACGCAAAATATATAAATTTAATTTTGTTTAAAAATATTTCACGCGAACAAACTTGACACAATCACGTAATATTCATCATCTCCGTTAGAGGTATTCTTTTCAACCATTACGTTTCTACGCATTTATTCTGGTAATTTGTATTAATGTGACTACTGCAATTCATATTTTATTTCTCTCACGTCGGTAACAACCTGGTTGTTTTAATTCTTGCATTTTCGTCTACATTTATTTATACTTTAATTTAATTATATACACACCCTATCAATTTCCGTTACAACTCTGAGCACGGTTAACGGGAACTAGGGTAACAAACAACTTCACTCCTTATCTATTTCGGGTAAGAAAAGTAACGATTTATTAGTTAAGATGGATACAGAAGGTAAAAGTCATCCTTGAAGTTAAAATTCACAATATACTAAAGCCGATGGCACTAATGAAGGTAAAGTTCTTTTCTCACGGCCGTCTTTACTTTTTCTAGATCTCTCTAGTACCCAATTATTTCAGGCTGGCTAAACCTAGAGATGACTAGAATCCGGAACGAAACAAGTCTCAATCTTTAATTCGCAAGCTTTTTCAATGATTTATCTAGCCGATATTCATTCAATTGTACTTTTCCCTAGCACGAATCCAGTCTGTTAATTATTTACTCGCGGTAAGATATATAATATTCTAAACGATTATTTATTTTGATTTTATTCGCCTGACTAATTAATGCTACCGTTCTAAGGTTGCAGCACAATTTCCCAAACCTTTTTCAAAAATCGGTATGGAAATTAATTCACGTCATTCATTTGGCCATTCACAATTTTCCCATATAACGGAACACATAATTTTGTATCGTTTTTGCGCCAAATTTTTCCATTACTTCTAATATTTCTGCAGTAATTTTATCTGATCCGGGAATTGTACAACTCTGAAGTTTGGAGATAGCGTTTTTTACTTCTAATTTTAAAATATACGGTATTCTTTATCGTATAGCACGTATGACACTATTATGAGCACGAACCATTTGCATTATTCTCGTATAAGCTCTTACAATAATCTTTCTACACATTAGCTATTCCTTTCTTATCTGTTATTCATTCGCCTAACCTAAAACTCTTTTATAGAGTTCATGATTTCTTCCTTGATTTAATAATTGTTCTACGTTGCCACATATTCCTACACGCTTTTTTAATTTATTTCTTTAATTCGATTATTTTGTTTGCTAATTTATCCGGCGATTTTATCAGTTTTCTCCCTTCTTCTGTTAAATCCAGAGTATCGTCTGATATCTAATGTTTCCTTTTTTCTCGTTATGAAGGTTGCGCCGAAGTTGTTAACTACTTTAATAATCTAGTAATTTGACATATTTCAAGATTTCTTGCTATCTGGTGTTACTATTTATAAACCTTTTTTTTTTTTTTTCTTATTCATAAACCTTCTTCTACAAGTGCTATTTGAAAACGGTATTTTTTGGTGTTTTGAATCTGCTACTGTACATTTGTTTCGCTATTTTATGTAGTTCAACTTACATTTCAAGTTTCAACAACTTGTAATCCATGTCACGTACTGCTTTATTTTTTACTTTCATTTTTTTTTTTTTTTTTTGACTGATGTTTTTCACCTTTTCTTTATTAATACAAAAGCTACTTGGTTTTTATATTTTTTACATATGATCGTGGATGATGTTTGAAAAAGAAATTTGATACTGGTTAAAAACCATTTCAAAACGAAAATTGTATATGTCTGTCGTCTCTGTCTTTCAGAAGTAGTCATCATTCGTTATTATTTCTTTCTGGAGAAATATTTTCGATCATCTGGTATATTTCATTTACTTCATCATCGACAGCAGTCAAGGCAGACATCTGAATCGCAGGTAGCTTTATAGGTTTAGCTGATATTTTGATCTTAACCAATCTGTCGTTAATGGCTCAAGAAATTAGATTACCGCGGACGCATATTTTTAATGCATGTGTTAATGTTACTCCTTAAAATCCGATCAGAAACCAACATAGTTCCTTTATATATTGGTAAATCTTTTCTAGGTTATCGTTTCTTAATAAATCGCCTTCCTATTTCCTCATCTGATCTCATTAACTCTTATACTTTTTTAAAATTAGCATTCCTCCTCTCCCTGGAAAATACCTTTTCTTCTTATATATCTATACGACTTAATACATTTTCTCTTTATATTTTCTCTTTTAACAAATTACCACATTTCACACTTAATTATTCCAATTTTCTATATACATCCTCAGAACCATATTTTTTCTTTCTTCTTCCCTCGAATACTTTTTTTATTCATGCAGTTAAGCAGGAGTAAAACTTTATCTTGCACTCGTTATTTTTTCCCATACTGTTTAATCTTTACTGATGGTTTCAGAACACCCGCCAGTACTGTGAAGCTGCTTTCGCAACCCCGTCATACATCTATTCCGAGCCTTTCGAGTTATTTTTTTTCTGTTTCATCTTCACCGCGGAAACCACACCTATTCGTTGAGCTATCCTATTCATTATTGGTATTAATAAACTTCTGTTAAACTCCGATTCTGAAAATTTTCTAACGTCCATTTCCTCTCTACTTCCCTTACATACTGTAGATTTCACAACTTTTCTCATTCGTACACTCGTCTATAGAATATATATACATATATCTCTCGTGCCACACAAATCAACTTCTTATGGATTAGTAATGAACAAGCAAATGTATTAGCTCTAATCCGCCATTCAAACTGGGCATTTTCTATCCAAATTTTCCTCTTCTAATATTAATATTCTTTACAGAAATTGTCGTATCAAACTAGGGCATATCTATTCTCATTTTACAGCCCCTAATCCTTTTATCGTACTGCTCAACTTGACCTTCCATCCTACTCTTGGTATTAGGACTTGCTTCATCTCTCTCATATTCTTATCTCCGTTTATCGGCTTCCTGCTTCTTCTTTTCGTTTTGATATGTCCTCCTCGCCTTTCTGTTCTTTTCATCCCAATGATTCCGATCTACATTGCAAAACATATCATATATTCTTTGAATGTTCGTACTGTTGAACCTTTATAATGTTTCGTTTATTTTTTCATTTCCATCACCGGATATCATTCGTATATCATCTTTCATTTCTTCTATTTCCCAAAATATTCAATCCTAACTTTATTTGTTTTTCTCTTCCCAGTAATATCATGTGATACTAGCTAATGCCCTCGGTGTGTCAGCCCCCTCCAAAAAAAAACACGCATTCTATACACTATTTAATGCTACTCAATAAAACAAACAAATTTCAATGATAATGCAGAATTCCTACCTTAATTATTATGCTTATTTTTGTTATTGCTATTATTATTATTATTATTATTATTAAAACAAAAGGTATATGTCAAATATATATTTGATACTTTCCCTTGAGCACCTTCACTAATACAACACATGCTATGACCCAATTACTTCATAACATGTACTATTGTTAATTAGAATATAAAACAAAACAATTGAAGTAGAAACATTATTTGCATTACAAAATGTTTTTTTCCATTTTTTTTCTTTTTTTTTACAGTACGTAACAGTTACCATATTTAATTATCAAGTGAAGAATACGATTAAAATTAGTAATTTTCACTTATAGTCGTTTTACTAATTCGCTAAAATTACCCACAAGTCTTTAAACTAATATTAAAATTGTAACTATCCATTTTCTGTTTCAATATAAATTATTATAAACAAACTTGAAACCGAAAATTTAGTAACCCACAAAATATAAGTCATAATATTAGAAAAAATAAATATAATAACTTTGATACTAATAAACAAATCAAGACTAAATTCACATACACCAATCAAGCAACAAACAGTATTACTAACCTCCTTCTAAAACAATTAAAATATAGTAAGAAACAAAAAACAGTTTATATAATAATTTAATTAATATTAATAAATTATTAATAATGAGTAAATACCATAAATCCGGTATATACAAAATAAAACGTGGAACATGCAATAGAACATACACAAACATACCCAGCACCTTCCCATAAACGATATAATGAACATATTTCCACAATCAGATATGGGCATATAAAAAAATAGTCTGCAGCTAAACATATAATTATAAACATAAGTTTACATATGAAACTGATTTAGAGATTTTAAAATACACAACTGATAAAAATTTATTAAACTATATGCAGAAGCATAGTAATACATTTAAAAATAATTTTATTAATAACAACCTCATTTTAAACAATAATTCTTTATTTAAAATCCACAATTAAATTTTAATATATCGATATATCGTTAAATCAACGTTAGAATCATTTTTATATTATTCGTTTATTTATAGCGTTAACTTTAATTGTATTTAGCATGATTATTGAATATGTAACTCCGAAACATGCCGTTTTTTTGTTATACATTGTGAATCATTAAATTTTCTGTTTCAATTGTGTTTATAATAATTTATACTTACAAATAACTAATAAATATGATAAGACCTAGATCTACAATCAAGAGGAAAATAACTTATTTCTCAAAGCGCTTCGAAAATTTGAACAAGCCGCTTACCAATAAATCACGCTAAAGTTTAATATTAGGAAGAGATTTATAGAATGCTCTGAAAATCGGTTAATCGTGTTATACGGTTTGGTCGCCATATGCGATAGAAACTATTAACTATCTGTAGACTTGCGAAATAAGGATTTATCGTGAAATGTTGTAAACTCTCTCTGTATTGAACGCTCAAGAATCAATCGGACCACTCTTGATTTAAGTTATAACGGACATTGCGGACTTCCCATAATCTACTTTTAAGGTTCTAATGACTTTAAACAGAATCAGTTCCCTTTTACCCTCAGCTGTCTCTACTTCTCTGATTACTTCTCCGGTTTAGCAATATTTAACATCAAGTACCACTGGGATAGCGCTTTTAGTTCGGAGACAAGGCTTGAACCTATGTCACCTCTTGTTTGGTAGCCAACACCATAACCACCAGGCTAAATGTGGTTTAGCTAGAATTATATTTAAAATAATAAAGGTAGTTTCTGCATCGATTTGTAACTTCCAATATTCGAAACTACGTGAACGCAACATCCTATTTGGTTGAATGCGGTTTTAGTAGAAGTTCTTTTGTTTTTAATCAAACAAAAAAAAAAAAAAAGAAAGAAAATAAGGATATTGTTAACGGTAAAGATTTGAAACGCTCCTAAAAGTTCATCCGAACCGAACATTGAGGAAATCATCGAGTTCCATCAATCCCACGGTTCACTTTGAAAATTATAATATTCTATTTTAAATTTCACTTGTTCCTACAAAATGTTTTGCATTTCTTAACACATTACAATTAGATTAAAGTAATTTGTAATTTTAAATATAAATTGCGCTTCACTTTGTATTATAAACTGAGAATGTTTGACTAACACTTAACATCCTTTCCCTTTAAGGTATTATATTATTTAATGTATATATAAATATATAAATATATATATATATATATATATATATATATATATATAAATATATATATATATATATATATATATATAAATATATATATATATATATATATATAAATATATATATATATATAAGGTATATTGTTTTTTGTTGAATTCAATTACGAGTATTTTTTACATTTTAGTGCATTTTTATTAAAGTCTTAAAGGAGAAATCTTTAAGTACCATTATCTTTTTTCAATATTTTATTTTTCAAATTTTTAGTGTAAATAATTTTTAGCGATATGATACGAACAGGGACCAACCTAAAATACATTCCGTACTCTATAAAGAACCGAGTATTTTCCTTGTATTCTAGTGAAAACTTTTTAGTTGCCTTTTGTCCGGTTATATTAAGCAAAGAAAGTGCGCATCTCTGATCTGGTTTTTTTAACGTTTTTCTTAATAGTTACTGAGTATCAGCGATGCCGATATATTCATGTAAGACCACATACAGTTTCTAATAAACAAAGGATATCATTCGACCATCATTCTCCCCCTGCATGGTTAAAAACCACGCGCAGTAACGTTAAGACAGTAACATTATCGTCCGTGAGAAGCTTAGTAGTTGGCACTCTATGGCGGTTTCAGTTAATTTCCTTTATTCGAATAATCTACATTTACCCGTGACAATCAACTAATTTTTTGTCTGGTTATATTAAAAACAAGTACAGTCAAGCATGTTGTTTTATGCGCTCAAGATTATTGCGTATGTTAAGTTAAAGATAACTATAATATTTATATTCACATAATCTCCTCAACCGTTCGATTGGTGGACAACATAGCTTGTACACGGTAAAATCCTGACTTGCCACATAATACAGAATTCAAAACAAAGAAATCTGATTTTTGGCGCCGTAACGAGGGACATATGATTTTTCCCGCTTTTTCGAATTTTTCGCCAACTTCAAAAGTTTCGTTAAGGAAATAAAATACGAGTACCGTTCCCGACAAATAGCGATCTTTCCAACGACATACTATACATCACATGCCTGGAGAAAAAAAATATGTTTTTCAAAAATTTTCGAGCTTTCAACGTCCCGAGGGCCTAAATATAAAATTGTAAACGGCCCTTTATGCATATGTTTGAGACACGTTTTGGGTTCCTCAACTTGTTTACTTAGGCTATTACTTACGTGAACATATCTATTTTTCTGCTATTGTTGGCCTAAAAAGAGGTATTTAAATAATTTTTAATCGTAATTTTTTTGATTTTATGAAAGAGTGCGTTTTGTTTTATATTTTAAATTTCACTTATAAAAAGGATTATCTCTGATGATGAGTTACGAACTTTTTAAGAGTGATTGTTGAAATCGTTTTAAATTTCACATCATATACTCTTGACGGCTTTTTGGGTTTTTTGCCGCCCAGGGTAATCGGTTAGCTTAAATTCATATAGATATTATCTTAAAGAGAATTTTAATTGTGATTAATAATATCCAATTTTTAAGTTTATAAGTGAAACCGTTCCTGAGTTATCGGATATTTTAATGGAATATTTTTGTCGTTTTTGAATCTTCTTATTAGAATTCCGTACATTAATGTGTACGGAACAGTCAGCTTTTCTTTCCAATATTGCGATTGTTATATTACTAAAAATTTTTTTCCGAACAGACAACACCCTGATTTAAACTTTGTTTGTTCACCTAACTGGCTGATATGAATAAAAAATCATTAAAATCGCTCTACGCCGGTTTATGCGTAAACAAATGTAAATAACAAAAACATATAAGCTCCTTTTTTTCAAAGTCGGTAATAAAAAGCCTTTTCTCGATTTCTGGCAATAAATGAAACTATAAAATTGCATCGGAGGGAAGAACACAACAACCAAAAGAGATGCAGACAAAAAACCGTCGAGAGTCACGGCCCTAAAGGATCGCGATTCGTTGAAAAGAAACGATCGTCAATCGGTCCGATAAATCGTTCACTCCGACAACTGTTACAAAAATGACTCGTTCGGTTCAGCAACGGAGATCCCAGATGCGGTCTGGAGACGGCATTCGGCGTTTTAATGGCGTTCAATTCGGATTCGTTACTTCATTTGGACCGATTGTTCTAAACTCAGTCATCTACCATGCGCGATACACTTGAACGAGAAAATTACGCTGACGGTTACCATTCACAGTAAACTGTTAGTGCAGCTGTTTACAATTCAATCGACAGAATTATTCGTGACGCGACATCTGATACCACAAACCGCACACTTTTTTATTTATGTATATGATACGTCTGTGTTATTTAATGCGTATATACGTTTACATAGGTAGATTTAAAATTTTTCTTCTGTTAATTAGCGTTTTTTTTTGTTTTGTTTTTTGTTTTGTTTTTTTCTTTCTTTTTTTAATAAAAGCATATCGCTTTTTCCTTCTTACATTTGTTTTTCAATAAATTTCGATGTATGTCCTCGATTTCAACGTTTATTCACGTGAAAGAAATTATAATTTTATCGAATATAAGCGTGAAAAACATAGTTAACCGCTCTTTTATTTACCCTAAGATAAAATTGCGAAATTTAAAACGTCACATTTTTTTGGAAACGCATTTTAAAGCGAACAGTTTTAGTTGGAATTTTTTGACAGTGGTACAAAATCGAACGTACAATTCCGACTAAAGTCACAATTATAACGCCATCAGTAAGCAATTTAATGATTTTTTTTCTTTTCCGTATCGCTCGTTGCTTTTGTCATTTTCTTCTTAAAGATTACATCTATTACATAAAAATATTGCGTGATATTTCATATTATATTCGACGTAAAAAAAAATCATATATAGGTCGAAATATAAATAACATTGTTTAAGCGAAGAAGGAAGTACAACTTTAACGAAAACTGCTTCTAGTTTACAGATATCATCATAATCTTGCATTAATTTTCGAATTTTCACTGATTTATAGGAAACCTAAACGAACGTTTGTTTTATTTAAATATAACTTCGATTGGCAACGTGTTATAAATACTGTCAAAATCTAGCCTCAGTTATAACGCGAAGACTGCTATTGTGCTCCTAATCGTTTCTAATAACAGTAGGATGATAATGTGATTTTAAAAATGTTGTAGGGCCATTGATTATCTATTAGTTAATGTTCATTAAAAAAAGGTTCGTTATGATATCACTAAACTGTGCGAACGGTATGATGGAAAGTTTTCTTTAGCACTTTAAACTGCGAGTTGCGATAATGAAAGAAGAGCAAAATAGGGAGGAGTAAATCGGTGTGATCCCGACTAAATTGGGTAAGAGAAACGTGGAAATCTTAAAATCGTTTACTCGCAAAGCAACAACTATTTCCGATAGCGTATATAATATTTATAGATTTCATCGGATTGTCCGTTGCAGCGTGACTTCTACCATCATCCTTTCCTATTAGAAAAATACTAGTATTTAACTTTGTGATACATTTTATCAATTTTTTTTTTTCTATTGGGCTTGTCAGGACGAAGACTCAGAAATAATTAAAAAGGGAAATGAATTAGTTATATTTTGATGCGGTCACACATTGCTAGTAGGAAAGAACGAACAATGGGAACGATATGTGGAGAAGGAAAAGACAGGATATAGAAGACACAATATGGAGTAGGAATACCAATTCGCAGAAAATTAGAATAGAAAGCGGAACACGCTCGATTGAAAGAGATGAACACTTAATAAACACATGATCAACATCGCAAACATGCTCTTCGCTTGAGAGGACATTATGCAGAAGAGACCAATGAAAATCGAAAACGAGAAGAAGATAATAGATTATGGCTTAAGAACACAGACGAATAATGGGGACAACAACAGAACAACGAAGTAAAGAAAACGAAGAAAACAACGGTTTGACAGAAAGACAAGGTTGAATAGACGGATAGAAAGAACAATTGTTAGAAAAAGAGGAAACGTACATACCTACCAAGACCTAAGATGAAAACTTTTACACAACAAAAGGAGATTAGAATATAGTATTTTTCTTAAGGCAGGAAGTGGGAAGAAGCAGCAACCCGAGTGCCAGAGAATTCGCCGCTTCATTACCAAAAATGCTCGAATAGCTGGGAATCAATGAATTTGAACGGAACGGAGGGAAGAAAGAACGTGGATAAATCAGCGTATACGGAGAATAATAAAATCACAGAAACGATCAGGAAGAGGGGAACGGATGGACTGAAAGACGGACATGGAATCTGATATAATCAGGAATTTAGAAGGTAATTTGAGGAAATGAAAACAAATCGAACGAAAGACAGCCATCAGTTCGACTGTGAATATAGAACAAAAAGAAGGCAAACGAAAAGATTCTGAAAAATTAGAATCTGGGAGGGTAAAAGAGGCACCGACACCACCTGACCTCTTCGAACCATCTGTAAAAACGATTACACGAGATGGAAATTGAGAATTGATAGCACTGTGGAATTCCTGTCTAATTAAGGCCTGTGGCAGAAATTTGGGAAGCGTAGGTATAGTAAACATTTTAGAAAAATAGGAGAGCTCGGTGAAATTAAAAGAGAAATAGAAGAGATTGTCTAAGGAAATTGTGTAAGCGAAAAACAAACTAAACCGAAGAGGGATGAGGGATAAAATAAGGTTTTTTCTAAGTGTGAAACGCCAGTTCCTAGGAATGGAAAAGAGTAGAGGACATAGGTGGAAGACGCTTAGCAAGAAAACGATAGCCCAAATAAGATTTGCGAATAGGAAGAGGTTGTGTATTAAATTCAACAAGACTGCTGGAATAGGAAAAGATTTAAGAGCACCGAGGCATAGACAAAAGCATGAATTTTGGATTACATCTAATTTATAGAAACGGGACTTGAGGCATAACTATAAAGAAGTGAACAGTAATCAAATATTGAACGGATGATAGATTTATATAGAGAATAAGGACATAAGGATTACCGCCCCATTTGATTGGATATAAAGTCTTCAGCAGGTTTAGCCTTTTGGTTGCTGAAGATGAAAGATACTTGATGTGTTCGGAGAAGGATAACCGACTGTCAAGGAAGATACCAAGATAACAAAAATAATTAACACGAAAAAGGAGTGTATTGGTTAGGGATAGATAGACAGAAGCAGGATTATAAAGTCGCAGAGTAAATACGGCATAAAAAGATTTAGTAGGAGAAATAGAAAGGTTAATTGAGGAAAGGGATGTTTCAGCACAATAAGAGACGAATTAAGTGCTCTACTGGCTGATATAATATCATGAGGCAAGGCAAAAAGTAGGATGTCATCAGCAAAGAATAAAGAAGAACTTAAAGGAAGAAAAACCACACTGATAATGTATATGTTAAAAAGAGTAGGACTGAGAGAGGAAGCTTGGAGAAGATCTCGAAAAAACGTTCTTGAAGCTTCAAAAGATTGAGCAGAGAAGCATGATATTGATAATAAGGGAAGTAAAGTGCATTGGAACGTTAATTGCTATCATCTTATCTTTTAGAGTAGGTAAATGAACATTATCAAAGGCACAGGATACATAGATGAAGGAAGCCAAAATATAATGTTTTTGGATAAAGGATGTTTATATGTGGGAAACAAAAAAACTAACACAATTGGAGGGGGCAATACCAGGCCGAAAGCCAAGCATATTGTTAGGAATTACATTATTATGCTCCAGCCACCAAACGAGGCGCTTGTTCAACATACCTTCGAACAGTTTTTTGATGCAGGATGCCAAGGAAATTGGTCGTAAGGAAGAACTTTTTTTAGGAATGGGAATGTTGATAAAAGAATTCAAAAGGGAGGGGTTATACCCCTATACCCCTGGAGAAGAAATTATTAAAACGATCAAGGAGAAAGATAAGGGACTGTTCGGACAGGTTTTCGAGGACAGGAAAAGGGATCCCAACAAGACCTGGAGTGGGACTAGAAGATTTGGAAAGAATAGATTTTAATTCATAAATATTTAAAGCAAAAATTAAAAAAGTGTAGAGGGGAATGACGCGGAAGTGGAGTTAGATACAGTTCATCAACGTTGGGAACATAAGCAGGAGCAACGAAATCGAGAAAGGATTCTAAGCTATCTTTAGAAAAATAAAGATTGGAGGGACGTTCAGAGGATGGGGATTGAAAGCTATAGTAATTTTCCAAATATGAGAAAGAGAGATATTCCTAAAGAATGAAAAACAGAAATTTTTCGAGGAGAACCTCTTTAAGACTTTAAGTATATATCTAGCTCTTGCGTTCGCTCGCTTATGAGTAAGAAAGTTTTCGGTTGTAGGATCTAAACAAGGAAAGGAATTTCAATTTTTACAAAGATTGCGGAATCACCATACCCGTCATTCCGATCACATCTAATTAGTTTATAACCTCTAATATAAAAGTTCGTGTCCAACCAAAACCACGTTTTTGAGATAACAGCAACACTAACCTTATGAATATCCAATAGACTCTCTAATGAATTTTTATTAGCTCTGAGACTATGATAATTCCACTGAAGTGTATTGAACGGGTGAGATAGGGGACGTATTAGAAGTATAGGAAATGTTAAGAGGGAAGACAAGAAGACGTTTGCGTTAGTAGGGTTGAGATAGACTGGAGGAAAAACGGAGGGAAGTAAATTGTAACAATTAGAAATCAAGAGGAAGTAAGTCGGAACTAACAAATTAGAAGGGAACTCTAAGAGTAATAAAAAGAAGGGAGAAAAAGGATATCTGTGCAGGAAATTGTAGGAGGCAAAGACAAATTTTCTGATTAGTGCAAACAGGTTTTGAAACCTCTGCATAAATGCAATGATAACCTTTGAGGTTAAATTATACTGCGCAAAGCTTCTTGCAATATAGCTCTTGCTATATGCGCATGTTCCCGATATATGTATTTTTGCAATAATAATAATTTTTAAAAAACAAAGAAATAACAGCATACTTTTCGGGAATGATCGATAATTAATTTTTTACATTTTTGTGTACGCGTTCGGGTGCATACCTTAAATACCGAGTAAATAATCCAGTTTTTTTGTACACACTATATTACACAGATGTGTAGGTAGCGCATAACAATATTCTGTGTACGGCAACTGAAAACTGATTGTAATCGCTTGTTTACAAATGCAATCCAATTGCGTGTATGTACATGTCTGCGCATAGAATATTAATCGTATAAAAATATATTCACGAATCGTTCGTTTACTGGATTTTTTTTTAGCATATTCATTAAAATTAATCCAAGAAGTCGCACAAAATTTGCAATGGATAGTTCAGATTCGAAACCACTCACCGGCTAGTCCAGTCTGAAATAATTAGGCAAAGGGGTGGCCCCAGAAAAAATGCCGTCTTTAATATTATCAGGTTTATAATTCCGCGATTCCCGACATCTCATCAAAGACCCATGAAACTCACTCCACACTTGTTCACCAAACACCGCCTGATTAACACAAATGACACCATTATATTGCGTGCCATATTTCTCAACAAAACTTAATATCCGATATCTGTTAAACAATTCAAAATCATCACTTCCAAAACGTTCTTAAATCAAATGTGTGTTTCCGAAATATTTTACGTCGATCCGATGTGTTCGTCTCACAATATACGAAAGATATTTCAAACGCGAGCGAATTTTTGAACACTCTTTAAACATGTAAATACGAGCAGCAATACGTAGAGCTAAATTTAAAAAATAGGTTAACGCTGTCGTAAATATGAACATATTTTTTAATAATATGTCAACTTTTTAAAAATTACTATTTTTTTAAAGTAAGAACTCGACTCTGAAGTTGCTTGCATTAAAAAGCGTACTTGAAAATTCACCTGCCGTTTTCGATATATATGTAGCTCAGTCATTATTATTTTTATAAGTTTCAGTCATTTCTAACTTGTAATTCCGTGTGTTCATATTACAGAAGATGCATGTCGATAAGCAACATTTGCTCTGAGTTCAAATGAAAAAAAAATGCTGCTGAAGCTATGAAGAACTTGATTAATTTGTCTTTGAGTAAACATTCCGTGAGTCATTCAACAGTAAAAAAAAGTAGTCTGCAAGATTTCGTAATGGAAATTTTTGAAAACGAAGAACTTCATGTTTTACTAGACGAAAATCCCTGTCAAACTCAAGAAGAGCTTGCAAACGAATTACGAGTTGCTCGCCAAGCAATATCACTTCGACTGAATGCAAAGGGGAAAGAAACAAAAGGAAGGAAAATAGGTTCCTCATAAACTGACGGAAGAACGCAAAAACCGAAGAATTGACATCTGCATGAATTTGCTTTCTCGGTACAAAAAAAAGAATTCTTTGCACAAAATCATTACCGGTGATGAAAAGTGGGTTTTGTACGACAACCCTAAACGCAGAAAAGCATGGGTTGATCCAGGCCAGTCATTAACATCAGCTGCGAAACCGAATATTCGTGCCAAGAAAGTTTTATTGTGCGTCTGGAGGGATTGGAAAGAAGTGCTTTACTACGAGCTTCTGGTACCTGGTCAAAATGTTACAGCTGAACGTTATCAGGCCCAATTGATTAAATTAAGTGATGTTCTGGAGGAAAAACGACCATTTACAAGCCAAGGAATGCGGAAAGTGATATTGCTGCATGATAACGCTCGTCCACATACAGCAAAACCAACTCAGAAACTCACCTTCACCTTGGCTGGGAAGTTGTGCGGCATGCGATGTATACTCCAGACTTGGCTCTTTCGGATTACCACTTATTCAAATTGATGCCGTCATATTTGAAAGACCAGCAGTTCACGAAAGTTGAAGATGTGCGAAAATGGCTCAATAATTATTTCTATCGCGAAGACATCCATCATCTACCACATAAATGGCATAAGGCCGTAGACAGCAATGACAAATATTTCGAGTATTAATTTTTGTAATGTTTTCTATAAAGTTGAATTGTACCAAAAAAAGGCGACCTTCTCTTTGCACACCTCTGAAGAAGAAGGAAAATTGACTGTTATACAAAAGACAGGTATAGTTAAAGAAGATATACTTACCACCAATTTCCATAGTGAGTGGATGCATAGAGTGTCGTCATTAGAAAACTTATAATCGAGAAGAAATTATGGAGTAGCCTCCTATACAAAATCAGAACATATTTCTCTTAACAAGATACTGTCTCCCAATCTGGATGGCAGATGCCGTTGATGAACCATAGCTGGTACCAAACAATGTTCTAAGATTTTATTAGTAACGCGGATCTCTACCGGTATCAAACGATTCTTCAATTTATATAAAAAATTTCCGCATACAGCTGACTAATATTTTTCACTGCACCCACCTCATCTCATTTCGGACAAAGAATAGCCATCACTTCAGAATAACTTTCGCAATCACACGGAACCCCATACATAAAGGAGCAAGCTATGTTTCAACTTTCAAGCGTTACTTTTGAAGCAGCAACAAACGATTAAGTAAAGAAACCACCGCAAACTGAAATCTTCTCAATTTCCCATCATAACGCATTGATCAAAGCCAATTCCGGCAACTATTACATTTCCTATTACAACGCAGCGTTTAAATATCAGAACCAAAAATAAATAAATGAAAAAAAAAAATGTTTGACATTTTAGAGAATGATAAAATTATACGGCCAACAGAGAATCGCACAAAAGTATCCAAAAAAACAAATCTGAAGACTTACCTGCAAAAAATGTAGATTGAGTCGGCAACATCGAAGAAAAAGCAGAAAAACGATGAAATACTTTTCACATTTTTTCGATTACAATCGAGTGAGCCGCGATTTTTTTGAAATTTTAAAAGGCAGAACAAAAATACATCTCAGTTAACAATGTATGCGCTGAAAGAATTTCGGAAAAATGTAATTTCACGTGGCTCGAATTAATATTTTCCGCTTCATAGAGTACACACCGTATTGTAAAAGCATTTCAATTGACAATGAATTTACTCAACAACGCGTAGTTTCCCTTTATGGCTAACTAAAATAGCATTCCGATAGAGTGAACAAGAAGCGAATTCTACGGTACTATTATAAGTGCAAAAATAGTCAACAGCAGCCGCAGATTCCTAACTGCGACACCTGTAGTTATAACGATAATGAAGCATCGTTCGTTTCATAAATTTTCCAAAGTGAATCTAAAATATTTCAATTTCATTCATTTGATAAGTGTAACCCGCATTTAATGTTTAATGACAAGCAGAAATAACCACGAATTTATTCTAAATAGATGGTTCATATTTTATCACTTCAAAATAATAATAATAATAATAATAATAATACCGCGTAGTATAACCGCTCTAACAAGCTGTTCGACATAGGAAGGGTTAAAACTATTACTAGAATCAGTTAAATACCTACGATGGTGCCGTAATGTGATCGCGAATTCGCCATCAAACATATGAGGCAGATGAAGTCTAACTTCAGTGCAACATAAATATAAACAAATAAACTTTTTCCTACCATGAACTAAAAAGAAAATGCAGCAAAGTTTTTTTCAGGAATAAACCTAAAAACATCGCGATAACACCTCGAACTTCACATTATATATTAAAATGTCGGTTACGAATAAATTTTTAAAAAGCAAAACGACAACCAATTACGATTCCAGAATGCTTCAATTTAGCCATTTTCCTCCATCTTTTTCAAAACGAATTACCAACTGCTTCGGATGGAACTTCGTTGGCCAGCAGAAAGATGAACGGTTACACAACAGTAGAGCAATGGAACGATGCTTAAATGGGTATTATCATCCGCGAAAGTGTTTAGGTCAACATGGACCAGTGCTTTGACCAGCAAAAAGCCCTGCTTTCAGACCGTCTAATTTTTATTTTTCGGTAAGAATGAAAGGTCACTTACATTGGGAACCAATGCACTCGAGAATGGCTGCAACAAAGAATACAAAAGATCGATATGTTCGGTTACAAGAAGAGAACCAACAATTGCAAAAATGCAAAGGTTGCTTTCTACCTACGCAAGAAGGAAAGCAATTTGAGCAATTGTACCTTGAACCGAAGTGTTTTAATTACTGTTATTATTATTTTTAGTATCGGTCCGGATAGTTTACACGGTGGTACAGTTAATTTATTACGAAAGAGAAGGATTCACTTTCACCGATCGAATTATTAGTTACATTTATTACAAATGCAGACGTTTATGAAATCTTAAATGCACTGGCTAACTGTCGACTACCGACGTATTGATTTTGTTTCTCTTCTTCTTTTATTGATATACTTACAATTCCGATTAGTATTAATATCGACATGTAGTATTTAACAATTCATCGTAATTGCACTAGTCATTAACGGAGAGCCATATTATTTTTACAGCGGGGATAATATGAAAATCCTATAAAGCTTTGATCTTAAACGTTTTTGTATGAAATATCCTGTAATTAAATCTATTACGTTTTTTTTGTTTTTTTTTTTGTTTTTTTTTTTTTTTATCGTGCTTATAATACATTTTATTTTCGAAAAATCACACAGTCAATTAACTCCGATTCTTCCATAAAAAAAATTACAAGGCCTCCATCAACCCCTCAGATAGAGTTTAGGAGAAAATATAATGTTACTTAATTGTAGCTGTGGTTCGTGTAAATTATGTTTGTGTATAATCCTCTCTGTCACTACTTCAATTGGGAGGGAGGGGGGAGAAATAGTTAAAATTTATGCAAAAATTTGAGCGTGGCCGTGTAAATGCAATTTGCGTAAATTACGTATTAATAACCACCCAGAATGTATACACCCCCCACCTCCGCTAAATTAAAAACAAATTTAAAAAAAAAAATGCTTTAATTTACAGTGCCAGCATAGACTATCATAAAAATAAACACACGATTTCGAAACCGTTATTTATAATAAAGAAAGTAAAAAACACTCATACAGCGAAATTTCTCTATAACAGACATGGGACCCCTACTCCTGTTATCCTCTCTGAACCTGTTATACAAACACTTTTTATTCGCAGACCGCAGCCTGGGTACAATTTTCTAATTAAACGTCTTTCCGTATTGCTATCTAATCTTATACCCTATTATATTTGTATTAAAAACCAGTGGCGTTTTGTTCCATATAAAATCACGATCCTTTCTCATGTAGCGGCTCGAATCCTCAACTCCTCTTATTCCAAGCTTACTTACACTTCTTCCATGGCTTTGCCAGTATTTGGCAGACTATTAATTTCTTCTCTCTGCCTCTCCAGACCAGCTCTACTGCACATTCTACAATCAAAACCGAATTCCTCCACTTGCTTGACGCATCATTTCCTTCTTATGTAATATTCTTTACTGATGGTTCCAAAAATGAGAATGGAGTGGGCGGCTCGTTTACTTCCCTATCACCGCGTCACACTGAATCTTTCAAGCTCACTTCCTCATAAATCTCACTCATTCAGATATATCAAAAAGTTAAATATTGGTTAATTTCTAACTGTCTAATTATTAATTTGGCTAAAACAAAATTGATTATTTACAGTAATTTACCTCAGCATTATTGGGATAATACAAAAATTTCTTGGGATTTACATTCTGCTTTAGATAGAGCATTTCACATTAAATACCTTGAGGTGGTCTTAGATTACAGGTTATATTAGAATAGACAGTTACTTTATTTAGCTTCCAAGCTACAAAAGTTAATTTTTTTATTTTATTATCGAAGTAAGGTTTTCTATAAACAACACATTCGTAACCTTTATTTTGCACTTTATCAAACCGTCTTATCACGTGGGATTATTCACTGGAATGAGGTGGCGACTTGTGATATTAAACAAATTACTTTGTTGCAAAAAAGAAAGTCATCAAATTATTTCGTAAAAATGATTCCCAATCGAATCTTACTTACGTGCTTCATTTAGGTTTTTTTTTTATGGCCTGGCGGCTAAGTAGCTTACCATTTGGCCACTTCCAAGATAAGTTATATCAGTTACATCTGTTATTATAGGTATTAAAAAATCACTCTAAATTTGAAATCTCGACTGTTTCGGGAATAACTAGATCATCTGGTGAAGATAGGCATTTACACCTTTTATCAGAAAATACCGTATTCGCGCAATCAGACTTTTTACACGGATCCGGCATTATATAATTTATTACCTTCTACGGTAAAACTGATGCCTAGGAATTACAAAAAACGACGTAAAAAACTGATTTTATTCCTAGCTAATAATTCCGCACTTATATAAATGAAATTCCCACTTCCATCTTTCTCCTTGTCATTATATCTATCCCTGTAAACTTAGTCTGTTTATTTGAATTATGAAATCGTTCACCTTTGGAATATGTATGATTGCATGTTATGTCGTTATCTGCGGTACTCATTTTCTGTGTAGCTGGTATCTGACATGTAATGTTGCATAGTTTTGTTTTAGTTTAAGTATTTGATTTGTTATACTATTTATCTTAATCTATAACGTGTCTCTACGTCTCCGTCGCTTTCTATAGCAAATGTTTAATTCTCCTATTTCGGTTTGCCTTGTGCCGATGTGCTAAGTCACCAGTTTTTAAGGTTAGGTGACCAATATTCATGGAACTAGATACACATATTCGTTAATTTACTTCAGTCAGGCAGCGAAGTAAGAACGTTTACTGTTTCTAATTCAGTGATAGAGAGTCTCAAATTAAAATCTCAAGAATATTCAGGATTATTTAATTCAAGTAGTCGACCCAAAGACGTTTAATGTAGTGTAGAAACAAGAACCTACAACAACTTGCAGGAAGCAGTTTGGTGTAAGTATTTAAAGTCATTCGAAATGAAGGTAAAGCAAAATATGACGACCGAATCCATTTAAAATCGCAAAGGGTAACTTCGAAATTAATCCTCATCCATGATGGGATACAGAATGCAGCAGATTAGTAAATGAAAAAGGGGCGTCTTCGAAAAAATTCTTTTCAACCTGTTGCAAGTGGTCGTTGTAGTAAATTCGTTGCAAGTGTTTTCATGTCAACTTCGACAAGTGATTTTTAACCGTCAGCTTTATTTCTTCAGTAACATATTTCATTTGTAAATCTTGATCTAGTGTTTGGCCATGGACACATACCATGGTGGCTAGCACCTTATTTTGATAGCGTTGTATTCTATTCACACTACTTTTGGAAGCGCATCCCCATAATTCAGCTGCGTATATCAGTTTTATTACCATGTGGTATAGTAATATTTTATTTGCAATATGTAATTGGGAACGCGATCCAAGCAACCAATAAAGTTGTCTCGTTTTCATATTTAAGTCTGTTATTTATGTCTTGATATGATGAAGCCACGTAAGTGTTTCATCTAGGTGTACTTCAAGATATTTTACGGATGAATATGTTTGTATTTGCTTGTTATTTATAGATATATGATATTTGTTACGTAGGATTTTTCTCTTTTGTGGAAATAATGTGGTTACTTTTATTTTCATTTATTACTATTTTCCATTTATTCAGCCAATCAATGATTTTATTTAGCACATCTTATAAATTTTCTGTGGACTT
Source organism: Icerya purchasi (assembly GCA_039619475.1). NCBI lineage: Eukaryota > Metazoa > Arthropoda > Insecta > Hemiptera > Monophlebidae > Icerya > Icerya purchasi. The sequence continues at coordinate 30,232,856 of CM077116.1, read as the reverse complement.
ATCTGGGTTCTCGTGCGTTGTCATGATTGCCATGTCGTCAGCGAAAGTTAACGTGGAAATATAACACGAATTTATTAAACAGAGCGATCAGTCCCAAAAAAGTCTATTAAGTCCTTCGTTAATTCCTTCGCATACCAACGGTTTACAGGCCCCGTAAGTGGCAAAAGTGTTAGGCTGATTCAGGGCGCGAATGACGTGTTATATGCTTCCGCAGAAACACTACCAGCCATCAATAAACAGAAGAAGTAAGACATTATCGTAAGTCTAAAATGTCTTCGCAAAATTAAAGTTAAACATTAATGTAAATAAAACGCGAGGAATTATTTTTTCGAAAAAACGTATCAATTAGTCTCCCATTAATAGAGTTTAATAATCCCTACGCCTATTTAGGCACAAAATTTGATTCTAAGACACAGCGCGGAAAGGAAATTAAATGTATTAATAACAACTACGATAAATCCCTGTGTATTAATTACGTACGATATCGTGCTACAGCTATAAATCCCACCCGATTTCGAACACTAGGCTGTACATTGGTTAAAACAATAAATATAGAGAATCAAAAAAGACTCAATGTGTGACCTACACGTCAAGAGACATCAGGTACCGAATTCAACAGATACGAGAAAGCGTTGTTTTTCTTCTTCGTCGTTTAATTCAGTCCTAAGACTGGTCTTTTGCCATAATGGTCTCTTCCCGTATTTCCGATCTTCTGTAGCTCTTTTTGACTCCCTATAGCTGCCAAGCCCAATGTCTCTTAATAATGTCGTCTAGGTCTTCCGCTTCCCCGTTTTCCATGGATTTTGCCGTGCAACGCATCACATGAACCCAAAATTATTTCTAGTATCATCGATTCTTATAGAAATACCGGGGGCTACCCTGAAAGCTCTAGATTTTATTAAATGCTACAGAAATAATAAAATATTACTACAAAACACTGTCTTACATTGTAAGAATGCAAACCATTAAAGGAAGCAAAAATGAAAAGAACGTAGCATTGAAAAACGAGTTGCTAAAGTAAACAGACAAAATACAGTAATTCAAAATAGATCCCTAGATCCCAGCCATTGAAACAGAGAAAGAAACGAGCTTGCGAATGCGTTGACTGCATCGCAGAACCGTAAAATTATATAAAATAAAACTATCGGCAACTAATTCTTAAATAAACAGCGACATAGATAAAGCATAGAATGATTTTTTTTTTATTTATTTCCTTGGGCTTGCCAACAATTACCCATCAACACGTGCAAATAGTGGCAATTAGGAGTCACAAGGAATGGAACCCGACTAAGAATACTATATCAAAGGTGGAGAACCAATGACAATCAACGTCGATAAATGCATAACATACACATCCCGAAAAGAGAAGGAATGACATTGCCGAAGGGAAGAGAAGAAGAGTTTGATATCCAATACCATGGCCGCATCTGCAATCACGGAGCCCACGGTACTGACGCACAAAGGAATCAGCCTACAATTAAGAAAGAAGAAGAAACACGGGATGTTTGAAAAGCAGTTAGAGATGAGGAGAGGCATTCGGAACTAATTAAGTGAAGAATTCTTGTTTTTATAAAAATCCAGAATGTACTAGGGGAGGTAACAATGTAAAAATTTTTAAAATGAGAAAGTTGTTCTGAAAATGTTGAACATAATTTTAGTTAATATAAGATATGCCAACTAGAATCTCTGGTTCATTCAGTGGGACAATGCAGCAGGAAATTCGGCAACACGACAAGTAGAAAAAAAAGTCATCTTCGGAGATTTATTACACGGCCGCTGTGTGCAAGGCAATTAGTGGCTGACCGTAATTTAGAGCGCCCTACGGAAGCTGTATGGAATTATTAAAAATTGCAACTTTCAGCACTTTGGAAAAGATCTGATTGAGGACATTTTTTTTTTTTTTTAATAAATTCTAATGGATGAATGTCTGATTGTTATCAATATTATTTTTCAATTTTATTGTTGGGTAAAGACCCAAAGGTAAATATTACTTTTTTAAAATAAAAGAATACGCAGGAAAAAGTGATGACAGCTGGAGCTGAAAAAAACGCATCAGAAAAAAGGATGTATTGTCCGAGAAAGAAAAAAAAATGAATACCTATTCTCTGAAATGTAAAAAAAAAAAAAAAAAACGAAGAATGTATTTTTAAACAACCATTTTTTATCTTTTTATAAAACTGTCATCGCAGTCATCGGCTTCGTAGCTGATAGTGAAAGGAGCTTTTTAAAATGAAATATAAAATCTCAAAAAAATATATAACGTTCGACTACAGATTAAGAAAGGTTTTAAAATTTAATCTGAATAAAAAATCATAAATCTAATTCTACCACACGATTGATACACAATTTAATTGATTTTATTTTATAAGAAATTACTGTTTTTTTTTTTTTTCTTTGGGCGCGTCAACACAGGACATTTACCCAACACAAAGGACTAACAAATAATGAAACGTAGGGACTTGAAAGTTATATCGGGAAGCGATTAGAAACAGAAGAAATGAAGGTAGCCAATACAGGAACAACGGCAGGAAAAGGAAGAGCAAGAATGTAGTGGGCACAGTAAGGGGTCCGGAGGCCAAGGCCAAGCAAATTAAAATAAAGGACTGTGCGTTCTGAGGAGATAGATGAGCATTCGAATAGGAGGTGATTTGCATCACAGGTCAAATTTAAGCTAGGAGAATGGAGGGGATACAAGGGAGACTGAACAATATTAAAACGAAAGAGGGAAGCAGGAAGCAAACTGTGATTAAAGCGGAGACGAATTATGGAAGAAATAACAGAACGACTAATATACCGACCGACGTTTTCGCACCACTTTTTCAATGTACTTTTTGTTATTATAGTGGCATGAATAAAACTTTTTATAGAAAAAAATGCAAGAAATTCATCAAAATTTTAACTGGAAAGCTCTAAAAATAAAACATTAGGGGAAAATAAAAAATTTTATTCGCATCTGGAACTATCACTCCATGAACAACTCCATTAAATAGTTTCAAACAATAACATTAAATAATCCTTCAATATTAGCATTATATTGAATACTGATAATCTTTTTTTAAATAGAAAATAGCTGAACTCGAAATTTACCATAAGTTCACCGAAAAATTTTACATTTTAATATTAAATTATTTTTATCATCGCTTAATTGTATTTATTTTTGGGAAATTTAGGAACCAACGCATTATCGTGTAACCATTAAATTGTAATGAAATCCGTACTACTTAAGACCGAGCGGAATTAATATCAAACCAAATGTGACCATAAAAATTCGTCAGCTTCCAGATAAAATAAAATCACCAAATCCAACCATTACTTAAAAGATAATAAACGAGTCTTGTTATAAAATTAAGAGCAGAAATGCAAAATTTATTTAATGAAAACTAATGCCGAGTGAAACAAAAGTTATAAAAAACTAAAGATTAAAGTGTGAAGAAGACTACAAAGAAAAAAAAAAAAAAAAGACTGGAAAAATTCAAATAACTCAAGACAAAATTAACAAAAATAAGAAGTCGGGAAACACAAGACAAAAAAATTAGTAAGGCCGAAGGAAGAATTTATTAGAAAGAAAACGATGTTACATTTCAGTGAAAAACACCTTATTTACAATAGGAACGTATATGGTATAATTTAAAAATATGAACCACGAAAAAAAGGAAAAACCGTACAATAGAAACCATTAATGTAAATTTCCAGGAATAACAGAAATAATGAAAAGTTAGAAAAAAATGTGTGTGCATACTGAGGAAGGATAATGTCTTTAAGGTCCTAATGGACAAAATTAAAAAAGCAAAAGAGTAAAAAATAAAGTATAAAGATGACAGACAATGTAGAAAAAGTGAATTACATCAAGATGGTAAAAAATCTAAAAGCTTGGTAAAGATTGGAACTCACCAAATAGCAGAAAAATAGATAATAATGGACAGAAAAAGCCAATGGCGGACCAATTTGGACTAAACCCTATGGCCAAAACGAAATTATAGTTTTAAAGCGGAAATGTTTATTTATTATCAGAGACATACACATTTAAAAAATCAAATAGAAAATTATGTTTTGTTTTACATTTTGAAAAGAAATCGGTACTTTTTTCAAACCACTCTACCCGTTAATTTCTGACTACACCACTGGAAGAATTGATTTACATATGAAATAAAGAAAAAGTAAATATCATTAAAATTGTGGCATTTCTTTTAGTACAAAAATACACGATATTCGCACACAATGGTTTTGTTCTATAAAAATTAACGTTACTACGTACAAAAATATTAACATTTACCATATCATGTCCGATAAAAATAAATTCGAAATATCAAATCCACTCGATTCGAACGGCCAGTATTATGAAAAATAAAGATTAAATCTTATGTGAATCAGTCATTGGTATATGAGTTTAAATATTTTTTTACGATACCCGAGAAAAGCTTCAACACGAACTTGCATTGGTTTATATTTAATTTTTTCCTACACCTTTCATTTTTCATAGCTTTACTTGTTCTATAATGAAAGCAGTGTAATTTTTCTTCCCTAATTCTTATGTGACAGAATTCAATTCTATTTTTTTTTCTTTTTTCTTTTTCAGGCCTTAATTTCTATTCATACCTTAAAATATAATATTTTCGATACAAATAGGATTTTTTTCAAAAACTCTTTTAAGATGTTGAAATTAAACTTAAACTTTATTATCACACGCCGTCATATTTAAAAATAATTCTACTCTTAATAAATGTAATGGAATTATTCAATGATATTTAATCCTTTGGTAGTATTGAATTAAAATTTTGATTATTCGCGAAATAAAAAACCCTGTCACAGGTTAAATTTGTGAAATCAGTATAGTGCCTAGCTCAAAGACAAACAACGATATTTCAATTTATCGGCCGCAACAACAAAAGTAAGAAAAAGACATACTATAGTAAAATACAAAATTTCAATAATTGAAAACAAAAAACTTCTTAAAATTCATAACACTCTAAACCTTCTAAATAATCGAAAAAATATTACAAAGTCCTACGACTTTAATAGTTAACGAAAAATCCATAATTCAGACATAATATAAATATATAGATATGTCATACATAACAAAGATCCCCATGATATTCGAATATTTCTTATTTATTTATTTTCATTAATATTTTTAAAATAAATGAACACAATTTTAAACTAGTAAACGTCAAAAAAAACATTATACGCTGAACATATTAAAAATTTATTTTTACATCTTTCTGCATTCGTATTTAATCAAAAATTGCCCCAACAAATTTTGTATATGAACATTTTCACTCATACACGTAACTACATAATAATCTCTGATAATACTTCTGAGAAGTGTAATGATGAACCACATTACACTGATACCTACGCACAAAGGACTCTGAACTTCGTGCAATACATCATTCCCGCGATAAAAATGTTATCATTAGCCCGCATCAAATATTCTTAAATGCGATCTGACAAATTAAATAATAGATCTATTTGCATTCAAATGAAAGAACAGAAGTGTATGGGAACTTACGTACAACTAATATATTATTTTGTGCACAAAATGAATAGCAAATATACAACTTAACGTTAATATGTTCACAAATATTAAAAATAAATATATTACATAAAATTCCATTGAACGATAATTAGCAATTAATTAAAACAACTCATATTAATGGATAGAATAATTCACCGATATTGTCCCTCGTACTTAAAACGATGTCGGAACCACAACTAACGTTCACAGATTTTTGTAGTGTTTGACTTCTAATATTTTTAAGAAGCTGAGCACTGCCGAAATTTCTCCTTTTACAGTGAGTGTATCGTAATTTCGTTAGTTTACAATAATTAATGGTAATTTGTTTTTCCTTCTCTCTGTCAACTGTTCTATTTATAGAGATTATAATTTTTGATATAACACAATAAATTCATCAATAAAGAGAACAAGTAATCAACAGTTATATTAACCGTATTCCGTATAGTTCCGCACACAGATTTCTTAGACAATAACTATTTAAAAAATTACCTTTCAGAAGTTCCAGGAGAAATCGCTCTGTCTTCCATTGAACTTAAGGAACTAAATGTTACATAAAAATACTGTTAACTGAACTAAGCATATAAAAATATATGTATATATTCAAAATTAAAAATCACAATATTTACAAATCACAATCACCTTAAAAAATATTTTCACATTATACTATAAAAATTCACAAACGCGAACACAACCTTCATTAATTATAAACGGAATACGAAAAATTTTGGAATAATTAAAATAAACAAATTTAAATTTAAAAAACATATTCCCGTATACTATCAAAAACAACAACGAACAACTTTCTTCGATGATCACAACCGCTAATATAAACAAAGCCAACAAGTGTTAGCCATTTTGCTGCTGATTCTCCCACTATGCTTGAATAACTTTTACGATCTTATATGTATTGATTGTACTGTGCATAATCGTTGCATCACTGAAATTATTCAGAAACAGTTCTATAACTTTAATTAAGAATAAATTTTATAGTTTAGTAAGAAATGAGTATAAATGTTAAGTCAATTTTCAAAATACCGGTAGACCCAGAAAAATCAATAAAAACACAAGTGCCAGTCATAAAACTACAAAATATCAAACTTCCAATAAACTTTAATAAATTCGAGTCAATTTTTTATAAAATTTATCTATCACAATATTTTAATTACTTTATCGTGTTAGAATTACTAAAAGTAATTTGTTTTTACACGTAAAGTTCAATTTAAAAAAAAACAAAGCATGAATTGTCCTTGCAATATTAAAAATGATTATAATATTAAAAAGTAAAACTTCAAAAACAATTAATTGAATAAAATTTTAAATTAAAATATAAATTTAGAACTATAATAAATATTAAAAATTAACACGATTATTAATATTGTTTAATAATATGTAAATGCATATATAAACAATTAAATAAATCAGCTACATTTTCTTTCATTATGAAACTGAAAGAAAAGTTTTTTAAAAGAAGAAATTATAAAGAAAATCTACTTTGTTACTAATATGTTAATTTTTAATGAACTAAATTATACACTAATAATCCATAAAATATAAGTTGCCATTAAAATTTTTTAATTTTTCGTGCACAGTTTATTTAAATAAGGATTTACTTTTTAAATACTTAGTGTAAAAATATAAATAATTACTCTTATAAAAGTAGTATTATCTTCAATATAATACCAACTCAATAAATCATGATTTCAAATGTTAATTGCTTAAATATATACACTGAAAAATTGTATTATTCACACACTATTCGTCTATGTACATATTTAATATTTTTACAACATTCTGTAGTATTGAAATATTTTCCATTAAAACTACTGTTAATTTTTTAATTTTCAATTTTCTTCATTCTTTTTCTGTTTAAAGCAAATTAATCCAGGTTAATTAATTATTTAATCTTGAATATTTTTTGTTCCCAGTTTAAAATGCTGTGTATCAATAATTACACACTAAAAAAATTTATAAATATATATATATATATATATATAAAAAAATTTTTGTCTATCAGCAAGTTCTAAGGAAACAAGAGAAAGAGGTTATCTAAAATAGAGAATACTCATTGAAACTCACTGATGTTAAACTGACTCTTATCCACCAGGGTTTGCTTCTAAGAAGACATCAAGAAAACATATCATCTCAACATAGGGTCAATTTTTTGGAAATTTCTCAACTTTTTTCAAAATACGACAAAAATGTTTCTTTCCACTTTGAAAAACATTTTAATTATTGCGGCGCAGAAATTCAAAATGAAATTATTGAAATAACAGTATGCCTAACTATGGAAGAAATTGTATAAGAAATGAGAGAATGTTTTTTTTCTCTTGGGTGCAGATAAGGCGTGGTGCTACAAAAAAGAACAACTGTCCATCGCCATCAGATACACAGTCGGGTTAAAATTGTAGAAAGATTTATTTGTTTTATCAATTATTCTACGTCTAGAGGTGCGCAAGGACTGGCTACACTAATTTTAGAAGAATGAATAAAAAACAATCAGGTGAGATTCCGATTATTGCCCATATTATGTCGACGCCAGCGTCATGTCTGGAAAATTTGAAGGCTTGCAAGCGATTATTACAAAATTTCATCCTTATGGGTGCCCCCCCCCTGGAGCCTCGAAACTTTTTAATCAACTGGCTATGATAAGTATTCATAGACGCGTAATCATGGACAATATGGAAGACTTTTATAATAAAGTAGTAGAACAATTTGCTAGAAACCCATGAAAATTATGTTTTAATTTAGATTTTATTCTTGTTTAATAAAATATTAAGCCTTTACAAATTATAAATTTTATTTTTCCTATAACTCATATCCTCTTTCTATCATATTTCATACCTCCCCCCCCCTCCACCGCATCATTGGCTGGCGACGCCCTTGTGCCACATACATCTATTGTTTAGCACATAAACTAAATCTAGTGGTTTTTGATTTGTGCACAAATATTTCGTTAGCAAAAACTTTTTCACTGTGCTCCTGTACAAGGATCAATGAAACAAGCTAAGGAGCATACTGAAACAGGTATAATTGTTTTTAATATTGTTGTAATTAGTATATATTTCATTGTTCAATTTAGTTCAATAATAATTTCCACTACTTTTTAAATATTTTAAAAAATAACCGTTTAATCTGAAGTGTACTTAATCCACATAGTATTTTAGAGCAGGTCATAAAATAGTTTGATCAAATTTTCTCCTGTTCTTGATTAAAAATTTGCCTTCTCTAATATTTTGGAATCATACAAACTTTTTTATCACTATTTACTTTTTATTTATTTACACATTTAAAAAAGGTGAAGTATTTTAAGCTATTTTCCTCTGCATCTTGTCAGAGATTAATTATTTTTGTAAACAAGGTTTCACCTTCTGGCTCTTTACTAAAAATCCCTATGGACATTTTTCTTTACCGATTTCTTACTATGTTTACATTGCATACAGATGTAAACGAATTAATACTATTCTAAATGTACATTAAAAACTGAACAGAAGGAAACAATAAAAATATATTGTTTTACTGTAACCTTAATTTAGTGTTGCAGTTTCCCCCATAAACAACTATTTTAATAAAAATTGTAAAATAAAGTGTTAAAAAAGAAAAAGAATTATTGACTTTAGGATCTATTATAAGTAAAGTAACGTAAGCCCCATTCCCCCTTGACAGGGCGTCAGGGATTGTGAAGTTAAGGTTCACAGTGAACCAAGCTCAACAGCACTAATGTGAGTGGAGGGGGGGTAGTTCCTTTCTTTCGGCCTCCTTTACTTTCCCAGATTTCTCTAGTACCCAATTATTTCAGGCTGGGTAAACCTGGGAGCGATTCAGATCTAGAATAAGGCAATCTCAAACCCGTGTCCTCTGGTTTAGTTGCCAAGTTTTATCAAATGAAAAGTTAATGTTTTATAAGAATTACAATAATATCACCTTAAATTATATCATTCTAAAATATATTTTTCATAAAATAATTATTTTTTACTTTTTAGGGCATTTTTATTAAATTTTTATAATAAATCTTGAAGTTAGTATTTTTTTTTTTTTTTAAATTATATTTTACAATTTTTTAACATTATATTTAAATTTTTTTTCTTGCTAAAAATAAACTTTATTGTTACGTTATTCTCCATATTTTATGCTTAAACAAAAAAAAAAAAAAAAAACCTACATTTCCATGATAATTTGGCAAATTGATAATATTTTAAATAAATGACTTGTATTATACCAATAACAAAAAAAGTTGTCTAAGAGGACCACATTTTTTCACATTTTTTGATGAATACTCAGCTTATATTTATCGATTTTCATCAGTATTCACATAATAACTTCGTTGAATGATATGCTTTCAAATAGACAAAGAATCAGTAAAATCAGTCCATATGAATATAAGTTATGCATGAACAAACATAAAAAAAAACAATGTACGTGACGAACGTCCTCCTTTTTGGAAATTGGTAAAAAGAAAAAAAACATTACTCAACAAAAAGACAAAAATATTATAATTCAGATATTAAATAAATTTTGACGAACCCAAAAAAAAAAAAAAAAATACTTAAGGAAATAATAAAGAGGAAAAAAATAAAGGAATAGCTTCAAGAAGAAGGAAATGTAAAAAAAGTAATAAGCATGAAATAAGAGATAATGTGCAAGGAAACAGTATGTAATAAATATAACGAAATATATATATATAAATTACAAAATAAAAAAAATAAAATAAAATAGATTATATTTATCAATAGAATAAGTACAAAAATAGATTAAGATGTAGGTAGTAAATATTACATGACAAAGTGTACATGTATAATTTAAGTTATAATGTTAAAACGTTTAATTATAAAATAATTCCTTGATAAACGTTTAATTTGATGAAAGAAATTGATGTAATTAAAAATAAATAAATAAATAAATAAATAAATAAATATATATATATGTATTAAAAAAAATAATTTTGGTTGAAATTTTAGCAATTTATCTTGCTATGTATTTTGCTTATACTATATTTATCTTTAATATTGCATGTTCCATTCTTTTCAACATATTATTTTTTGTTGGGCTACATTCTTCTTGTGATTACTTGCATTATTCTATTTATTTTTTATTTATATCTGAGAATTCAAATTTTTCTTTTTAATTTTTACTCTGTATTTATTGTATACAGCTGACATTCCAATAACATCTGAAACAATGACTGCTACCTTTACAGATTATACAACCATCTTATCAGTCGGCTGCTCACTAGATTGGCTATGACTAACTTGTAATATGCAGTAGAAAAAATTAGCAAATGGACCAGTGGCATAGTGTGAATTTTGGAACTGAGGAAGCGCCACAATCTAATCATTTTTTACATAAAAATAAACATTTGTAAAATTCGGTTAAATACAGAGCAGAAATAAAAATTAATTGAAAGGAACGAAATGTTCCATTTTTTTTGTAAATTAATTCAATTTTCCGGTTCTTATTTGCGAAAGTGTCTATTACATCATCACGAAAAGATGGTCGTTTCCCCTAATGTTTGATAATGATTCCTTTTCAATCCTAAAAAAATCAAATGAAGATAGCTTCTGATGATGGCCAGTGTAAGCTGGTCGAAACGTTAAGTGAATTAAATTTCTTTTTAAACCCAGTTGTTTCCGAAAATTATTTACTATGAGTGTAATCACTGTGAAAGCTTTAAATATTTATTACGTTTTTATTCGTTTCATTGCTGAGAACGATCTTTCTGCAGACGAAGTGGTTGCCCGAATTGTGGTTATTAAACGAGAAAGCTTGTACACTCACCTCTGGAAAAACATCTATATTACATCTGAAGCGGTCAAGTATAAGGTGGTGGTGACCGCAGTGTCTTTATATATGTTAGAATCTTAGAAGTACACTTTTCAAACTCGCAAGATCGAAAAAGTTTCCATAATTCTGTTTTAAATTTAAAAAATCTTCTTCCAGAAAATTTTATTGAAAATTTAAAAAAATTTTGACATTTAAAAAATTTAAAAATTTAAATTTTATCACATCATTAAACCTATTATTAGACATATTTGTTTGTGTAACATTAATAATTTTTAAAAATATCCTTTTTCATGATAGCTTTCAGTTTTCCCCAAACATTGAATCAAGTCAAAGCCACTTGCATTCCAAACATTTTTATTTTTTGCTTAAATAAAAGGAGAAGCCCAACAGATCAATTTTTTATCTTCTTATAACCGCATAACCATATAATTTGTTGCGCATAAATTTGTTTTGAAAATGGCGGTTAAATATTTTACATACATAGAAAAGTTTGATAAACTTCGGAAGAGAGAATATTTTACATACCTTTCGATTTTGTAATCAAATTTTCTAAACTAGGCGTTGGTTCATCATTTTGAATAATATTAATTTTTTCTTGCAAACTTAATGAACTAAAACTAATCAGTTGAAGTTTTTCAATAATACAATTGTATGTAGCCCCAATTTCGAAAGTGTTTGCATTTTAACAGACTGGAACATTAGTAATTGCGGCGGCGGAAATAAAGCTTCTATCTCAGAGTGACATTACGGACTGAAAAGTGCGACGGATCATCACTTCCAGTTCCGCTGTTAGTAAACGACAGCATTTAATAAACGATCTAAAGAAGAAAATGTACCCTGCAAATACCGCACTAGTCTATGCTCGTACTCACACTGATATGCACAAAAATCGCGCTGATGATCGACGTACGTGACCGTAAAGCGATTTGACTCAGCGCTTCCAGACTAAACATGCGCACGCATTTTTTCTTCACTCTCGATACCCATTACTCTGAAATCGCACGGATAAAAATTCACGCAAATTACATGATCTCGAAGCGACACAACCTGACGCTTCCAAATTGAATACGCGTGCGCAACCTTTTCCTTTCATCGGTGGTACGCAGCAGATCGTTCAAAGACAACTCTAGGCAGGAGTAACGTGAAATAGTAAGTGTGTGATTGATTTTGTCCCTCGCTCTTGCAGTAGCTCTTTCATCTGAAGCTCCCTTTTTTTCTAATAATTTTTGATTTTGGTACTTAAATTCAGTAAGTTGATTCATTATTTTTTATTTGAGGCTAGCATTCTTTTTGCAAATATTAAAGAACAATTTCGTACTTATTTGTTAGAGGAAGCAGCGCTTCCATCGCTTCCATTGACGTTACGCCTCTGAAATGGACATATGATTAGAAGATCAATGTTAATCAAGAAAAATCGGTGCATGTTATGTTAACACTTTTTAAATCTAACAAGGAGAGGTCACGATCTGCGGGTCACCGATTTTGATGAAACTTTGCAGATCGATAGAAGACCATGAGTATATAAACTTTGTAAAATATTAGAGTGCAACGTTTTGATTTACGCGAGAAATTAAAATTTTTAGAAGCCGAATTTAACGGATGATATACATAGCCGTTTAGACAAAAATATGCAATAAATTCCAGATTATGTTTATATTTATTTTATGCAAATAATTCGGAAGACTGATTATTCCAAAATGAAGTATATTAAACATAAAAATTATTAAAAAACAATAAAATAATTTAAAAAATTCAATTTTTAATTTCATAAAAATTTAAACATGTCATTTATTACATTTATATACTATAAAAACACAAATTACATTGTATATATTTTGTGGTGTAGTGGTAAAAGTGACGACTATTTATACATACTTGGAAGTAAGGTGTCCAGGTTCGAATCCCCCCTTCGTGGTGTTCCATAAAATTTTTGATTCTTATATTTTAAATTATTAATTGTTATTATCTAATTATTTCAATTCTTTATACATAACTATTAATTGTTATTATCTAATTATTTCAATTCTTTATACATAACTATATAAATATAATAACTATTTTTAAAGATTCAAATTATTTAACGACTGTTTTTGTGCATGGCTTCCCTCTAAACATTCAGATAAACGTGAAATATTTTTAAATGTAAATGAAATTTGTTTTTCAAATTAAAAATTAAAAGAACTTTGCACTTGTGGTAATAATTCATTTATATGTTGCAGTAAATATTGTAGGAATTGCTGTTTTATTTGTTTTTATGATCTATGTCACCCCAAATTATGTAAATAAAAATTAAGTTTGTAGCATTTTAATTACAACTGACATTCATCAACTCTCTTATTTTATATGTAGATAAGTATATTTTTTTATTTATATTTATATACATCTGTATATAATGAATTCGTTGTGTATAAAACATATTTATCTTACGTTTTATTATATTTATGTAGTTATGTATAAAGAATTGAACTAATTAGGTAATAACAATTAATAATTTAAAATATAAGAATCAAAAATTTTATGGAACACCACGAGGGGGGGATTCGAACCTGGACACCTTACTTCCAAGTATGTATAAATAGTCGTCACTTTTACCACTACACCACAAAATATATACAATGTAATTTGTGTTTTTATAGTATATAAATGTAATGAATGACATGTTTAAATTTTTATGAAATTAAAAATTGAATTTTTTAAATTATTTTATTGTTTTTTAATAATTTTTATGTTTAATATACTTCATTTTGGAATAATCAGTCTTCCGAATTATTTGCATAAAATAAATATAAACATAATCTGGAATTTATTGCATATTTTTGTCTAAACGGCTATGTATATCATCTGTTAAATTCGGCCTCTAAAAATTTAAATTTCTCGCGTAAATCAAAACGTTGCACTCTAATATTTTACAAAGTTTATATACTCATGGTCTTCTATCGATCTGCAAAGTTTCATCAAAATCGGTGACCCGCAGATCGTGACCTCTCCTTGTAAAACTTATCCTATATATCTTGATTACCTCCCTATTCCAAGATCAGACTCTGCTAAATACATCAGTATGCATCTAGATTCAAGGCTGAATTGGGAGACGCATGTCAAGATAAAAAAAGAACAAACTTTATATAAATTAAGAGAAATTTATTGATTGGTTTGGCATTACTCCAAGCTCAACCGGTCTAATAAACATATTATTTATGTCAAATCATCAGCCCGATATAAATGTATAGTATTTAACTTTGGGGTTGTGCAAAGAAATCCAATTGATTGATTATCAAGCACACTCAAAACAAGTATCTCCGATACATCATTGGAGCTTCCTGGTACGAACACAATATAGATATATATTCAGATTTAAAGATCCCGTGGATTGATCAAGTTATATGCCATATTATAGAAGAGCACAAAAACCAACTTCACAGTAACCTGAATTTAAAGGTCTTAGAACTGCTGACTTAAGGGGGTATTCTAGTCTAGAAGTAAAAAAAAATCGACTTTTTTTTTGCATATTCTGATAGTTTAGACATGTAAGAATATGCCTCTAAAAAAAAATTTTCAACATTAAAATTATTTACCAAGTTATAGCTATTTTCGTGACGCGGCAACTAAATCGGCTCAGTCGGAACGGATCAAACAATAGACGGTAGACGTTCTTCGACTACCTGAGGATAAATCGAACTCTTTTATACATTATATATATTTAAAAATCAATTAACTGAAGGCCATTGTAACGTATTTTGTTGAAATCTTTTCTTGTTTAGTGTTCAGTTCAGGTTAGTTTTGTTTCAGTCTTCAAGCAACATAGACACTCTGTGTACAGTCCACACATATAAAATTTTGAGTGAACATGTTATTTATTAAGTGTAAAATAGATAAAAAAAGTAACAAAGGAAGTGCTGTGCGTCCAGATAGATAAAAATAAAAAAACACTTAAACTGTCAGGCGGGACGTAATTCGGATTGAACGCTCTGAAATCCGAGCTTCTGATGTTCCAAAGGAAACTAGGACTGCTCGTCTAGTAGAAAGAACTTCAGAAAATGTACAATTTGAAGCAGCAGAAGGTCCATTGTATGAAGCAGGAATCGCCGATTAAGAGAATGTAAGACGTATCGTTCTATGAAATAGACTGCCTGAAACTTTACTTGAATCTTTCAAAACTTAAAACGCGGTTTTCTAGAAACTACTTTTTTCAACACGATTGACATGATATCTCAAGTTCTAATAAATCGATTTACTTGAAATTGGGTATGGATCTTCATTATATATCCCTCTATATCCCCTACCAGAATAAAGTCAAAATTTTGATATTTACTATTTTTAAACATTTCAGAAAAGTCAAGAAACAGGTAAAAAATCAACCTTTTTTTTTCAAACAGTCACCATTTTACGAGAATTTTTTTTTTTCTTCTCTGAGGTAGGGGCTATAAACACATCCTTACTAATTAAGAAATCTTTTTTTTTTTCAAATGACCAGAAGGGTTGGAATCGTGTTAACCAGGACATACCCTTTTTTTTACCCCTCCACTTCATCAGCCTGTAACTTTGTAGATTTTGAATTTTTTTTTTGATAATTTTTTTGTGTATTCTTAAAAAATAAATAAATAAGAGGTAAAAAAATAGATAGTAAAAATATTTATTGTTTTTTTTTTTTATTCAACTTGAAAAAACCTCCTATATTCGTGCCTCTAGACTAGAATACCCCCTTAAAGCGCCTTAACCGCACAAAGCCTTATGAGCTGGTCAACTAATTTATTCTATATGTATATATACAATACTTATGGGTATGTGCACATACTTGGCAGGGATAAATCCAGTGGAGGTTTTGGGAGGGCAATGCCCCCCAGAACTTAATACAAGCTGTTTAAGAATGCAGAAATTTCATAGGAAATAAAATTCTTTTTATTGACTTTGTTTACAGTTATGTCAAAAGTTGCTGCCAAAACATTTTGAAATGGTTCAATTAGTCGTATCTTTTTAAATTTCAAAATTGCGAGATTTATTTTTGACGAAAAAATGAAACTTCATAAAATAACAATAAAAGACAATGATTTTTTAAAATTTGACTTTGATGTTTGCTTATCATTTTATGAAAAACTGATATGCTTTCATTGAAAATGTGCAAAAAATGTAAAATACTCGCGAGCTGGAAAAATTATTTGCTGCGATTGGTATTTTTTGTCGGTGTAAACGGGTACTCTCACGTTTCACGTCGATCCATTTACCATTAATATCAATAAATTGTTTAAACGTTTCTTTTCGATTTTTATTTATTCTTTTTTTCAAAGCGACATGATCGACAACTTCATTTCTGTTTCTGTTGCTTTTTTTCTCGTTTTTTTATTTCCAAGAAAAGTCCATTTAAACTGGCTTAAACCCTGGCGTATTTGATTATTATAAAAAGATAATGAACCCGTTAGAATGTTTTTTACAATATGTTCTTTAATGGTACAATTATAATTAAACATTTTAAAACTAATTGAGAAAACATTGTTGTTTATAATCGGTTATTTTACTTGAAATTGTTCGTTCACACTTGCTTTTTCATTATTTTAAATTACGTAATAAATCATGTTTTACATATTTGGTTTTATTCAGGAATATCATAAAAAAAATTTTTCAGTAAAAATATGAAAAAAACCTTTGCCCCTCAAGAACATAAATTGCCCCCTCAGAAACAGATTCCTGAATTCATCACTAATACTTGGTGTGCGTGTGTATGGATATTGATATGCACATATAATTATTCAAATACCTATATGTTAGGAGTTACATAACTGTATATAGTTTCTACTCTGTTCATGTTACAAATTAGTTAGATTAAGTTGTAACATCGCTTCAAAAGTGGTGCTAATTTATTTACTGCAATAACATTGTACTGAAATATACATGTAAAAAAAAAAAAGTCATAATTTCCAATATTAGTGTCATTATTGTTTCTCTTCAAATAACAGTGTGGTACCCTTTTTAATTAGTTGTGCTTAGTTGTATTTTGTTTTGCATAAATTTATTTAAGACCTTATTTTGTTACAAAACCATTTTGTTCAGGCTGCGTTTCGCCAGCCCCACCCAATTTGAGTTAGGTAACCAAAATAGGCATATTCGTTTGTGCTCTGTTTGTGCTTGTTTGTGCTCCTTTGTGCACTACTTGTTTTGTTTGTGCCCCTCCCCTTTCCAGTCTGGTAAGGGTGGGACTAGTCCTGCCCATGTTGAGATAAAGGTTGAATACAGTGTTACTCATTTCTGCTCCGTTTTGTGTTTGATTGTGCACCAATTGTTTTTATTTGTACTTCTTCCACTGCAAAGTTGGAATAGGCGACCCTGGAGAAACAGTACCTTAAGGGTGTGAAATGGAACGTTGTAAAAACAAATATGCGCATCCAACAGTATGGTTTGTGCTCTAATGAAATTTAGCCATCAATCTTCTGTGTAATAGACAAATCGAAATTAGCTCAACTATTTGTTTCTTCCACCTAGTGTTTTCAAATCCATTTCATTCAAGGGCGATACATTAGGAAAATAATTCTACACACATACTAGGTAAAGCATTAATATACAAGAGTATAACAATGAATCATTTGATTCTAATTGTCAACTTCAGTTTTTCAGATTTCCTATATTTTATATTTTTTTCTCAATTTTTTATATTTATCTCCTTTTAAACCATGGAAAATTTTTTTTGTCTATTTTGAGATCAATTTTAAGTTTTCTACTATTTTTTATCATTTCATCATTTTAAAATTTTTAGAATATATAAAATTTTTTAGAAACTATATAAAATGTATTTCAATTTAAGTTTTAGATAAAAAAATGAATTTTACTCAATTCAACGCATTTTAATAAAACGTGATTGACATATTTTTGAAATTCAATTCAATTCATTTAATTTTCAATTGGTTTATATTTAATTAAAGTTTTTAATAATCTTACATTTATAAACACATTATTTTGATTTTAATTCGATTTTATTTAACATAATAGATCAGATTTAGTCTCAATTTTAATTTGAATGCCACTGTTTCATGATATTCTGAAAAATTAATATAATTGTTTAAAGATTACTACACATATCCGTAGCCTTTGTAAATCGACGGCTATGACATATGTATCTTCATTAATACAAGTGTAATATTTATTTCACTTTTATTTTCTTTTGCTTTTTGATTCTAGTATTCTAATAGTATTTATTATTGAATGAATTTTTTGCATATGGGAATGTATTTGATTGCCGTTCCATAAAAGAAAAAAGTTAGCACTAAAAACATTATGTACAAATATTAGAAAATAAAGCATTCTTCTTCAACAAACAATAAAATTAGTACTAAATATTAAAATGAAATAAACCAATAAAAATTATAATTTAAATGAAATAAAAATATTTTAATATAACATTTTATATTTTAAGATTAAAATTTGCAATTGCAATTAAAATGTATGCACCAAAAGTAATTTAAGTTCTAAAATATTAATTACTTTACATATTAGAATAATTAATACAAAAACAGATTTAAGAACTTAAGAATTACAATATTCAAAAAAATATATTATTAATTAATTAAATAGTGTAAATAAGCAATTGAAAATTTATGATGGTCGATGGCCGCAGAATTTTTACCACATTTGCATGCACATCACATTGCTCCCATTGTGTGGTGGTTTTTTGAAAGCAATAACTCATATAGTGTCCAATAAGTCTAAATGACTGGGTAATTTCAGCAGTGAAACTAACTGCACCAACGCAAACAAAATTTACGTCTGCCAATTTGAAAGTCTGTAGGAATGGACGACAATGTACAACTTATTTCCTGGAAATCTTTCATTTTGTCGTGGAAATGTGGGCATAAGTCAATTACTGCATGTGTTGTAAGTTTCACCTCTCTTTGTACTATTAAAGACTTCTCACATTCTTTGTACTTTTTAGTGCTGAATAGTTCCTCATGAATTTGTTGGGTGAAATTATTTAAATCACCAGATGAAAAGTATAGTGTAATGGTTGGTAATGAGCAGGTTACGGAATTACCACACATACAGTTCTTAGTAATTATAACTGTGGACAAATTTTTGAAAATTTTTTGACTCAAATTGTACGATGTAGTTGCACAATTCATTTGATATTGGTTTGGCAAGTTATGTTCTGTAGTTGCATTAAAAATTCTTTTTAGTAAAATAGCGCGTTTCTGATATGTTTGAACCATAATACCATTGTAAATTACATCGACAATTAGTTCAAAGAATTTGATTTTCGTTTTTCAACAAACTGCTGAAACTTCAAACTATCTACATAAGAGATGAATAAAACTTGGACTATACTGTCAAATGGACACGTATGAATGACAATGAAATAATTCTTTCCAATTTTAACACTCTTTAAATCAAGAATGTTTCCATTTTTTATAATACAAACGACTTTACTTCTATGTAGGCTTAGATCATTACACAAAATATGGACAGATCTTGCAATTTTTTAGGAGATACAACAACTCCACCTTTCCAGGTTTTCCATAGCACAATTCGTATTAAGTTCTACTTCAATGTTATCAAGAATTTTGTTTCTCTTCATAATGCGAATTACTTTCGTTTAGCTGCACAGCATTACATGACGAATTACTCTGTTTGTCCATTTTTTCTTTAACTAAACACATGGAATCAAGGATGGCATATCTGTATGAATTTGTACAAATTCGTCAACGCGAAGTGGTAAAGTTTTGTGTTTAAAAGTACGGTTTCTGATCTCATTGAAGTTGTTTTCAGCGCTACCACTGCTTTCTGTTTTTCCTCCATAGCCGAAAATGAAATTCATGACCGCTGACCAAAAAGGAAGTAGACAACATTAACTGAGAATATTCTTTGCAATTGCAGGTTGAAAATGCATGTTATCTGTCTTCTCCCTTATTTTCTGGTAATTGGGCGGTACATTCACATTCAAGAAATATTTGGTAAATTTCATCATAATATAATAAAGTAGAAGAATGAAAGTTATTTACATCAAAATCTTCAAAGCGATCATCTTACATTTTATTTTCAAACATAATTGATTGCAATGATTCTTGTGCAGTGTAGGAAATTCGTATTTTTAGAAGTATTATAGCATTCTCACATGCTGTTTTAGCTCCTTTCGCATTTACCCTATTTTCTTCATGCAAGGACACAGTAAACATGTATATAGTTTTCACAAGAAATCACGAATGCAATGTAGTGTAGGTAAAATTTTTTCACACGGATTCGGTTTTTTTTTTTATTTCTGGCCAGCTACTAACTAAATGCAATATGTGAACGAATGTGGTGAAGAAGAGTTTCTCAGATTTGTAAATATTTATTCAGTGTAGAATATTATGCATAGCTTTTCACTATACCCATCATTAAAGCCAAAGACATAGCAGTGAATATTAAGTGAGGTAGTTGGATATCGTTTCTTGACCATTCGCTTATCCAATATGTAATTGCATTGTTATCGTGTTTCTCAGAAATTATATGTGATACAGCAAATTAACAAGCCTTTTTTTCATCCTTCACAAATACTCGTTGTTATATTCTTGTATGTTAATGCTTTACCTAGTATGTGTGTAGAATTATTTTCCTAATGTATCGCCCTTGAATGAAATGGATTTGAAAACACTAGGTGGAAGAAACAAATAGTTGAGCTAATTTCGATTTGTCTATTACACAGAAGATTGATGGCTAAATTTCATTAGAGCACAAACCATACTGTTGGATGCGCATATTTGTTTTTACAACGTTCCATTTCACACCCTTAAGGTACTGTTTCTCCAGGGTCGCCTATTCCAACTTTGCAGTGGAAGAAGTACAAATAAAAACAATTGGTGCACAATCAAACACAAAACGGAGCAGAAATGAGTAACACTGTATTCAACCTTTATCTCAACATGGGCAGGACTAGTCCCACCCTTACCAGACTGGAAAGGGGAGGGGCACAAACAAAACAAGTAGTGCACAAAGGAGCACAAACAAGCACAAACAGAGCACAAACGAATATGCCTATTTTGGTTACCTAACTCAAATTGGGTGGGGCTGGCGAAACGCAGCCTGAACAAAATGGTTTTGTAACAAAATAAGGTCTTAAATAAATTTATGCAAAACAAAATACAACTAAGCACAACTAATTAAAAAGGGTACCACACTGTTATTTGAAGAGAAACAATAATGACACTAATATTGGAAATTATGACTTTTTTTTTTTTACATGTATATTTCAGTACAATGTTATTGCAGTAAATAAATTAGCACCACTTTTGAAGCGATGTTACAACTTAATCTAACTAATTTGTAACATGAACAGAGTAGAAACTATATACAGTTATGTAACTCCTAACATATAGGTATTTGAATAATTATATGTGCATATCAATATCCATACACACGCACACCAAGTATTAGTGATGAATTCAGGAATCTGTTTCTGAGGGGGCAATTTATGTTCTTGAGGGGCAAAGGTTTTTTTCATATTTTTACTGAAAAATTTTTTTTATGATATTCCTGAATAAAACCAAATATGTAAAACATGATTTATTACGTAATTTAAAATAATGAAAAAGCAAGTGTGAACGAACAATTTCAAGTAAAATAACCGATTATAAACAACAATGTTTTCTCAATTAGTTTTAAAATGTTTAATTATAATTGTACCATTAAAGAACATATTGTAAAAAACATTCTAACGGGTTCATTATCTTTTTATAATAATCAAATACGCCAGGGTTTAAGCCAGTTTAAATGGACTTTTCTTGGAAATAAAAAAACGAGAAAAAAAGCAACAGAAACAGAAATGAAGTTGTCGATCATGTCGCTTTGAAAAAAAGAATAAATAAAAATCGAAAAGAAACGTTTAAACAATTTATTGATATTAATGGTAAATGGATCGACGTGAAACGTGAGAGTACCCGTTTACACCGACAAAAAATACCAATCGCAGCAAATAATTTTTCCAGCTCGCGAGTATTTTACATTTTTTGCACATTTTCAATGAAAGCATATCAGTTTTTCATAAAATGATAAGCAAACATCAAAGTCAAATTTTAAAAAATCATTGTCTTTTATTGTTATTTTATGAAGTTTCATTTTTTCGTCAAAAATAAATCTCGCAATTTTGAAATTTAAAAAGATACGACTAATTGAACCATTTCAAAATGTTTTGGCAGCAACTTTTGACATAACTGTAAACAAAGTCAATAAAAAGAATTTTATTTCCTATGAAATTTCTGCATTCTTAAACAGCTTGTATTAAGTTCTGGGGGGCATTGCCCTCCCAAAACCTCCACTGGATTTATCCCTGCCAAGTATGTGCACATACCCATAAGTATTGTATATATACATATAGAATAAATTAGTTGACCAGCTCATAAGGCTTTGTGCGGTTAAGGCGCTTTAAGGGGGTATTCTAGTCTAGAGGCACGAATATAGGAGGTTTTTTCAAGTTGAATAAAAAAAAAAAACAATAAATATTTTTACTATCTATTTTTTTACCTCTTATTTATTTATTTTTTAAGAATACACAAAAAAATTATCAAAAAAAAAATTCAAAATCTACAAAGTTACAGGCTGATGAAGTGGAGGGGTAAAAAAAAGGGTATGTCCTGGTTAACACGATTCCAACCCTTCTGGTCATTTGAAAAAAAAAAAGATTTCTTAATTAGTAAGGATGTGTTTATAGCCCCTACCTCAGAGAAGAAAAAAAAAATTCTCGTAAAATGGTGACTGTTTGAAAAAAAAAGGTTAAAATCATTGTTAATACATAAATTGTCTATTTGTTATATGTATGTTAGGGCAGTTATCTTTAGATCGGTTGATTATCATCATTTTAGTCCTTTTTCTGCCAATTAACAATCCGTATTCTTTACTAATTTGTTCCAATCTTTGAAAAAGTAAATCATATTTTCCGTACTTGTAGTTATCGACGTGATATCATCAGTGTATCCGAGGTTTGATACTTTCTGTCCACCAATTGGGAAACCATCGTTCCATTCTATTGCATATTTTTCATCATTATAATGTAATATCCTCCTTATAATATATTCAGTATACAGATTGAAGAGAAGTGGCAAAAGTAGATATCCTTGTCTAACGGCTCTCTCCACTTTGAAGTAATCAGAGTATATCGTTTTTCCCATTTTAACTCTAGCTGTGTTCAAATCGTATAGCTTTGCAATTAATGAGACTAAATGCTTTAGCGCTCCCATTTCTGTAGGAATTAACCACAGATTACTCCACTGGACACAGTCGAACGCTTTATGATAATCTGCAAAACACAGATTTATTTCTTCGTTGCATTGTCTTACTTTTTCAGCTAATTGTCGCACGTTGAGCATCTGCTGTCTTTTACCTCTGCCCTTCATGAAACTAGTCTGTTTTAGCGAAATTTAATTTTCCATTAGAGCATATAATCGGTTATAAATTATCCTGAGCATTGCTTTGCTCGCATGTGATATCAGTGACATAGTTCGATAATTCTCGCATTCGGTCGCTGATCCTTTTTTGTGACTTGTTACATAAATTGACTGGCACCAATTTGTTGGCCACTCTTCAGTTTGCCGTATAGTATTACAAATCATATGCATGGTATGTATCACTTCATTCCCTGCTAGTTTCAATAACTCGGCAGGTATATCATCTCAGGGCGGGCCTTAACCATCTAGGCACCCCGGGCAAGTCATGTATTTGGTGCCCTTTTATATTTGACTAGTATTTGCCCGCGTGGACTAGTTTATGAGACATTATCCCACAGGAACCTATTTCTGGGATAAAAAGTATCCTATGTCCTGATACGGGTCATTTTCTATCTATGTGTAAAATTTCATCCGAATATGTCCAGCCGTTTAGGCGCGATTGAGTAACAAACAAACATCCAAACATCCAAACTTACAAACGTTTACATTTATAATTAGTGTAATGTGATTATAATTTTAAAAATTTATTTTGAATTTTGTACCATATTTTTTATTGAATTGATAGAAAACTACAAACATGTATTTATTATTATTAATAATAACATATTTTACCCATTCATTCTCTAAACAATGTACCTATATTGTCTGCCAGTTAGACACGAAAAATTTTAACTCAATTAAAATACAACTAAAACCTTGTTTTTCTAGCTTTTTTATCAGCAAATTTTCTGATAAGACTAGCAAAATCTAGGTTTTCTGCAACTTGATTTTCAATGGACAGCGCGGCCAAACTAGTTAATCTTGTTCGAGACATTGTAGTACGCAAGTACGTTTTAATAAATTTTAGTTTAGAAAAACTATGTTCGCCACTTGCAACAGTCATTGGTATTGTTAACAGAATATGCAACGATGTCCAGGTGTTGGAATATAACTCTTGAAGATAGTGCTTTTTGATAAAGTTTAATATTTCGATAGGTGTTGCCTAACTGTTTTCGAGATAGTGTTGCAAACCTAAAATTTCAACAACAAATCTCCATCAATATCAGATTTAAAATTGACCGTTAACTTTTCTTGCAGTACAGAACAATGTCGCATTAGTTCTTCTTTATTTTGATTTTTTTTTATGTTAAACAAGAAATTCCACGTGACAGAAAAATCTTGCATCTGTTGAAATCTTTCCTTCATAGATATAAGCACGGTGTTCAAAAGAGCATTAAAAACCTCGGCTTCAAACTTTTTTTTGGATCAGTTATTGGTTCATCAATAGCCTTTTCCTCGGTCTACGTTTAATGCGTCTTAGTCGCGTTTGTGGTTTGAAAAATGGCTGCATATCAAGTTTGGATGCTAATTCAGTTGCTGTTACAATAGCTTGTTCAAAACCTGTTTGTCTATATCTTTCCAAATAAGAGCAACAAAGTTGACAAAGCTGATTTTAGGTGACTGACTTGTTTTGCTCACAACGTTAATTTGGAAAAGAACATCATACCATTTTATAAGAGAAACAATAAAGTTAAAATTTTTTATTTGTCCTGCCAGTGTGGTCGCTTCGTATGACGTCGCAGCATCGCTTTGTTTGGTAACATCGGCCAAGGAAACCAAAGCATCATGCATTTCAGATAACTGATAACGAACCGCTTTGACGCTTTCAATTTGATCTTCCCAGCGAGTGTCGTATATATTTTCAAACGATCGGTCAAAATTTTCCATCTATTTACCGATCCTGCAAATGAATTAAACAGTTTTTGTAAAATTCCGAACAGGGTAACGGATTTTACTGACGATTTTTCCGCATCGCATAATACTAGATTATAACTATGTCATCCACATGGTACAAAAAAAGCTAGCGGATTTATGTCCGTAATTCTTTTCTGTACGCCTTTATTTTCCCCCTTCATGTTCGCGCCATTATCATAACCCTGTCTTCTGCAGTCATTAATGTTAAAACCATGATCACTCAATGTTTCTAAAATGCTTTCTGTGAGACCTGCACCGGTTATATCATCTATTTGCAAAAATGAAATCAAATATTCTTTTATGCTTATAGCATCCTCTGTTATGTCGGCGCATCTTAATGTGATTGAAAGTTGCTCTTTATGACTTATATCAGGAGTACAATCAGTTTTGATTGCATAATACTTTGAATCCTTTATGGGGATACTGTTGTAGAAATAACTTTTGATGCCATGAGTTCTATTAATTCATTTTGTATATTTTTGCTGCAATAATAGTCAGCTAAGTCACCGTTCACTGCTAATCTGACATGTTCTTCCATGATGGGGTCAAACTTTGCCAATAATTGTACAAGGCCTGGAGTAAATAATTTATCGGATGACCCTCTAAACGCCATGTTGTTTTTAGCCAAGTACAAGGTTATGTGCATCAATCTTTGAACCATATTGTTCCATTGTAATCTTTCTTTAGAAATTACCTTCTGTTCTTCCTTGGCAATAGTTGAACCAGCTTTGAACTTGATTTCAGCTTCAGTCCATTGAATAAATGCGTTTTTATATTTTCATGCATTTTCAAAGCTTCACTTAAACGTTTCCAATTTTTGAAGCCTTCAGTAGCGGTCAACTTTGTAGTTGACTTTAAATCAAACAGTCGACAACAAAAGCAATAAACACTATCGTTTGATATTAAATAAAGTAACCACCGACGTCTAATAGTTTCTTCGTTTGAAAGCTTTCTTGAGTAATTAGTTGAAGAGAAATGACGCTCATTTTCATCTTTCGGAAAATTATTTAGATGTACTTGTGAGGGTCCACACAAAATAATGTGATCTATATTGCTCGCATTAAGTACTCTTACCCACGTAGCTACATCAGAAACATTATATTCTTTTATTCCATGTATGTTGATACTTTTATCAGCCAGAGAAGTCATATCTTGAGTTTGACATAGAGACAACTCAGACGGTTCATACAGGGATTTTATCGGCTGGTCAGCCTGGTCAATTTGGTCACCTTGAATAGATGAGCGTGTATTTTTAGTGCCTAGTTGTTTAGAATCTAAAGAAATATTGACCGTTACTTGGGTTTCAAATTCTGATGTAAAACTGATGATATCTGATTCGATATCTGAAGTACTCGCGTTAGAAATTCCTTTAAAGTATTTATTAATATCCATATGTTTTTTAGTTTATTCAAAAACTTTATCTTTTTCAGCTTCTCTTCTATGATTTATTGAACCAGAAAGTTTTTTTAAAATTGTTTCTTTCCTTTCTGCCATAATTTATAAAGTGTGTGCACTGCCCTATTTCACGATCACAATATATCTGTAACAAATAAAAAAATATCTGACTGTAAGTAAATGTAATTAGAAAAAAATGCAACTGAAAGATAAAAATGTTGTTCAGACTTATCAAAAATCAAAAATAATATCAATCACGACACTCGCTTCAGTCACTAGGTATACACTGTATATGTTAAGTATACAGAAATCTACTTATTAGATTTCACTTATTTATTTATTTATTTTTACTTATTTCCATGCTCAGATAGCACATCTTTACACTTTGAACTCTACAGCTAAACTAAACTGCAAGCTGAATTATTTTCTAGAATCGACTCCATTTGTCATTGAGCTGACATGTGCGGCGCCCCCAGGCAGCCGCCTGGGTCGCCCCACCCTAAAGCCCCCAGTGTATCATCTGATCCTGGGGCTTTATTATTCTTACAGTGTTGTTTAAAACTAGGAAGATTCCTCCATGTAGAACTATCGACTTTACTACCTCTGCAGGTCTACCTCAGAATATGTCCAAGTAATTTGGTCTATAGTTATAGAACCATAGATTAATAAAATCATAAGAAACGGCTGACTTCTAATTTTTAATTTCCACCATTTGTTTGCATTTTATTGTGCATTGTTACATGAATTTTAAACTTTAAACTAATTTTTTTTTTGAAAAGAAAACTATAAATATAGAAAATAGTGTTCAAGTAATAGAGATTTTTAATTTAAAAGTAGTTATTTCTACATTTAATTAGTTTTAAAATGTTCTTAATATTTAGTAATTATATAATAATCACAATGATTTTGTTTAAAGTAAATGACCAATTGAATTATTGTTTTTTTATTTAAAACAATTATAGATTTGAATTATTGGAGATAGTCAGACAAAATCAGGGCTTGATTGCCAGACGAAAGCCAAAAGCAAAAAGCCAATTATTTTTAAATGTCATAAGCTTAATCCAAAAGTCATATTTAAATTTCCATAAGCTAAAAGCCTAAAGCTTAAGCTATATTTTTCAAGAACATAAGCCATATTAAGTTTAAGTCATATTATTATTCGGCTTTGAAGCCCTGGTTACACAATAATTACTTTGTTATAAAACTTAAGGAAATAGCAACAGGTAAGTGAATTACTTTTATGAACTAGTCATTTGAATTGCAAAATAACCGACTCCAACCTATTTAAAGCTTTTCAATCTTTACTTTTTTTATTTACCTAGAGCTTAATAATTGATTAAAAGAAAATAAAACATGTACTAAAAAATATTTTCTGGTCAACAATAAATAAATATTCTGCTGATGGTGATGGCGTGATTCAAATAATGACTCAATCTTTTTGGTAATTGTAGATTTGAATCTAGATTCAAGTCCAAAGCGAATTACACAAATATATTATGAAATATATTTTGTGGAGTAACTTTTCATTAACTAGATATATTGTTTATTTGTAACTATAACTTTATCAATTTTTTATAATAAATTCAGAATCATAAACACTACTTTTTTCTCATACATATTCATGTAATCATAAAATAACTTAAATTAATATAAAAAGAAAAAAGGAAAAATTATCAGACAAGTAATTTAATTTTTTCTCACTTTTCAACAAATTCGTTATTTCTGATTTTTTTTATAATGAAACAACAAGTAGCCTTTCTCTATTATCTTTTTTAATGATATATACCAAAGATTTTCATGAGTTTAGTTAGATTAATAATAAATGTTTCATATGTTATGTTAATAAGATAAGCAGAACAAAGAATAGTTTTACATTTTTCCATAACAGAAGATTACAAAGTAATTTTTTTGCTAAATTAATTTATAGAACCTTTAGAATTTACATTTTTCACACTTTGTTATAAACGTAATTTCTTATCTGTATATAAAAATTTTTGTTGTGATAAATTAATTTTTTGCTTTAACTGATGTTGCTATGAGTGACAAATACTAAATAATAGTTTTATCTAATTCTATTAATTCCAAAATTAATGATTTCTATAATTGATATGTTACTAAAATAAATTTTCACTATATACATCAATAAATAGCAAACTGAATTATGGAAATATATTTAATATAATAATTTACTCCCCTTAATTCTGTTTTTTTATTAATAAGTTATATTACTTATGTAAAAATTATATATATATGGTATAAATGTTCCTATTTAATATACAAAACTGGACACATTTGCTGTTTTGATGGTCATATAATTGATTTGTAAATAATGAAGATATAGTTTAGTTTTTTGTACAAAAATAACTTTATTTTTAACAAGAATATTATAAAAATTTAATTATAATGTTGATAATAGCCTATGGACAAAATATGTTTTATAACACTAGGGAAAATAAAATAATTTTGTGTAATAAAAAAATTTCATTTTCTGCTACTTCTAATTATACTTTAATTGATTTCTTATTGATAATATATTGCAATAAATTAGTTACACTTAAGCCCTAATCAAGTTTATTTGAAAGCTTATAAATAAACATTTAAAAAACAAATATATAAATTTGGAATTTGTTCCTGTCTACAATGTCATGAAAATGTTTGAAATTACAGATTTAGATTCCATGTAAGAGAGCCTAATTAATATTTTTACTGAAAAAGATCAAAAAAACTCTTATACAATGAATAACTAAATCACTCATTGCTATTATCCAGAAGTAAAATGTATATTCATTACATTAAAAACATTATAAACTGTAATGTTACACTATAAAGTATTCCATGTTTTATTTTCTATGACAATCTTACTTTAAATTTTGTTAACATAACTAAAAACAAAAAAAAAAATTATTTGTAATGTAGAATATATATTACAAAAAATAATAAACCTATTATTAATATTTTTTCTTTATATTAAGGTCTATTATATTAATTGTAAAACCATAAATGAAAAATTATTTGTACTATTAATAAAAAATATTTCTAGTTTTATAGATCTATGAGTTATGTATCGAAATCCATAGACAAGATTATATTTAGGTAGACCCGCAAAGGTAGTAAAGTCGATATTTCTACTGGAGGAATCTTCCTAGTTTTAACGCACATCCTTATTCTTAAGATGTTTCATTGCATTTTGTACTTCACTAAGTAATATTCCAGGCTCTAGTTCCTGCACTACTGATAGATTATTTAGATTTTCAATATTCATTCTATCCACCATATCTATTCCTATGCTGTACAATTTAATACAGTATTTTTTCCATACTTCCACTATATCCTTAGAACTTGTTTTCAGTTCACTGTTATCATTCCTTGATTGTTTATTTATTTAATTTAAATTCACAGGCCAGAAGGCGTACTTTTTTAAATAAATAATTTGTTTCATTCTTCTCAGCATGTTTTTCTATTTCAGAGCAAATAGACGATATATAATTGTTCTTATCTTTTCTACACGGTTTTTTTATTTTTTTTTATTTATTTATTTATTTTCAATATAGCTTTAAACATAAGCAGTCTTAGAAAAATTATTTGGGAGGGTGGTAAAGTGATTTTTTATGAAATCATTGCTATATTTATTTATACACACATATTCAAAATCAGTGCAACAAAATGTTGGTTTAAAAACTGTTTTTGTTGTATTATATGAAATTCAAAAATATAAAAAATATTGAAACAGAAAAAAAAAAGAATAATATATTACAATAAAATATATTAAGAAATAAAAGTTAGTTAAGTGCATTTTTAATTATAATGTTTTTGAAAATAATTTAGTTTCTTTCTTCTAAAATTCTAAGTTCGTAAAACCTGTAAAAGGATGTAAAAAAAAAATAAATTTTTTTTTTAAAAATAGTCTTTTATTTATGCACTAAAAAGTTCAAAATAACTTTATTAGTATGCGACTATCAGATACGCATCTTAACATTAAAATCTGAAATCAGAAAATATTCTGAAAAGTAAAAGCGGGGGCCGCAGTTATAAAAATATTTGGTGTGTGTCATATTGTTATGCACAACAATGGAACAACATAATGGTGATTGTAGTTTTGGCTTAGGATGCATTATAATATTAATATTTAATTAATAATCTGCGTCCCACGCTTTTATTTTTCAGAATATTTTGTGGTTTCAGATTTTAATGTTAAGATGCGTATCTGGTAGACGCACACTAATACAAATATTTTGTACTTTTTAGTGCAGAAATAAAAGCCTATTTTTAAATTTTTTTTTTTTTTAGTCTTGACTTTTTACTATGTATTTCAATAAAAAACAATAAATTTAGAATTGTATTTTATTCAATATCTTGATTATAGGACATTTACAGAAATTAGTGTTACATTTTATTATCAAATAATGGATCGCATTCTTTCAATTATATTGTCTTTTGTTTTTCATACAATACATACAGAATCCTCAGCACATGAAACACAGTGTTTGACTAATATCGATATTTCCATTGATATATCACGTGACCGAAAAAAAAAATATTTTTTTGAAAATTTCGAGCTTTCACCGCCTCAGGGGTCCGCTTTTAAAGTTGGAAACCCAAATGTTCCAAAGTAAACAGATACATTTTTTTAACCTTGTTCAAAATTTTTAGCTATAAAGTTGAGCCACAAGCGAGGGCTACTCGTGTTTTTTGTGCTTTTTTAAACTTTTAGTTAACTTCCAATATTTCATTAAGAAAATGAAATACGAGTTTGCTCCCGACAAATAGCACTCTTTCCAACAGTATATCATATGGCCGGAAAAAAACTTTTTCCCCCCAAAAGTTCCAGTTCTGAAAGCCCCGAGGAGCTAATTTTAAAGTTGGAAACCTAGATGTTCCAAACCAAAGAAATATACGTGCATGTGCATATTTTCAACCTTGTTCAAAATTTTTAGCCATAATACTTGCGCTGCAAAGAAGGAGCTGCATATTAGATCTTGCAATATTTTGAACTTTTCATAAACTTCGAAAGTTTCATTAAAAAAACAGAATATGATTTTGTTCTCGACAAATAGCGATCTTTCCAGCGATATATCACATGCCCGAAAAAAAAAAAAAAAATTTTCAAAATTTCGAGCTTTCGAGGCTCCGAGGGTCTAATTTTAAAACTGAAAAGCCAGATGTTACATAATATTGTATTATTATCTAAAACAAGCATTTCTGCAAAAGAACACTTTTTTAATTCATCAGGAAATAAGTGAAAAATCATTTCCAAAATTCCCCTCATTTCGGCGCTTCGAGGGTCTAATTTTGAAGTTGGAATCCTGGATGTTTCAAATTATTGCATCGTCATCTATAACAAGCATTTCTGCAAAAGGACACTTTTTTAATTCTTCGGGAAGTAGGTGAAAAATCGTTCGCAAGATTCCTCCCAGACAGACAGAATGACAAAGCGAATTAAATAAAAGGCTATAAAAACTAAATTTAGTAAGACAGATTTATAAATAAAAACTATATTTTTATTTTAATCTAGTGGGTTATTTGCATTAGGTTTATTTTGTTTTTTTTAAATTATATTTTTTTTTAGATAAATATTTGAATTTATTATTATGTAATATTGTAAAAATAATATACTGCTTAAATGTTAGTTTTTGAAAATAAAAATTAGTGAACGTTTCAATAGCAGGGTTTAGAAATTAAAGCTAAAAACTAAGTCAATAATATTTTAGGTGTCGTAAGTTTATTGAAAAAGCAGAATTTAAATTTCCATAATCTGAAAGCCTAAAGCTTATTTTATATTCAAAATTTAAACAGGTGAAAGCTGAAAGCCTAAGCTGTATTTTACAAAAATTTAAGCTGTAAAAAGTTTAAGCCACATTATTATTTGATTTTTAGCTTTTACACATAGAATTACGCTTAATTCCTTTTATGTTGAATTAGTCAAACAAATTGATTTAGTCAAAGTGATGGACTTGAACATGTTGCAGTTTTCATAAAATAAATTCAATAATAATAATAGTGGAAATACCGCAAAACACTTTTGCCTGTAAGAAATTTTGCCTTGACTTGCTTTGCCTTGTCTTGACTAATTCGGTGTAAAATGGACCTTACAACAAATTATTTCATTATTCAAATATTTAAAAATTATAAATTTATTTCATATTTTATTTAAATTACAGTGTACACTTTTTCTCGTTTAAAATTACTAAATAGGAAAAATAGGACAAACAAAATTTTATTATAAATTTTTTTTCGATAGTGCGATACTTTTGTTTAGTTATCGTGTTTAGTCATATTCATGTTTGAATTATTTTCATTGAATAATTGTTTACGTTTAAATTTTTGAATACTTTTACACAGTGTGTTTTATGTAACTTTTTGCACATATTTATAATTTAAGACTGATTATTCGCTAATATTTTTTTTTTTAATCATAAATTGTGATTCACTTTATTTTTTAAATTGTTTTCGATTTATTAGAATTGTTTACTAACATTTCATATTAGAATGGTGACGATTTCTCGTTTAGAACTAGAAGTAAATGTTTTAAGTAAAATGGATCCGAGTATGACACATTTAATTGATAGTGCGCCTTTTGTAGCTGTTTATACCTATGATATAAATTTGAATCAGTGGATAAAGACAAATCAAGAAGGAGTTCTATTTATATATAAGAAGACAGGTAAATTTCCATACCAGATTCTAGTACTTAACCGAGAAACCGACGATCATTTTTTTCAATCCATTACTGCGAATTGTAAATTACAAGTAGATGAACCTTACTTAATGTACCGTGTATATGAAAACCCGATATACGCACTGTGGTTTCATGAAAATGAGGTTTGTACTAAAATTGCTGATAGAATTAAAGGTATTATTGCTGATATTAAGGTAAACGAATGTGTGAAGGAAGTAGAAAGTAAAGCAGATCTCAAATCTATCATGGAAACACCGAAACTGAATTATGCATCTATTAGCTCTCCGAGTGTGTTGAACTTTTTCCTGAATGCTGGCAGGGCGGCTGGTGACATAACTGAGGTCGAAATTATAAAACGAATAATCGAAGACCCAAAATATAATATAAAATCAATAGAGAATCAACACAAATTAGCCGTCAAAAGCAATTATTAATTTTCGCCATTTTTTAATTCGTCTATTTGTTAATGCGTATTTTTAGAAACCTACCCTTTTTCTGTGATATACCTTTGTTATTGTTTACAGACGTTTTGTTTTAGCATTATTCAGTAGTAGGTATTTAAGTTTTATCTATAGACGAGCTTGTTGAAGTATCAGTATTTGCGATAAAGTTATGTTACTAAATACCTTTTGTACTAATACGAATTGCTGTCTTCAAGTTATTAATTATAAGTTTGTTAAATTATTGATTAAATATCGTAGTTATTTTGCTTATATTGTGTAAGAGTTATGCAGATTATTTTTAATTTTTAAATTTATTAATATACTTTATTTTCATGTATTTATAAGAACTATTTTTTGTTCAGTTAGTTTGATACGAAGCTATTTTATAAAATATATTATTTGACGGATTTTATTGTTATTTTTTTGAAATAAAAATTCATTATTTCATATAAAGTTAATAAATTTAAGTTAATTTAAAAATAACTTTTCGTTTTACCGGTTTTTATTTTGTCTCTATACTCAACTAGTTTGGTGTGCTTTTAGATTGAACTTGCGGTATTACATAATTTTGAAATCTTTACAACTACATTCTTGTTTATTGCATTGAGCAAGTTTTTTCTCATGGTCCACAGCAAAATGAAGATAGAAAAGACATAGTTTTAGTAATGTATTTACGAATGATTCATGGTTTAAATTACTTCATTAAATCTTTCCCAGATAAGGTATGCATACTAATTTTAAAGTTTTGTCTTAATAAAGAATTTTAAACTATTTTTAAAGTAAGTCATTGAAGGGAAAAACTTATAAAGAGGAGCAAAAACCTTTTTAAGTTGAATTTCATTATTGAAAAATGTACACGTTTTAAATTATTTTTTGTCCGAATAAAGTAGTATTTTTGCATTCCATTAATATTAAGCTATTTTTAAAGATTACTATTTAGAAAAAATATATAATTGAATGAAGCCTAATTTATTAAAAAAAAACAAAAAAACAAATGTGTTTTAAAAAAAATACCGACTTCAAGATTTATTACAAAAATTTAATAAACACGTACTAAAAAGTGAAAAATAATTATTCGTCTTCATGATTTGCGCTTAAGAAAAAAAACAAAAAAAAATGTTTTTTTACAAAAAATAAATACCGACTTCAAGGTTTATTATAAAAATTTAAAAATGCATTAAAAAGTAAAAAATAATTACTCCCGATAAAATATATATATCAGAGTGATATAACTTAAGGTGATATCACTCTGATATATATATTTTATCGGGAGTAATTATTTTTTACTTTTTAATGCATTTTTAAATTTTTATAATAAACCTTGAAGTCGGTATTTATTTTTTGTAAAAAAGCATTTTATTTTTTACTTTTTAGTGTATTTTTATTCAATTAAATTAAAACATTTTAATAAGAACAGATATTTCCACGGTAAAAACACCAAAAGCTACATTTCCATGGTAATTTGGCAAATTTATAGTATTTTAAGTCAAAAATCTAATCCGACGGTGAAAACAATCATGAATGAAAAGCATCCAAAAAGCTTCAATCTCCCGCATTATTAAGGATAACTCAAAAACTATCTGTCAGACCTTGATCAAATTTAAATGGGACCACATGACAAATATCACCTTTCAAATAAAAGAAGAATCGTCAAAATCGGTTCATCTAGAAGAAAGTTCTGTGGTAACACACATAAAAAAAAAAAAAAAAATACAGTCGAATTGAATACCTCCTTTTTTGAAGTCGGTTAAAAAAACAACTTTATTTTGAACTGAATTTCTATGGTAAAAACATCAAAAACTACATTTCCATGGTAATTTGGTAAATTGATAGTATTTTAAGTCAACCGTCTCTGTTATTTTAATATAAAAAAAAAAAAAAAGGAGAAAAAAAGTTATTCAAAGGGACCACATTTTTTCACGTTTTTTGGCGAATACCTGAGTTTATGTTCAAAGATTTTCCTCAGTACTCACACGGTACCTAAGTTGAATGGTACTCTTTCTAATGGACATGGAATTAGTAAAATCGGTCCATATGAATATGAGTTATACGCGAACAAACATTAAAAAAAAAAAAAACGCGACGAATGCATAACCTTTTTTTTGGAAGTCGGTAAAAAACCTACTGTAAATAACTGAAAATAAATTTCGGGGTTTGAATTAAAAAATATTGTAGCAGTAGCAGATCCACGGGGTGAGAGACATTTCCCCCCTCCCAGAGGACCAAAGCCTCTATGGAAAAAATTTGTTATAACAGAAAAACTTAATTTATACTATGAACGATTTGTATAAATGTTACCTATGGATTTAATTATAATTAATATTTAATACTGTTTTCTAGTAAAACTATTAATGTTACGTTTTTGTTTAATTTTAACCGCATCTGTATCGATCTTTTGCCTTTCTTATTTATTTTTAATTTTTATTTTGAGGATGTAAATGAAAATAGTTAAATGAAAAAAATATATATATATATATTTTACTTGCTCGCGAATAAAGAATTTGGATCGGATTACTAACAAAAATAAAAAAGAAGTAAAGTTTAATAAAAATGCTATCTTTCTTACTATTCAAATTCTAAATTACCATTTTAGCTAGAATTTTATAATTTTTTTATTTTTCACCTAAAAATAAAACAAAATTTAAATTAAATTGTAATAGTTATGTATTTTTAAAGCATTTTTAAATTTCTAAAGAGGTTGCTATTTGATTTTCTTTATGAAACAAGGTATTTCTCAAATCTGCCTACGGTAGAAGATATTACGTAATTATGTAATCCCCTCCTCCTCCAAATGTCTCACTGGATGCGCCCCTGATTGTAGTTATTACTATATTTTGAATACAGAGATGCAGAAAGTTGATAATTTTTAAAATCAGACCTGTTTTTAAATTTTATAGCAATAGTAGTGACATATTGATTAAAATAAAATGAATAATTTCAAGACAGTTCTAAGGCATATTACTTAAGAACTGTGCGATTTAATAAAAATATAGACTGATAGTATTTCTTATACTTTAAAAGCTGTACTTATACTGTACTGCTAACCCTTCACTGGCGTTGTAAGTATTTTAGATCTAAATGACCTTGTGATATCCCGGGGACCGCAAGGAAAAAGATAATTTTTAATGAAACTTCAGATTTATTAAATACATAAAAAACGTGCAAAACATTAAACTGAGGTTCTAAATTTCGTTCAGATTCATCTTCGGCACAGTCGATACATACTTGTTCACTACATTCCAAACGTACGGTCACAAGAAATACATATAGATTAGCTGTTTCCTTTCTGGCTGGACATGGTACTACACGCTTTTCTTTTTTGGCAAGCTAATTTACATTCGTAATTTTCAACGTGGTATATTTATTTTTGATCTACGAATAGTACGCGGCCAATTGATATTTTGAGTTCTCAGCAGGAGCCTTCCATTTTAAAAAGGAAATGTCACGGAGTACTCAGTTAGTTGTTTTGTCGCAATTTTTATAAGTTTAATTCTAGTAAGTGGTGGTCGATCGTAATCAATGTACAGTATACGTATTTATTGTATTCGTATCAAGAATACGGTAAAATAGGGTCATGATCCAACGTCAAGTGCAGTGACGTGATGAATGTATGCTGCATTTTTA
The DNA here is from genome assembly GCA_039619475.1 of Icerya purchasi. Classification (NCBI taxonomy): domain Eukaryota; kingdom Metazoa; phylum Arthropoda; class Insecta; order Hemiptera; family Monophlebidae; genus Icerya; species Icerya purchasi. The sequence continues at coordinate 30,195,296 of CM077116.1, read as the reverse complement.
GCTACAGAATCAGCTCCGATTTTTATTATAGAATTCTATAATTTCCGGTTTTTGCACCCAACTGATTTGTTTGACTTCAACGAAAGCAGTAAAACTGCATTATTCCTTTGCGGCACATATAATAAGAGTGTGGTAAATCCACACAATGAATACTCTATTCCTATTATGAAAAGGTAAAAATTCAGCGCAACTTCTTTTTTTTTTTTTCAAGGTTTCAGCCATCACGAGGCTGCTGGTTTTTAAAACATTTGCCAACTCCATCGAAGTGTACCAGTTATTAACAGTATCATTGCGAATAGTATAGGTTTGCATAACCTAATACCCATTTGAGTGGGTATGTTGAATTATTTTTCTTGCATTAAATAGACTGAAACTATTATCGTATTTTCCACAATAGAAGTAAATATTGTAAATATAGCTTGTCTCCGAGTATTAGCAAGATTTAGAAGCTTTAAGCCATTTTCGTTGGCTTAGATGATTTATACATTTTGATATAGTTATTAACATTTCATGTACAGTCGTATTTGAACTTAGAGATAATAAAGTTCAAGAGTTTTTATTCAAATTTTGTAGTAGTTCTGATACTGCAGCAGCTGGAACTGCCCTCTTTTGATTACCGCGATTATCGGGGTGATTAAACCTGAAACAGTTAAGAAAGAATATATATTTTTTTTCCCGTTGACAAAGCCAATCAAATACATCGCTACCAGTTCCACCTGTAACAAATAATATGATGGGACTTGTAAACGCATAAATTAGCAGACTAATTAAACATTTTATGTATTTCTGCAGTTGAACATGGCTGAGTTTTGTTCCTGAGTCTGAACATTTTCTTCGTATGCTTTGTAGATTTTCATTGGTTCATATAATAATGTGTTCAACCACTTCATCATTAAATAAGTAACTGCAAACAACAATTGATTCGACTTTTGGTTCTCGTAATCTAGAAGCTGAGATTTTTATTATAGCTGGTTTTCGTACATTTTTACAAAGCGCAGTAGCGGACCATTTAAGTGTGTTTCAACGATAAAGTATTTTTTATTTTCATTACTTAAATAATCTTTTTGTGTTTTAAATAAGTGGAATCTATATTCTCTTTACTTGCAGAACGTGCATGATTCATGTGAAGAAGTATCATGTTCACTAATAATGAATTCGTCATCTTCTTCGTCAAATAATTATACATCAGAATCAACAGATTCTAACATGTATAATATTTCATTTTCAAAATTAAAATCATCATACCTAACACATTTGGTGCGCAATAATCATTCATTTTTTGCCATAAAAATAAGTAATGCACAAAATAGTAAATGAAAAGTGATTTATGTGTGTGTAATAGGAATGATACAAATATAATCAGGGATTAAAAATATAAAAAATATAATTGGTAGTGTTTTTATAAGTTTTTACAGATAATAGTATGTACTTGGTGTCATGACGTCCGTAGGTCGACGATCATCAATAAGTAATAATTAACGATAAATAAACACCACTGTTTGAACATCTTGATTATACTGAGAAGCACTTGTTTCAAACCATTTTATGAAAAGTAGGTCGCACGTAGATATCGTTGACGGCACAACGTCAGCGTAGCGTTAACATTAACATTATGACCTTTTATATGATAGTGATATTAATTTCTAATACCCCTTATTAACTTAAACAAGTCGATTAGTTAGTAATAAGAAGGGATCTCCATTTCCTCCGAAATTTTTGTGAAATACATTATGATAGCGGCGTCAAAGAAGATTCCACTTTTTTTTTTGTCTTTGCAGAAAAGCAAAATATTTAAAATTTATCAGCCTCTATATTATGAACTAGCGATGAATTTGTCAAAGGAAAGAAGTTTTAAAAAACAAAATATATGCATAGAAAATTTGTCGTTGCGATAGCTTAGTTGCCAGAGCACTCGACTTCCATTACGGGTGTCTTGAGTTTGATCCCGGGCGACACAGAAATTATAAAACTATAAAATGCATTAACTTCGATACAATTATGAAACGGGAACGAAATTTGGAAATGAAGTTGTATTACCTTAGAACAAACGAAAGAAGCAGATATTTTTATTAACTTGTTCATTCATTTATAGTAACCATGATCGAAGCAGTAGTAACCCAATATATATTATATTTCAGATGAATTTTAAAAGAACTATTTTAATTCTACCACCTGAATGTGTCACAGCAAGGGACCTTATCAAAGTATTATGGAAACCGATATGTTAGCAATGTGCAAGGCAAAACAATTACGACACGATTTTTTAAAAACTAAATGCTCATTGAAGCAATTCAATGATATTATACTTTTGCATATAAAAACAAAATGAACCATACGAAAATCAAGAACTAAATTTTTAAATCTTTTATATGCAAAAATATAATCATTTAACATCGAGATAACTTAATTTTTACTTTTATATTAATTTTCTGTTCATACGTATTAAGAAGAATGCACAGTGTAAACAAACAATCGCTAGCTCAAGCATCAAAAGGTAGAACTTGCTGCACTCTTACGATAACGATACAGTTGTTGCTTTTCAATTGCTTATAAAATTGCATCAATGAGCACCTGAGCTACATTTTATCTTTATCGTATCGAAATCGTATTGCTTTGGTGTATACTGTCCCTAAACAAACCTTAAAGATCAGCACATTACTCTGCCGTTATTTAATATTTTAAAATAATTTTTGCATAATTTATTCATTAATTTATACGGTAAATAGAATGATAAAAACAAAAAAATTGATGTAATAATTACATTATTTGTTTTTTAACAATTTTTTTCCTTCAAAGTTGTCGTTTACTACCGCCAAGCAGTACTATTGAAATCCATAATATGCTTCGATATTTGTTATATTGCTTTTATTATTCGTTTAACAGAAAATTTATTTTCAAGTTTATTTTCTCTTCCTTTAGAATAAAATTACATTTGACACGTAAAAATTTATAAAATACTAGCCGTTTGCAAAATTTCTTACAATATCTTACAATATAATTTCTGTGTTTCGTTTTTATAGTATTTTTCGTCAATTTCAATGTAGTCTGCTGATAAATTTTTAAATACATTTTAATTTTTGTTCTCAAGACACTTTGTATACGTTTTGTACATTACTGCTTGGTACAAAATATCGATGTATCACTTTTTTAATTTTCTATTATTTTTTTAATTATTATTAACAATATTTTTGTCAAATATAAATATATATATATATATATCATATCCAGTGGCGGCTTGTGGTCAAAACGAAAGGCGGGACTCTTACAGATTTGATTTTTAATATACTTTATACTTAAAATATATTTTTCCGATTATACATATATATATATATATATATTGTGACGGATTCGGCCGCCATGACTTTCGATATTTATCACGCTGCACCGAATTAAAAAATGATAATGATTACTCCTTTTCCAAATTCTAAATTCCACATTTCTCCGCGTTTTGACAGTTTCTCAGGCCGATCTGCTCCAATTTCTATTTCTCCGGTTTCTTCGGGCAGCGTGCAAACTGAGCATTCTCCGACCATAATGCTAGATCGACAAATTTCGTGGGAATTGCCTATGTGCACGGCGCCAGTTTGGCGATCCGTGCATATGTGTGGGTTAATTATATGAGGGTGGTTTGTCCGGTCTGGTGTTGTGTGCGTCGGAGATGCGAGTCGAGCTATGTCGAGGCGTAAGAAGTTTTTTCTTAGAACCCGAAAGAACTGACGCAGGGTACCCGCCGTTCCGCCGATTTTGGAAATGTTCTAGAAAAATCGGTGGCGTGTTCGGTTTTTTTTATATACATATTTTATTATTAGGCAAAATGGCCGTTTCATTAGATCGTCGTCGGATTCACTGTGTGAATTCGGCCGATCAGTCTTCGTTTCCTCGTGGTCGCGGTTAGATCTCAACTGCTTTGGCCGGGAGGCATTTTTTCATTTTTTTTCGTTGCCACACGCCGTTTTGGCAAAATTTTTACCGAGTTTTAATATTAATTTTCATTCTATTTGCGATCGGTTTTCGTTTCTTCCTTCATTTTATTGTTTTCATACAATATCATTGCATTTGGGCAATTTGCTATTATGAATAAATCGTCTTTTTATGATTAAAGTATCTTTTCTTTTGTTTCGTTATTTGGACACGTTGTTTTTTCGTGATATCTCCACCGCGAAGACCCATTTTCGTCGACCTTAGGAAGGACTAAAGCTCTGCTCGAGCGAGCTGTTGGCTACGTTACACCGGAAGAGAAGTAACATTGGCGCCTGGAAAATTATTTATTCTTTTTTTTTCTTTCTTTTCAAGTTTTTTTTTTTTTATTTTTTATTCATCATCGTGGGAAGTTGATCTTTTACAATATACCCGCAACTATATTTTGCAGCTAAACTTACCTATTTCTTGAAATGAAAATCCATACGACAGCTTTTATCGTTAATGAACTTCTCTATCACCTTGTCATTGAAGTTTGAAATCTCGCGCACCATTGAACATTCCAAGTGCCGACAATCTGTCTTCACCTATAGTGCTTCTTAAGAAAGTTTTAATTTTTTTCAAAGAAGAAAATCACCTTTCTGTTTCCGAAGTATTTGGAATTGTTACGAGGATCCTCAAAGTGTTTGTAATTTCCTGGAAGGCTGCGTCCAATCCAAATGAATAGATGAAAGCCAGTGTTTTCAAACATTCAGAAATTTCATTTCTGACAATCTCGGATCGTGAGTAAAACACACTCAGTTCAGATTTTAACTTGTCTTTATCAATCATTGGAAATGTCTCACAAAACCTGTCGATTGTTTGCACCGGCAAGTTTTTCTGGTATTCTTTAAAATTTTTTTGCACAAATAAACTTGCTCCAGAAAGATGATTCTTAAATCCAAAACGTTCCTTTATTTGAAAAATTATCATATCGCATACCTCCCTTGCAGATGCATTTGAATTTTCAGCATTCATTCTGCGTCTTTTTTTCGACAGAGCTGAATTATCGTTTTCTTGTCCTTCCACAGCTGAAGGCAAACCATTTCTAATTTTTACGATTATGCGCTCAAAATTGTTTAAAGTCATTTGTATTTTTACAACATCTGTTTCAATTTTTTGTAACTGATTCAATAATACATTGACATGAGGCATAATTTTGTTGAAAAAATTCAGCCAATACAAAAAAGTGATGTCTTCTAACCACTTGATGAAACCTGTAGCTTGTATTGTTGTTTCCTTATTATATCGTTTAGGAACCGCAAGCTGGATATTTTTGAAAGATTCTAAAATATCAGATCCATGGTCAAATACAGTCTGCACCACCCGAGAATTTAAATGATTGTTGCCAAAATTTTATTATTTTTCTAGCTCGGACAACGTCATCAAAGGCCGTAAGAAATCCCGAATCCGTCTCACTATAATTAATTTAAAAACTGAACTAAAAGTATTCAAATTGGTTCGATAAATGTAATGCCACGTTTAATTACTATAATACCTGGAACACAGTTACGTGACACATAGAAAACAAAAGATGCGAATAAAATTTTTAAAAACATGCCAAACTACTCAAATTGAAAAAAAAAAAAGAAAAAAAGAAACGATTAATTAGCGACTACGTGCAACTCAATAAGATGCCCGTCAACTGCTGCTGCTGCACGCGACATATGTAGATAACTGATCGCGGGCTCAACTAAATCCGCCCCACACGAATATTAATCTGGTAATAGGTTTCGTTACGCAATCATTCTGTTGTCATGACAACAGCACGTATTAAAACCTAACTTGATTTCGAAATGAACGGGCTTGCTTTCTAGAGCCCTATAGAATTACAGAATGATACAGTTTCTGTCCTGATGGTATATAAGGTCAGTTATGGCTAAAAAATAATTGAATCAGGTAATGCTAGAGTGCGCTTATATAAAAGAAAATCGTTTTTACTAAATGTAGACTATTAAAATGATTTAATATATTAAAAATTAATACATTTCCCGGGGAATTTTTTTAAGGGAGGGCGGCGCCCCAGAGCCCTTATGGACCAGCCGCCACTGGTTATATCTATATTATAAAACACGGATGAAATAAAAAAAAGTACTGTTTTATTCCTGTTTTCATAGTGTATAAAAGGTTTTATTGGCAAGAAATTCGTTATACATTATTTAATAAACGTGTAGACTAGATAAAGGTTTAAGTTGGTAAAAAAAAGAATATATATATATATATATATATATACATATGGGATTTTATATTTAGAGGATTATTGTTTAAAATCGATCGATACAGAACTAGAGTAATATACATTTTCATGTACATAATCTTTTCGCAGATATTAAACGTGATATACTTCGGATAATGTCAGGTTAGACTAACCAAGACTTACAAGTAAAACAGACCGCTGTATTGCGGTAAATTTTAATAAATAAGTTTATCCTCGTTTGTTTCAATTAAATTAATTCGTTTACATTCATTTAATATGGCATCATTATACTTAATTACAAGTATACTGCGCGGAAAATATTAAAAATTAAATAAAGAATGTTTATACGCAAGGTTTTTTTTTTTTTTTATTATATGTATTAAAATATCGAACAAACTTAAAACGGTTATAGATACGAGTTATGTAACTGAAGAAATGGTTATACTATTATCAAAACTGAAATAAGAACAGTTTGATAAGTGCTCTAGAACATACAAATAATAAAACAAGAATTTATAATAAATGGCAACTTTTCTATTAACAAAAAAGTTTAAATTTAACACTTTTTATCAGATATATTAATTTTTTCCCTAATCAGAATTTAAATCTTGAACGTTAATGTTTTACCTAAATTCAACAGAGATCAAGAAAGGAATAGATTATTCTTTTAAGCATTTTAAATTTAAATGTTTGAAGTATTATATCGTATAAATTTTCAGTCAAACTTTAATAAAGTTCCATGCGTCGAATGGGTAGGGGTACTTAACTGGAGGAGCTCAGATAGATTTTAAATGATCGGTAAAGAATCGGAAAAATTGTTAAATCAGTTACATTTTCGAAATTGAAAATTCGACATCCCAATCCTACTTCAGAAACGAATGATTATTTATTTTTTATTCCTTATTATCTAAAAAGTTAAAGGAAATGATGATACGACAATGCGTACATAATAATACATTTTTAATACTTTTATAAATACAAAAATAGTGATGTTACTTTTATATTAAATTTATTTTTTTTATCTTCTTCCACTTCTATTTTGATAATTTCCAGAAGAGTTGGATCGATTTTGCTGGTAATTAGAATCTGAATAACCTTTATTTTGATTATATCTATTATTTGATGAATTACCTCTGGAATAGTAATTATCATCTGCTTTATCTTGATAATATCCAGTGCTTCTATTGGATTGTGAATTACTCCCCGAATAATTATCGACATTACGATTATACCCAGTTCCAGCACTTGTATTATATCCAGCTCCTGTATTTGTATTATATCCAGCTCCTGTACTTGTATTATATCTAGTTCCTGTACTCGCATTATATCCACTTCCTGCACTTGTGCTATATCCAGTTCCTGTACTTGTGTTATATCCAGTTCCTGAATTTGTGTTATATCCAGTTCCTGAACTTGTGCTATTTGCATTATATCTGGTTGCATTACTTGTATTGTATCCAGTTCCACCGCTTGCACTATATCCTGTGTAACTGTTGCTACTCTGATATCCACCTCTTTGGCTGCTGTAATTTCCACTTTGAAAGTTTCCACCCGCGTTGTATCCATCATAACCACTTTTTTGCTGGTTTTCTTGATATCCTCGATTCAAATTTCCTTAAAATGATAGCCGTTATAGAATGTTAATAATTGTGTCGTGATATGTACAACATAAATTTTTATAAACAATTTTATAAGAGATGAAATTTATAAAAATTATTTTTATAAATTTGCTAAGATGTATTTGATTAGCGGGGATCAAAATTAATCAGAACTGACTGAAATATGAAAAGGAATGTTTAGAACAAAAGTATTTTATTTAAAAGAACAGACTAATGCAAGTATTTAATATTACTCAAACAGAACGTTTTTCTTCTACTAGAACAAAACTGACTTCTATTTTCTAAAAATATAATTATTATTTTAAAAGCATTGATATGTAAAAAATACCATTATATATATATATATATATATATATATATATATATATATATATCAAAATTATTATGTAAATATAGTAGACATGGGTAACTCCGGACAGTTATATCCTCGGAAATATATCCGCGGTCGGACACAGTCGGATATATCTCCGAGGACATGATTTAATATATCATAAAAAAAGTACACGAGTATAAGCTATATTCAGATAAAGAGATATGACTAAAGAAGATAGCATAATTGAAATCACAAAATTAATAAATCAAATGCTAAAAATTATAATTCCTTAATTTGATAACTTTTTAAGTAAATAAAGACATAGTGAACATCAGCTGTACAGAAATTAGTGTCTGTAAATTCAGAATTTTAAAGATTCTATAAAAATATACCGGAGAAACTGGATGAAGAATAATGTAACAGAAGCACTTTTTTCAACGAGACAACATGAACAGTACCAGGTTTTGTGGAAGAAATAAAAAAAATCTGAAGGGAAAGAAATGTTTTTGGATAAAGAGTTTTGATTCAATAGATCTAGAAAACAGGTATTAAACGAACTTATTGAAAATGACAGATTTAATCGATATTGTAGATGTAATTTACAGGACAGAAAAACAATGATCAGTAATTTACGGGTATTTAATAAACTGAAGATAAACCACAAAAGAAGTGTTTAATATCCGTTGTTTTTACGAACAGATTTAAAAAACTGTTAAAATAATACAGTACAAAATTTTTCCACTTGTGGATGATGTAATGTTGCTAACACATCGATTTAACTTTATCAAATATTATGGCAACAATTTAGCAAAATTTAAGTAGGACAAAAACAAAAATTATCGATTTTCAGATATCATATATATCAATGGTTTGGCACTTGATTAAATATACATTTTGTGAAAAAGAATTAGTATTGCTCAAAAATTAAGATACAATAAATTTATTGAATTTCCCGAGAAAAGAAAAACGATAATACCATTATTATACTGATACTGTAAACACAGTTGGAATTGTAACTACAATTTCGTGGGAAAAATATTCTTAAGGCCAAAAATTTATTTACATCGATTAAAACACGAGAATATTTGTAAAGCATTGACAGAGCAAATGTTGAAATATAAAATATTAATACCAAGTCCAAAATACGATGGACAAATATAACAAATTTATAACAAATTATTAAATGAAATGTCATATGTAAAAGCTCCTAAGAAGACTGAAAAGGAAATAGAAGACTTCAAAATAAATTAATAACAGAAAAATGCAAAATAAGATTAAAAAATTTGTTCGGCTAAAATGACGCAAAAAAAAAGATTAAATATTTTCGAGAAATACTTTGAAAAGTTAATGGTATTCTGCTGCATTTTTGATTTTATATTGTTTTAAATTTCCTTTTTTTTCACTGTCTTTATAATTTCTAATTTTCATTCGCACTTTGCAATACTTCGACGAATAAATCTTCATCGGATAATTATTTTCATTTATTTTTTAATATAGAATTACGGCATTTAGTAATTTTACTGTTTCAATCTTCTGGTGCAAAGACCGAGTTTCAGAGCTTGATATTATTTATCGCACTTTAATAGTAGAATAGAAATGTATAACACCGTAAATTACCTCCATCACCTCTGCCAAATGAAGATTGTCCACCTCCTCTTTGACCTCCGCCAGCAGCTTGTCCACCTCCTCTTTGACCTCCGCCAGCAGCTTGTCCACCTCCTCTTTGGCCACCTCTAAACCCGCCTCTTTGTCCGGGGCCACCTTGATTTGAACGTTGTTGCCAACTAGGCATTTCGGGGGGTGGCGGTTCTTGTTCGTACGGTCTTCCTCCGCGATCAGGCACCTAGAATATTCGTTTTAAAATATTAAAAAGAAAGAAAGGAAGAGGAAAAAAGAATTTGTAAATTACTATTTTTTACTACATTTTTTACGTATTCACATAACAGTTTACTACCTGAGCAATTTATGTGCGAGTACCAGTTACTTGAAAATTTTAAATTACGGTGAAATTATATCACCATTTACATCGTGATTCTCAACAGGAGTCATGTGGCCCCCTGGGGAGCCGTGAAATTTTTTAAGAGGGCCGTGAAAAATAAAAAATAAAAGTGAAAGGCATAGGGAGCCATGAAAAATTCACAAGGCGTTGGGAAGTATAGTTTGCTCTTAAAAATTTGTCGTTTCTAAAAAAATAACAGATTGTAACTTTTTTCCTTCAAGAAATAAATTTAAAGCGTGCTAACAAAACATCTTACTTAGTACTTATGTTTGAACAGACAGTCGGTAGGATTAGTCAGATTATCAGCTTGATCGTTTTTTTAAATTTTTGTTACTGAAGTTGTAAAGTTACATGAACTTATAATAATTAGTATCGGATTTATTTTAGTCATTCTTCAAAAGGAATAAATAGTAAACTTTTATTTTTTATTATATTTGTAAAAAAATTATTTACTTAATTTCTTCATACTCCATTTATAATTAAAACATTTTTATAATAGCTTTTTAAAACTTGAAGAATTTTTAACAGAAATTTGTATTAAAACAAATTAAACCACTGGACTAATAATATTTTGACATAGAAGTTGCTGCAAATTACTCTCGTTATCGAAGACGTGGATCGAAAATGATCAATCAATCGTCCTAGTTTACAGTTCGAAATTAAAAGGTTTGCTTAGAGATCTGCATGAATTAAGTCACCACAATATTCCGATAGTTCTTAGTGGTGATCTTAAATTGGATTTACGAGGGTCGCACGTTCCCACATTCATAGAATTTGTGCGCGTAACAAACTGAAGAATGAACCAACCATCCATATTACGAAATTCCACGTGCATTGACGACGTCTTTTCACGATACGCAGACGCACTTGAAGCGCGCAATTGTATCTCCTACTTTAGTACGCATCCCCCCTCCTTTCGATAACGATGCATACCACCCATGGCAATGTAAATACCGTGTCCGTCTCTAAAGAATCAATTTCTGTACAATAAAACGTCGACTTTCATACTCGTTTACTTTTGTAAATTCTGGCCCGCGAAAAAAAAGCCAGCCCACCGACGGCTCAAAGTAAAAAAGGTGGACTCGTATGTCGAGTGAAACGATAAAGGAAAGGAAAAACTGCCTAGATACAAATCCAGCCCAACGACCAACGAAACAACCTAGATAATTTCTATGGTGAAAGAATAAAGGAAAGACGAAGCTGCCCATAGATATACTCGTATTCATGCATTAATGTACTGCGTGAGACGTAGATACTCGTTTGCTTTCAATAAATTTTTCTAGGTTCCTTTCCGTTTTCTTTTTATCAAAATCAAAATGTAATAATTTATGATGCGGTTTACCACAATCACAACGAAATTCCAAACTACGATCGAATGATTTATGTTCAATACTAAAACAAATTAAACATAAATTATTTCTTTTCACGATTTCAAATCTAATTTGAGGTTTTTTCTCTTTAAAATCTGTGCATTGATTTAAAAAATGATTTTTAGTACATAACTTGAGACTAAGAAAACAGAAATAAATAAAATAAGTAAAATACAAAAGAGGTGTTTGAAACTTATACTCCCCCACTGGAAGCAAAACGACGAAATGTCCCCCAGGATCTATTTTTTCTATTATAGATTACTAGAATTTAAGATCAAAAATATAAAATTACCATCCAGGGAAAAAATCCGGTTAACAAGAAACCAAAGTAATACATATTATATCTATCCTCGCGGTGTAAATCTACGAATTGATAACACTGACGCATCAGTGCTAATCAAATTAATAAGTACAATCCGCAATCATATTCTAGAGGGAAAAAAATTGGTGCGTGGAAAAAGGAGGTGCGAAAATGGTTGAAGGAATGGCGCAAAGACTGAAGATTAAGTTATGTCCTTTATCTCGCTACTCTTTAATGGTTCTTTTTCTTTTTACGGTTTGTTGGTTTTGACTCTGTCGTGTCCCTCCTAGATTTTAAGTTTTCTCAGATCATGCTATTTTTTTTTTTCTTTTTCGATTTTAAATATTAAGCCGTCTGCATGTACTGGTTAACAGATGCGTATTACGCGGCATGTTATATAATTGTCATATGTATATATACTCTTACTTAAATATAATGCTAAGTTTATAAGTTTTGTTATTTAGGAAATAAGTTAAGATAGTTAAAATTTTTGTAATTTGTATCTTTTGTAATAAACGCTGGTAAGTGTGTTGGACACTCACACAACGGGCATATTTGCTCTGTGGACCCACAATTTATTTCTTATTTAAAAAAAAAAAAAAAACTGACACTTTTTCTATCTTTTTAAATGGATATTAGTTCAAGCTTCTTTTGAAAAAGTAAAATTAAAATTAACTTGAGTTTTGGATGGCAAACATAAAGGCTGCGATTTAAAATACTCAATGAAGAAAAAAAAAGCCTAAAAAAGCATACAATATTTTTTATACATTAAAATGTTCTAATAAATTTGAAAATTTAAAAAATTTTATTACTTGTGAATTATTGTCGCGTCCTGGTTGTGTGTGAATGCACAGCAACAGTGGACGAATTGTTCCGTTAGTGCCTGATAACAACTTCGAAATTAAGGAAATCCCTGTTATTTTATGAGGTAGTGTCTAACATAATACGTGTGGAGGAGAAATAATCGGGGCGAAAAATTTAATTTTCCCGATTTTCTTCATATGCAGTTGAAAGCCATTACTAGTTGCACGTTTATTAAAGGTGATAGACAATATATATTGATACGTTCTATAATTCACGAGGGCAATTCTAAAAAAAACTGCATTTATTTAACGTTATTTTAAGGAATTATTTAGCCCCTAAGGTAATTGAATGCGTGCAATACTATCGAGAAAATCGCAGTTCGGAGTAAAAAGAAGAAAAAACTAATCACGTAATTTTCGGAGCGGAACGTTCATCCCGTGCGGACCTGGTGAAGGATTCTTGGCCAGTGTTAGAAAGAAACTGGTTGCGGCGCGCAAATTACATTTATTTTATTTCTAGTCATTTATGCGCACTTATAGGTAGCGCTGTAGTCTAGTAGCTAATAGCTAAGGTGTTGGCTACAAAATCAGAGGTCACAGGTTCGAAACTTGTCTCGTTCCGGGTCCAAGTCGCTCTCAGAAATCCAAGAAAGTAAAGGCGGCCGAAAGAAAGGAACTGCCCCCTCCTCTTCCACTCATTAGTGCCGCTGGCCTTAGTATATTGTGAACCTTAACTTTAAAATCTCCGACACCCTGTCAAGGGTATAGGACTTACTTTTTACTTTAATGCGCACTTATGCGTGTTGTTTAATATAACGATCGATACGTAACGTGTTTTGGAATACAAACCGTGAGAGATCTCGTATGTGTGTGGTCGTTTTTATTATTATAATAGTGTTTTGTATATTTTTAGATTTTACGTAATATATTACTACTGTAAGTCGCACTTCTTACATAAAGTCAATTAACCAGAGTAAACAGTAGATCTACTTAAAGTGAACGTCATTACTATCGAAAACAATTCAGATTAGTGTGAACCACAAATTCTGGTTACAAATTTTTGGGGAACATAACATTATTCAGTAATGTATCTATTTATATTCTCTTATTATTTAGATCCCTTCTCCTTTCCACCGCAATACTATAAAAAGAAAAGCACTATTGATTCTCCTAAAATCTAAAATAGGTCTAAAGGGCTCTGTCATTTAGTTTACTAAAGGAATAAGCGAATTAATAAATGCTGAGAACCGCCGTTCTACTATACAGAATACATTAAAATAAATTTACACTCACCATGCCAATAATAACGTAATTTATGTCACTCTTTGTTTTACGTCTCACAGAAGCTGACGAGGTTTTTTCAGTTATGGCAAGATCTTCTCTTGCAGCTAATATATCGGAAAGTTTTACATTCGGTTCGATATTCATTTTTTTGCGTTCCAAATTATACGAAGCTTCAATGTCGCCAGTTTTTGACTTCAAACGATCGGACCACTGCAATACAACAATAATTAAAAGTCTTAAAACACATATACGAAATTTAATACCTACATTCGTTATAACAAGAATAAATTTATATGTTTAATAACGTTTTCATGAGGCGAATAATTTTTTTAAACAGTAGAAACAAATATTTTTAACTGGAAATTCTATAATTGAAGAACGTAATTCTTGCTCAACGTAATAAGAAACAAAAATTAAAATAATAATAATAATAATAATAATGATAATGATAATGTAACCTACTTTAGCAATCTTTAGTCAGTATATTTTACTTTTCTTGCATATTTCAATACAATGCTTAACATGAACAGTCATTTCGTTCATGAATAATTTCACCACGGAAATAACGGAATAGATTTCAAGAAAATTATTTCGAATAAGTTATATTTTGATATGATCAGTTCAAGATTATCAGTGAATTTAAAGTTCCTGCCTTTGCAGGGTTGTTACAGTATTCCTGCTTGTAATCGATTTATAGGCCCCTTCAAAAGTAAAACAAAATATCACAATAGGCGCTCACATACTTATAATTTTTTTTTTTTTTTTGCTTTTGACTCGTTCATGTTTATTTTCTCTGAGGGTTACTTTTTTTTTCGTGAACCTTTTCGTAGGAAGATTTTTTTCAATCATATTACAATTTCGTAAAACGAGCCCTCAACAGCTTTTGAAATTAAATTTAAAACTATATATATATAAAAAATACACATAGAAACAATACTGCGCGAGGGTTTGATTTTCACTAGGCAATTCGATTCGTGTTAATTCGGTACAATTTATGTATAAATTAGTCGATTCAATTTTAATTTTAACCGCATACAATCGCTAAAATTCTAGGAATTTTAAAAGAAATGGATAAATTTAAACGACATTCCTAATTGACTGTGAAGAATTTTGTTAAATACCGAACAAAAAATTTATCAACTGAATTAAAATGGTAAACTAATTTAACCTTTACAATTTAACCGCAACAAACTGCTTAGTGATTTAATTTTTGCTAGGCAATTATAATTTATATAATTTCCTGTTAATTCAACAAAGTATTTATATAAATTTGTGTTACGTTCAACTTTCGTTTTTTTTTTTTTTTTTTTTTGGAAAGACATATACGAGGGTCCCTCAAAAAGTAAAGTTCGAACCCCTCGCGTTGATGTAATAATGAACGAAAATTAAATCTAAAACTTACATTTTATTCTTAGAACACTCCGCATTTTTCGATATATGATTACTTTAAATTTAAACATTTGTCGCGTCTTATAATTTGAACTTTTCCTATAAAATTTTTCGTCAAGTTGTTTGAAGGTTTCAGTGGCTCAATTTTTAAGCGACCGGATAATTTTTTTTTTTTTTTTGTAACTGAGGAAATAAAGTATAATTGCTTCAATGAACAAATTCGTGAAGAACGATCAGCGCGTTACAATTGATGAGATCTGTGAACATTTCTGTAATGTTTCAAGAACTGTTATTTATGAAATTGTTAAAGACCAGCTGCATTAGTCGAAAATTTGTGCGAGGTGAGTCCCTCGCATGTTTACTGATGAACAACACAAAGTCACGCATATGACTGCAGCACTGACGTTCTTGGAATGTTATTCTTATGAAGAAAACTCTTTCTTAACTCACATAGTCACTGGTGACGAAACATAGATTTCTTATGCAACACCTGAGAATAAAAGACAATCAATATCGTTCTTCACGAATTTGTTTATTAAACTCAGCAGTTCGTCCGTAATGACCGACAGCTGTCCCGAACGCTCCTTATCATGAGTGTTCTCTCTTCCTAAGTTGAAATTACGACGCCAGCGCCGAACAGGTGAGACTCATCCATAACATTGTCTTCATATACCTCCTTCAATTGACGATGAATGTCACAAGTTCGCACATTTCTTGCACTGAGAAATTTAATCACAGACCTAACTTCACAACTGGCAGCGTTTTTTATTTTCTTGAACATTATAAACGCTCACAGAATCAATACAGTTAATACCAGCGAAACGTAACATTGCACACAGACAGCTGAAATACAACTGAACGTGTTAGTACTTGTCCGGCAGCTCTTCTATACACCAGCGCTCCGCACGGCGCAAACGGATACTACTTTCCGGATGGCCCTCGTAGAATATCCACATACTCGGTTAGAAACATTTCTAATTGGTATTTACACTTAGAACGTATAAATAAACCCAAAAATAAATAAATAAATATAAAGAACTATTAAAAGAACCATATAGTCGATAATTATAATTAATAACAACGTAAAAAGTAATAATTGAGAGAACAGACGTAAATTCAAGAATGCGATCGAAATTTAAATCGAATTAGACTTAAAAGTTGTACGTTTAAAATAGCAGAAAAATAATACGATAAAATTAAAGAAATTTTTAACTAGATCAATGAAAATTAATTTTCCAATGAAGTCTTGCGGTTTTCCGTTTTTAATAAATAAAAATGTTTGTATGTTCACTATGGCATTCAATATTACTAAATGATAATAATAATAATAAGAAAAAATATTATTTACTTCGAATGATTGTATTGTGACATCTAAACGTGTCAATAACGTTTTCCTTCTTATCTGATATTCATCATGCAGTTCTTTCTGAATTTCACTTAGCTGATTCCATTGTTTATCGGTTAATTTTGCTTGAAACATCGGCTTTCCAATTAATTGCGGAGGAACTTTTTTAATTAGTTCGTTAACCTAAATTAAAGTTTTATAAATTTTAATTATCGCGAACGTTGATCAAATTATAAACAAGTTCAATCAAGCATGACGTGTCAAACGCTGAGGATTCCGTATAATTTACGTTTACATAATACTAAATTTAAAACAAAGAAATCTGATTTCTTGTGCAACAAAGGAGAGATGCGTCCTTTTTCGCGCCTTTTTTGAACTATTTACCAGCTTCGAACGTTTCGTTCCCAACAAATAGCTTTCTTTCCAATAATATATTACATGTCCCGCAAAATTTTTTTTTTTAAATTTCAAGCTTTCGGCGCTCAGAAGGGTAATTTTAAAGTTAGAAACCCAGATGTTCTAAACCAGAGAAATATACGGGGACGCGCATTATTTTAACCTTATTCAAAATTTTTAGCTTTTTTTTTTCTTTTTTCTTTGGGCTCACCAATAAAGTGCATTGACCCAACGACTAGTTAAGGAATTACTAGATAAGAAAATA
Source organism: Icerya purchasi (assembly GCA_039619475.1). Lineage (NCBI taxonomy): Eukaryota > Metazoa > Arthropoda > Insecta > Hemiptera > Monophlebidae > Icerya > Icerya purchasi. The sequence continues at coordinate 30,178,058 of CM077116.1, read as the reverse complement.
GCTTTCATAGTAAAGGTGCTAAAATAGGGAGGGGAGGTCACGTCACTTTTCGCGTTTTTTTGAACTTTTTGTTAAATTCGAAAGTTACGTTAAGAAAATGAAATACGGTTTCGTTCCCGACAAATAGTAATCTTTCTAGCAATATATCACATGACTGGAAAAAAAATAAATATTTTTTTCGAAACTTTCGACCTTTGGGCGCCCCGAGGGTTTAACTATAAAGTTGTAAGCTCGGCTTATTGTTATCCTATAAATCGGTCCTTTATACGTATATCTGAGATACGTTTTGGTTTCCTCAACTATTTTACTCGGGTTATTGCTTAAGTGAACATCCTTTTTTTTGCTTTTTTTGAGCTCAAAGAATGGGAGAGGGTCTTTATAATTTTTTAATCGATTTTTTTTTTTTTTTTTGATTTTATGAAAGAGCTTCTGCGTTTTGTTTTATATTTTAAATTTCACTTTTAAAGGGTTATCTGGTGATGAGTTATGAACTTTTTAAGAATAATTTTTAAGGTTGTTTTAAATTCTATATTATAATACATATATACGGAATCCTAATAACGTTTACTTAATCATGAATTTATTCCAATTTACAACGAAAATTAAATGAAAAAAATTATATCATAATACTTTAAACTTCAGAAATATTTCTGGTTACGCATTTTTGTCCCTGTATCAATTTTTCGAATCATTTACATCAAAATCAGTATTCAGTGCAAAAAACCAAATACAGCGACAAAGATAATTTGCAGAGAAATTGTTTAAATTTTACTTTTTTTTTTTTTTTAATAATTTGTTCATTTAAAATTGTTTCATATCATCACGCAATTTTCCAACATAACCGAAAAAATATCGTAAAGTAGTATCCGGCTTTATTTTATACTTAAATAAATCTAGCTTTGAGACGTGAGCATGGAGCAGAATGCTAAAAATATCCTGGACAACTAAGAAACAAATATATCAATACTAAGGAGCCTAAAAGTAAATACCGTCTAATTGCGGCACGGATAATAGAACACTTCGAACATATCTTGCAAAGAAAAAATGCCATAGAACGCCTGATTATACAGGGAAAACCCGTTGGAGAATGCCCTGGTGGAAGATTGTCAACCAGATGGAATGCGATTTAAGATATATAGTAGATGAAACATTTACATCATCCGCTCATCAAACTAAAGATCGCAGTTGCTGACGGAAAACAGCTGAGGCAGCATTGACATGTGAAGACAGTAAGTCTTCAACCTGCGGCCTGTCGTCGTTTAAAGAATAATATACTTTCAAAAATAAGCAGATGTAGCAATATGTATTTTCTGGGAATGTAATAGTTTAACAGAAAGTTAAAAGGTTTAATGTCGTTTTTTTATGGATCAGATGACGTTTTTCCTGCTCTTCTGAAAATATAATAAATCTCTTTAGAATTATTTTATCATGTTCGCATTAATTTCTCAGATTTATTTTCCTGCCATTACAGTTTATTTGAAGCGAAGCGGTCTCGTAATTTGAATTTCGGCTGTTCAGTTAAAAATCGGTTCTTTGCGTTTGATCAGATTAAATAGATTTTTTTTTCCGTTCTCCTTTCCATCCGTAATTTCTAAACATTATTTAAATGTGTTAACCTTCCGTTCGGGTCATTTGATTTCCCAAGGAAAAATGACGGTAAAAATTAGTAAATAAACTATTCCATTCCAGTCAAAGAAAACGGTTAGGAGAACCGTTACATTTATCCCGACTTGACGTGCTTTTTTCGGTCTTGGCTCTTTAGAAAACTTCCCCGTTGAAACGATCGAGCCTTCGTTCGATATCGCATATCCACGTTTCATTACCAATAATAACGCGTTTGAATAAGTCTGGATTGTCAAAGACGTCATTAAGCAATTGTTTAGCGATGGGGTTATGCGATGCTATTTTTGTCGCAAAATTCGTTAGTTTCAGAACATGCAGCCGCTCATTTCACGTTTAAAACATTCGTAAAAATTGCTTCCCATGAGCCGTATGAAATTCCTATTTCTTCAGTGACCTCTTTAATGGTAATTCTTCTATTAGTAAACGCAATCTGTTCAATTTTTACCACGTTTTCGTCACTAATAGACGCATTAGGACAATGTATTCTCAACCTTCTTGAAAGCGTTTGTGTTGTACTATTCATAAACTTGCGACTGCGACATAGTATCATCGTCGAAAGTCTTCGTTAACATTTTGAATGCTTCGCCGCATTTAATTCGATTTTTAACACAAAATTTCACACAAACTCTCTGATCCGACATTTGGCCGCCAAAAAATCGCCAAACGCGCTAAAGTACGTTTTGCTGTTTCGCTCGGAAAACACAAACGAAGCATCGCAGCTTTCTGATAGTTAACACGTACGTTCCTGGTAGTGCAGCTCATACGCAAAATTTAACACGATAAGTAAGAGGCGGCACACGCAAATTATAAAATTCTCGTTATTTTTTTTATCACATCTCGTATTTTTTTGTAGAATTTCATAAAAAAGCTTTATGTTTAATGCAATGAAAGAATATAATGTTAAAGGCACTACGAAACTAAGTATGTTGTTAAATTTCGTGAAGGTAAAGGTTAGTTACGCATAGATAAAATATATATATATATATATATTTTTTTTTTATTTAAATAATAAGGTACAATCTTAACTGTTAAATTAAATAAGTACCAATAATAATGAGTGTTTAACAATTAATTCTTATTTGGAGTATAAGTCCAGTGACTTCACCCCATAATTATATTTATGTGTAGACCACTAAGTCTAATGGATGTCTGCATTTAAGACGTCTGGTGTCATAGCTGGTATCTAGCAGTTGTATTACTTCCGTATTTATGTAATTATGCAAACGCTTCTCATGTATTTGAGCAAACTCCTTAATGACATCGTTGACGGTAGCCATCTGGAGATCCGTATGAATATCATTATTACGTCAATATCGATTTGCATCTACAATTGCACGTAAGATAATATTTTGACGCCGCTGGATCATTTCTCAATTGGAACGCGCAGTACGGCTCCATCAGACAATTCCATACGTCCAAATCGGTTTAATGATTTGTTTTTGTATAATAATAGTTTGCAGGATGTATCCAGTACGGATTGTCTACCTATTAACCAGCACAATTGTTGTACTTTGGTTTTAATTTGATGAACTTTCATTTTGACATAAATTTTCCACGACATATGTTTATTCAGGTGCATACTTAGATACCTTGCAGAATCAGCTTGTGGAATCGTCTGATTACCAAGATATATGCGGTATTGATCACTAGCAGTACGCAATGTGAAGAGAACGTGGATGGATTTCTGCTCATTCAGCATAATTTTCCACCTTCTAGTCCATTTATACACCGAATGAACCCTTTGCTGAAACTTGTTTGTAACATCACTCTGATTCTGGTCAACAACTATTAAAGCGGTATCATCGGAAAATATTACAGTGGTGGTACTGTCATCATTTACAGGCAAATCTTGTGTATGCAGGAGATACAAGAGCAGTCCAAAGATACTCCCTTGGAGAACTCCAGCCTGAATATTGTAAAATGTAGATTTAGCATTCTCGTGACTAACTCTGAACTTACGATCTGTTAGGTACGACCTAACCAATCGACAAAGGTTACCTGGCAGCAGATGACTCAGCTTGAAGATCAGGCCCTTATGCCATACCTTATCGAATGCTTGTGCAATGTCTAAGAAGATGGCAGTACATTACTTCTTTTCTTCTAGAGCCTTATTTATTACTGCAACAACCCGATGCACTTGGTCGATTGTGGAATGTTTATTACGAAATCCAAACTGATGAAGTGAAAGGTGTTCTCCAACCAGTGGTTGTAAACGTTTCAGTAACAATTTTTCTAATTGTTTAGAAATCGCTGGTACAATTGATATTAGCCTGTATGAGTTAACTACTTCTGCAGGCTTCTTTGGTTTCTTAAGCATGACGATCTATGCAACCTTGAAAACATTGGGCACATGCTCAAGTCTTAGACATGCATTAAATAAATATGTTAAAAGAATAACAGAAAATTTGAGAAAAAAATTATACTGTCAACAATTTGCTCTTAAGAAACAAAATTTGGATAATAAAGCTAGTGTTTAGGTTATGTTATAGCAGAAAAGATAGACAGAAGCTCAAAACTTGTCATCGATGGTGAATTTATGAAGCAGATAAAGTCGGCTGTTGAAGTACTAGTGCCGTATCTCATAAACATCCTTTTTTTTTTTTTCAAAAGTAAGTTTATCTGAACTAACTATTGCTGGAAAAATCGAAGAATTAGTAAGAGAGATTCAGAAAATTCCTTAAAAAAACGCTGGTGAAAATTAATTTTTTATTCAACTGCTACTGACGAAAGCACCGCTATGACTGATACGGCATAGTTAGTAATTTTCAATCGCAGTATTGATAATTTTGAAATACTGAAGAAATGGTAGGTCTTCATCCAATGAAGGGAACTACGAAAGGATACGATATTTTCGAAAGGTTGATGACATTATTAAAACAGATTTAGTGTTTGAGATTAAAATATTTAATTAACAGGCGGTGTATCAGCTATGGTAGAGAAACATGAAAGACTTGTTTTTTTGATAAAAAAGAGCAAAAAAGGATTACTTTTAATACAATATCGCAGTATCATACATCGGCAACATTTATGAGCAAAATTGATGAATTACAAGAATATTATGAAAGTTATAATCGAGGTAGTCAATTTTATTAAATCTTGAGAACTAAGTCACCTTAAATACCAGATCTTTCTTTTGGATACCAATGTAGAACATTATGTTATTTATTTTCCTGATTTCCGATGCTTTTTCTGCGAAAGATGTTTTGGAAAGAGTGTTTGAATTGAAAAAAAATCATCGTTTCCTTTATGGAAAGCGAAGGAAAATCTGAGTCTGAATGTTCAAATCCTGAATGGTTAGCGGATTTTGAGTTTTTAATTGGTATCGTGAAACATTTCAATGATTTAATTTTAAAATTACAAGGGAAAAATAATACGATAAACAACCTTTACGACTCTCTCAAAGCTTTTGAATATAAACCTGTTTTATGAGAAAAACGGTTTAAAAAGTGTAATTTAACTCGTTTTCCGAAATCATTTCACTGCGAAAGTTTCAATGTAAATAAATTCGGTTCAGGATAACCAATTTAGAAACGAATTATTAAAATTAAGATTTGTGGATTTTTAAGAAAATATCTATTTTCGAGAGCTTTCAACGAATTTCAAATGGAATTAATTGACTTGCAAAGTAATAAAAATCTAAAGGACAAATTTTATTTGGGGTTAATCAAGTTTCATAAAAAATACGTTAGTAAACAAATTTTTGCCAGCCATTTAATAACATGCTTTGAAGACAATGTCATTATTTGGAAGCGCCTGCTTACGTAAACAATTGTTTTCGAAAGTGAAAACTGTCAAGTCAAAAATCAAAAGTAAAATAACTGACGTTTATTCGGAAAATATATTAGAATTGCTACTACAGAAGGCGGAGCTGATACCGATGAACTCATGAAAAATAATCAATTCCAAGTACCACATTGACAATTACAATAAGTGATTTTATTTTCTTCGAAACTAGAATAATTTAATTCTGATTAAATTTCTAAAATTAAATTGAAATAATTATTTTCAAACTACTAATTTTATTTTAATAATCTCGTTATTTTTTCGTGATTATTCTTTGTGGAGTTTTACTTTCGTTTTATTGAAAATGATTTTTTATGCACAAATCGTTCGTATTAATTTAATCGTGTAAAACTGTTTCCAGCTGAAAAACAGACTTTTACTAATGAATGATTGTTTCCATGATGTCAGCTCTTTGAAATATTAACAAAATTTCTTTCAAATATGTCGGTCTTTCCGTTATGAAAAGTTGAAGACTACCGTCCTAAGGGCCATGCGATCATAACGCTTCCTGGGGGGACTAACGGTTACACGAGTGACATAAATCTACCGGTTTGCATAGCAGAGTTTACAGCTGGTTTCTTATAACAATACTACTTTGTAAAAATGTTTTCACGGATAAAATTTTAACATTTTAACAGACTGTTATAAAATCAATTAAAACCGCTTAAACGCATTGTTAATAAATTTTTAATTAAAAAGAGGATTACCTTATTTTCCACTTTGCCGAAGAGAACAGAAGCTGGAATATTTGCAGGCGGTTTCGGAAACTTTAAGGTTATTAATAAATTTTTTAAGTCTCTGGCCGCCGAACTTTCATTCTATAAAAGAAAAAATTTCATTAGATAATTTAATAATATATTTTCAAAAAATAAAAACATTTAATTTCTGAATTCTTTATATATATATATATATAAAAAAAAAAAAAAAAACATTTTTATTGAAATATCATTTTAAAGTGTACAATTTATCAAAAATTTTGTGTTAGTTTACTTACCAAAGTAACTTGCAGATAATCGTCGGTTTCCGGTTTATTGTGTTTAATCATACGACCTGCTCTCACTTCAGTTATCAGATAATCGAATAATAAACATTTATTTTTTTTAGACTGTAGTCTGTCATTAATATGACCGGTAGTTAATCCGATATAATTACAACCTAAATAAAAGTAAAATAAATTATTATAGAATAATTTAGGAATTATATACATGTACAATGGCAGTGTTATTCTCGTGCCGGGGATAATATGAAAAAAACATTATGAAGCGTTTTTTCGCCGCAAAAATGCGTAAATCATAAATTATCATTTTTTAAGAATGATGTAGTCAACTGAAATTCAATTTTTTATAAGAATTGCAGAAAAACCATCACCTGAAAGTCCATGGAGTGTCCTCATGACGTGGCCCATGAGATCAAGTTTATGTAACCTTCAACCGCACAGAAATATGCGCTATCTTCTACCTACGAATCTAGTGAATTATTTTTGATTATATAAACCATGAAAAATTACACCACTGATTCTGCAAAATAGAACTTTTACTTATTTTTTTACAGATTTCTGAAAATCGATGTAATTACGAATTTAGAAATTTCTTATAATTCCGGTAAGGTGCCACATTTTAATAATAAATTATAAACAAACTTCATTGGTGGAATCATAAATTTGGCATATTCTTTTTAAACGCAGAATACAACTCCATTCAGATCCAGAAAATCATTTTGATTCTAATTTTTTATTCGCATAAGAAATAGAAAGAGTTTAGTTAACAGGATAAATACATTTATAAAATTACTAAATTTAAAGAACCTATTAAACTTAGGGAACGATGGGAGAAGTTAACGTTACAGCTAAAAGTGCAAAAAACATGATAAAACAAAATAAAGAAGTAGCGAAGTAAGTTGAAGGAAGTAATAAAAATACAAGGGTTGAATGTTAAAAAAGTTTTACAATTTCACCATATAGTTCATTAAAATTCAATCCGTTTTCAATAACACACACGAAGAACATGAAATAATAGTTACCACTCCAAGACTATGAATTTTGTTGATTATAATGGCGCTAGAATTTTTCACAGATTTCTCGAAGTCATTGATTTCGAAATGTAAAAATTCACGAAACATGGCGGATTGGTTGAAGTATTATTTTTAAATTTTTTTATTTACTAACCGAAACTGAAATATTTTTACGGTAGAAGAGTGAAAATTTCCTTCCATCACTAGATTTTAATTAGCATTATCCAGTGGTTCTAGATATTGTTACGATAAATTAATTATAGATTTTTTAATAAAATAAAAAATTTTCACTTAAAATTTGAACAGTTTATCAGTCAAAGAGAAAATCGAAAAATTTTTTTTCTTGCATTATTAAAATCAAATAGACCACGAATAAGTACTGATAATAACTATCCTACTGACAAGCGTAAATTATTAATAAATAATTTTAACAAGCGCTTTCAAAATTTTTACAATAAAGAAAACATTTCAATACTTGAGAACCACTGAAATATGTTTTCAAAGCAGTTCCTTAAAATTTTATCAGAATTATTAATTAACTCCGTTTAAAAGAATTTCAACGTATAATGTTTGGAAGAAAATAAATTCTACAAATTGAAAAATTTGTGAAAACAGCACAATTTCACGCGCAAATACTTTTCAGGACATAATTTATAAAAAACTGTATATAACACGAACTGCAGATAAAGATTTAAGCATTATTCTTAAAATTTCAACCGTGGAAATGAAAGCCAGTATTGTAGAATTACCAAGAAATAATGGAATACAAACATTTTCATCGAATTGATTTTTTTTTAAATACAATGATTTGTTTTTGTTATATCTTTTTTTATATAGTCGTTTGAATTTATGTAAACATTATAAAATCCAAGATGTTTATAAAAGTATAGAAAAAATCAATGTGACCCGTCTTAAGATAACGTTATCTGATTGAACTCAAAAAAACTTACTGAATCTTAGTTCAGAATCTAAATATTGCAAGGTATATTATGCTGAAAGTACTAAATATTTATTTAATATAATTTTATGTTTTACTTATTTTCACATATAAGACTGTCTCAAACTTTCAACATAGAAATGTGTATTGCACTTGATTACATTATTGTATCCTTGTTATTTTTGAGCAGATTTAGTTTAGTTTAATTTTTAATTTTACACTATCAGATTTTTTGTATAACTAGTAAACTACTGTTTTAACGTTTACATGAACTGTCCTTCACCGAACTGATTCGACCTTTAAACGGTATAAGTAACATAGAAAAAGTGTAGAAATAAGTCACTTCTCTCTTTTTGGAAATTATAAATTTTCACATACCGGGAGATTTTAGTTAAGTTGCATAGCACAATATTGATTGTGCAAGTGAAAATAAAAAGAAAATAGATTTTCATAGGCACTAAAATATTTTGTGCACGTAATTGCTTCAAACGTTCGGTCGTCCCGGAATGGAAAGAAAAACGATGATGAAAAATGTAGTAATAAAATTTTGTCACAAAAAATACAGTAAACGAAAGAGGTAAGTGCAGAAATTGCATTTGTTAAATGTCATCTTCAATCAAATGAAAAAAATTTTAAGGTAAAAATTAAAAATAAAACTGAAAAAGAAATAAGAAGTAAATAATTTTTTTTCCGATGTGAAAGTAAAATGGGACTAATGAGTTATAAATACAAGCCTACTATAGAGGATAGAAGAAATGCTTTAGAAAAAGGATGAATAAGATATGTAATAGGAAAGTCTGTTAAATCTAATAGAAGTAACAGCAGAAAAAAAGATGAAAGTTCAGTAACAAACACACACACACACATACACAATATTTATTTATATTTACATATTACATTATCAGTACTGATTGCAACATAAAGCAGAATACTTAAGAACGAAATTAATACGGAAATGTTCGAGGAACTCAGTGTACTGGGAACTTTTGTTAAACAAAATAAGCGATTGCTGATGATGATGAAAAACGTCTATCTGTTATTGAAATAAAGGCATTACCTATTTCTTTGAGAAAACTACTCAGCTCCATTTGAAAAGAACTAGAATCCGCAGGCGATGATATTGCGTTCACGTGCTCATCTAAACTGTATAAATATTGTAATTCTTTAGTTAACCATTCTATGAGTTTTGTGAATTCAACACTTTTAGCTCCTCCTTGAATCGACTTTTGTAACGTACTTTCATCAATGTCTTCGTATCTATAAATAAAATTTTTCAAATTACTCAAATTACCAATCAATTTGGTTTTCATTCTGGTATATGTTCGAAAAAGCAAAATCATTTTATACATGTCTGTAATCAGAAGTTGGAAGTACGCGTATAGTTCCATTACGTAAACAAATTATGATACTTTCGATAACAGTTATATAATTCACAATATTTGAACCTACAAAAATATATTTATTGCGTAAATATAAATATAAAATATGAATTTGCTGTCACAATGATTGTTTGGAACCAAAATGGGTCGGCACGTTTATTTTTACATAATTATTTTTGTGAAATATTGTGAATTATGTAACTATTTTTACGTATTTACTGTTGCGGGTGAAATAGAAATGAAAAGTACACCTGCATAAAACATTTAAAAAATCACAAAGGCAATCCAAGTGTCTCAATTAATATTACATTATAAATACTGCAACTTTTGTGAACAAAAGATAAATGTGATCGCTGTAATTTTGTATATAATAAAAAAAAATCTATTGCAGATTCAAAAAATGAAGATCACAGTACAACTTATTGTAGGTGAACAGTTTAATTTCCGGCAAATTTAAAAATATTAAGTTATGCAGATTATTACATATCTAAATTTCTGAATTTGAGAAAAAATTTTAATACTTCATATCGAAAAATTTACCAAGAAATTATTGCTAATTCTTATGTAACCAAAACTCAAATGACCGGTTAAGTAAAAAAAATATCTACTTTCAATTATCTACCTTCCATGTAATGTAAAATCTAAGTCAAATAATGTCTATGATTTACCCGATATCTTTTAAACCTTCTAGTATATCAATTTCCATTTCTGTTTTAGTTTTTACAATGAATTTATCAATTTAAAATACAATGTACTTTTCAGGATTCGGCGTTTTGAACTTTGATTTAATCAAACAAAACAATTGAATTTGGCTTTCTCAGAGAAAAAGTGTTTATTGACTATTCTCGAATGGTCTAATCTAACGTTGACGTAAAACTCCTTTTGTCACAGCACTCACAGTGTTCGCGTCACGGAACGCAAACATACCAAACGACCGTTTTTAAATATAATCGCTGGTAAACAAGCCTTTTGAGAATACATATGTGTAAGTATAAAATTACTCATTAAAGTATTTCCGAAGAATCGTAATTGGACTTATATCGTACTATTTTTTCCTCGACATTCGATAATTTTTTAAATGTTGACTACATTGAAGAACTCGTGTGCATAACTAAGGAATTGTTTACACAGTACAAGTTATTGATCTAAAAATTGACAGTGGCCAACTTCAAAAATTCACCCACATGTAGGGCGAGTGGCTTGCCTATTTCCACGAAACGAGCCTTGTTCGACATGTCTGAACAACGGAAATTATAACGTATAAGAATGATTATATTATTTTCATTAATTCTATTTTAAGAATTAAAATGAATAACCGAAAAAAGAGCAAAAAAACGTATTTGAATTAGAAAATGATGGACACAAAAAATTTCTGAGACAACAAAAACTATTATAAATTAATTATTCTACAAAGATAAAAAGGAATACAAAGTAATGCGTTTAATAGGAACACAGTTTAATATTCTATTCAATTTAATTAATCCAAGGGTTAAACGTTAGGATTCGATAATGCGGCAAGCAATTATACCAACAGTAAAATTACAAATTTCATTAACTTCGGTATACTGTTCATAATGGTATCTACATTTTTCAGTATTGAAATAATCTGTATCAAAAATAATACTAGAAGTGTGTGATATTATAAATGTAAAATTAAAAAAATATATTAAAGTAAACTTTTTTTCTTTAATTTTTTTAAAACTAAAAATAAACCAAATGTATTATATATATAAATAAAAATGTATGTTTTTTTGTCACATATGCATTGCTATATCGCTGGACAGATCAGATTGAAATTTTCAAGGTTTATTTATATTGTCTCAACGAAGGTTTTACAACAAAATAGCTGATCTGATTGTGGAGATCCATTCTGAATTTGATTCAAAGCTGACAAAAATTCTAAAGATTATTACCGATAATGGATCAAATATGGTCAAAACTTTCGAAATATGTGGACAAGATTCAGATTCAGGTTCTATTCAAAATATTGAAGTTGTGCATGATAATATTGACGAAGATGATGATAATGTGTTAACCCTAAGACAATTTCCAGAGTAATCTGAAGACTTTGAAGAGTTGCAACTACTTAATCATGAAACGTGTACTAACACACGTTACATTTAATAGCTTCAAGAGATATGGATACCGCTAGATTCCAAAGTAATTCATAAAACAAACTTCATGATGGAGCCATGGCAAAATGACAAGCAGTTTGGAATCTGTGTTTAAGATTTAAAGCCCGTGAAATCTAATTAGAATCAACTGGAAAATCCCTCACTTCTCCATGTCCAACATAATGGAATTCATATTATAATTGCATTCAAGATTTACTTGCTGTAAAGGATACCCTAAATGATACCTTAAGGAAACTCGGGGATTGGCAGTTTTTAAAGAAATTGAAATTCAATTTCTCAATGAATACATAAGCTGCTCAAGGCCTATTGCTGATGGCATCAGAAGTTTAAAAAGTGACAAAGATACTACGGATGTCTTACACCAAAACTAATGAGAATGCAAAAAATTCTAAACAGTTTGTAAATAGATAACCCTAAATATTGTGGTGTGTTGATAGAAGTTATTAAAGAAAGTCTAAATAGGCGTTTTGAGAGATTTTATAAATTAGAGGAACCAAAAGCAAAAGATGATATAATAGCATCTATATCTTATCCCTTTTTCAAACTGAAATGGGTTCCAAAAACTAATCATCATAGCTGGAACTCGTATCCGAGTAGCCCAGATGCACATATTAATAGGGCATACATTAAAGAACTGTTTGTTTCAGAAATGAGGAAGATAAAGCAAGAACAAAAATATAAGGAGAGCTCCCAATATACCAACTCTAATAAAAGAAGGAAAAGACTGAATCCTATTATATGTTTGTTGAGGACTCTGATTCTTCAGTAGCCAGTGATAATGCCAATACTACAATAAACCTGGAAACATTACAGTATTTGAAAGATGAAGACAATATTTTAGAATCCTTGAACAAACATCCAAATGTAAAAAAACCCTTTCTTAAATATAATACTGGCTTATCAAGTTCTGCGCCTGTTGAACGACTATTTTCGTTTGGTGGAATATGGGGGGAGGCAAACCGGGACACCTGCCCCGGACGGCAGTTTCAGGGGGCGCCAAAATCATAATATAATATGTTTGGAAAAAAATACGAATGCGTGTATCAGTGTGTACACGCGCAAGAAGTGAAACTTCTACAGGTTATACACATTCTTTTATGTAATTTTAATCAATGCTTGAAATAAATACGATAAGAGAGACATCAACAAAAGAAAATGTTTATTCGTTTCTAATAGAATCTATTTTATTATATAGATATTTACAAATGGTATTTTTAATTTATATATCGCTCTCATACCGCGTTTAAAGAAGTTAACTTGTTTCTTAAAGCTCCTAGCATCCAGCGCGAAGTTGTTCTACCGATTATTCGTTTGATTTTAAAACGCCCAGTTGGTTTTTGAGCATATCCTAAGTCGATTTTTGAACGCGTGCATAGTGTACGTGATGTCTCTGCCAGGCGAATCCCTGTCGCATCTAAAACTAGAGACTACACGAGCTGAACCGAATAAACTTGAACGGTCGAACATCAAGCGAAAATCATTGTTTGTTTATGTGGTTGATTGCATGTGCAAGTAATTAATAGAGCGAACGTTAAAATATAAAAAAAGGATATTATCATTTCGTGTTCTGTGGCGATAATGCAAGGTCTTGTTAAGATCTTTCAAGGAATGAGAGAAAACCCAATAGAACATTGGAACAAAGAAGCTGCAGCTGTATCAGAAAAGTTGGAAATCGAGCCAGTCCTTAAAAACAAACAAATTTCCAAAAAGAAAAGGCACGAAATCTGCGAAGACAAATTAAGAACGCTAGATCCGAATGGGCTATTTTCCAAATATATATAGATAGTGTTTGACAAAATTTTAACAGAAATAGAAATAAGGGTAGAAAGCGCAAAGAGTGTACATGAAAATTTCACCTTCCTCAGTGGCCACGCTTTTTTAAATATGTCGAATGTGGATCTGCAGACAGACGGAGCCGGTCTGGCACGAAAATATTCAAAAGACTTGGATGCAGTTGATTTTTGCCAGGAACTTGCTGTATTCGAAGAGCTAGTAACCGAAATCAATGAAAATTCGAGTGCATTCGTCTTGTTACAACATCTGTGTAGCGTTTCCTAATGTTAGTATAGCTTTAAGGATATTCTGCACATTATCGATGATATCTACAAGCTGTGAGCGAAGCTTCAGCAGACTGAAAATAATTAAAACCTATCTATGTTCAACAATGAGTTAAGAACGGCTATCTGGCCTCGCGATCCTAGCCGTTGAAAATAAAACTGTCTTTGAGATGGACTTTAATGAGCTAATGGATTCTTTCGCAGAAACGAAAGTACGTGGTGTAAAGCTGTAGCAAGATTAGAGAGAAAAAAATGCTGGGACCTAAAGATGTCTTGATTGTCTGCTGTATTTCCTGGTCATATGTTTTCTGTATTTAATTTTATGTCACATAAATGAAAAAGTTATTAGCTAATAGATAATAAAAAGTACAAATTTATTAAAGGGTACTTATTTTCCCGATCACAAAAAATGCCACCCATTACATATTTGTGAGTTTTTTAACAATTTATTTCAAACGTTGAAGAGAGGAGGCGCTACTATCAAGTTCTTGCCCCGGTTCGAAAAAATTGTAGATCCAGAGCTGAAGAGGCTACATAGATGGAACATGAAAGATTAACCTTTTAAACTTATACTGGTGTTAAAATCAGTGAAATAAAGTATTTTATTTAAAAATACATATTTTGTATTTTGCACTTAAATACTTTCATTTAAAACTATTTTGTATTTGTATTTGAAATAAAAAAATAACCAAGCATTTGTATTTTGAATTTAAATACTTTTGATAAACTATTTTGTACATCTCTGGTAGTTCGGTATAAAGTTAGATTAGCTTGTAAAATTCTGGGGACAGCTGTTGTTGCATTGTCCAATTGTATACTAAGAGCTAAAATTTGGAAAGAAGTTTTCCTTGAGTTACCAAAATTTTATACATTACTGTTTCTTTAACGTTTGCAGTATATTTGCTTAAAAAGAAGTTAAAAATGAACTCATTAACATTGTTACGTATTATGACGGCTCTGTTATTGTAATCAACACTACATATATTGGATTGAATTTTTAATAACATATAGAAATTTTTGTTAGCTTACGTAATTTACATGTTTGTTAACTTTAAATATATGATCTATTTGCTATAAAAGTCATTGTTTTTTTTTAAAATTTAAATCTAAATTACATCATTGTAAAATAAAACTTAAGCCTTTGGACGCGCAGAATTATCACGAACAGCTTAGATAGAATTGGCAACGTTGGATATTGTTTTGATCAGTCATCTATGCCAAATTACTCTACTAACACCGATAATGATTGATAAATGAGTATGCTTTGTTGTGGGTATTTTGTGAGGTTATGGTATAAATTCTTTGCATTTGTAACATTTTTTATTATTAATTTTAATTACTCATATAACTTGAATGGATTTTAATGTAAAGAAGTTAGTGCGTGAAGCAGGCACAGCAATAAGTCGAGTAGTTCAAGTAAGATTATTTTTTTAATCTTGTACTTTTTAAAATAATTGTCTTAAGAGTTGTAAAAAAAATATATATTTTTATATATATATATATATATATATATATATATATATATAAAGGTTACGTTGAGATTAGGATCTGCGATAATGGGATATTGATATTCTGTTTGCTTTGTGATAAATTTTGTAATGAAAAAGGTTTTTTTATAGTTAACTGAAGAAAAGTTAGGTACTTCCGAAAAAACTGAATTAGATTCGCATTTCGAGCACTTAGCAGAGCGTTCAGATTCAACAAAATTATGGACAGAAAAAATTGTCCGAGATGTCGAAGCCGTTTTGACACCGAATCCAGGTAACATTGTTTGCATTTCATTTACCGTTTCCTGTTTTGTGTTATATTTACTTTTTTATGGCTTCGTAAAATCTGTTATATTTATACACATCACTGTGGAGCTTACTACTACCATCTGTTTTATAATAACCGTGAAATACCGTTTGCAAATAATATAGAAATAATCATATAATATTACGTAACTCGCCAAGAATTTCTTCGCTTGGCAGGTTTTGTAATGTTTCTGAAATTTTCATTCGGATGTCGAATATTATTTTAGAACAAAATTTTGTGATACAGGCAGTGACAGCGTATCAGTTATAAGAACTAACCTTGAATATATAATTCTACTTTATAAAAGATTTTCGCTAAGAATGTTGATTAAAGATGCATAATTGAATGTGTATGATGCAGAAGAAATGCAGTATAAAAGTATATTTCATTTTTGTTACTTTTACATGAATAGTAATTTTACGATATATACACGAAATAAAGAGCGAAAACAGTTTATTAAAAAAGTATGTATTTATTAAATATAAATGTAATTAGAGCGTTTGTTCATATAATTAGACATGTAAAGTTAAATTTGTGTAGGTAACGAAGGATGATCAGAATAACAGAGTGTGACGTTGAATGTAAATATGAGAAATAGAAATAGATTTATTAGCAGTTGCGGAAATTCATGGATAATGTTGAAAAAAGCGAAATGTTAATCCATAAACTTTTCTATGTGACGATTGTAAATTGAAAGTAGATTTTTTCATTTGTAAATAAATTTTTTGAAATTAGTATTAATAAAAATAATATTACTGTAAAAAGTTGAAGTTTTGGAAAATAAGTTAAATTTCTTCTCTATATTATTTTGTTTTGATACAAATGTAATTTATCAAAAAAAAAAAATTTGTAACGGTACATGTTTAAAATTGAAAAGAAAGAATGATCACCATTATTCCAATTTTTGGGAAATACAAATTATCCAATTGATCTAGTAAATCGGTAACCTATTTTTTACGAGATAAGAAAAAATAGGGAAATCAAGAACAATTTCATATTGGTCTTGTGACATTTCAATTGAGAAGGAAATACATATAAAAATATTCCGTTTTTTAAAAACATCTGTTTCTATTTTGAAGTATATTTTCTGTAATCATTTTAAAAATCTAAATTTTTAATGGGATTTCAAAAATTATACACTTTAGTGAATTAGTAGTCAATTTGTAATAAATTTTAAACGTAAATTAGGTTTTCAAAAGCATGATTGAAATTAACTGCTTACCTAGCAGTACCTAAAGTACATATATGTCGCGTCTCCAGTTAGTTACGTTTGGTTGAATAAATTTTCAAAAACGTTACGAGTATTCATATAGTACATTGGTGATTGTTCTTTAATCAGTATGTTGTTATTAAATTTATTTGAGCAAGAAGAATTCTGGATATTACTGCATAAACTGTAATTATTTTCAGAGTCATATTTATGTTTTAAGGTTTGCTTGTATTTTTTGTACGTTATTTTCTTATTTAAACCTAATTACACATCGTTTTAACATTGTCGATACTATATACCACTTCTGCTGATTTATTAATGAACAGAATATAAATACAATACTGAAATGTACATTAAAATTACAATTAAATCGACAATTATTTGCAGCAAAGGACTATTATTTCGAAAAAACATGTCTATTTAATATGATTACAATACGTATTTTTGTAAAATGTTTATATATATTTGTTACTAGACACAATTCATATATCTCTGTAAAAAATTATTCAATAACTTCGCGTGAAAATCATCCGTATGCGTAATATTATATATAAATTATGCAGAAATATGTTAAAGCAGTAGCCGGCTATGTAGTTTCACTATCAAAATTAATGAATTCACTATATTATATTTTATTTATATATGTATTTTGAATTTGAATTTTATTTTATATTATATTACATATGTTCTCCATAAAACACTTGTCGGGCTTAAAATTGTAGTTTTTTAATTTATGTTTTAAAAATAATATAAGCCAAGTTCTTGGAATTGTTGTTCTATGAAGTTATGTTGCTTAGGAGAATAAAATTGTAACCTTAGAAAATAGAGAACAATTTTGTCGTAATAAACACATTTACAAATGATGATTTAACTGTTTACGAAATGAATGTTGATGGAACGTTGGTCAGTTTCATGTAAAGCGAGATTATTTTTAGGAATATTTAAATATTTTTAACTTCAGTTATATGTTTAGCAGTTCTTCTTTATTTTCTGTTGTCATGCTCGATGGAGTATCTTAAATAACATTTAGTTTGCTAATTATCCCATCATTTTGCGTTATTCATCTCGATTCTCCAACCGTTGTATTTATTTCGCGAATGACTTCGTGCTCTGATTATCGTTTTCCATTGGTCCTTCTCATGATCATTATCCATTCTATTCTTCTCATTTGCCCAAAAAATATTCATTATTCTAGACACGTTCGAATGTTTAAAAAGATTTAATCATTTTGTTTTCTTCGTAAAATTATTGTGGTATTTATCTCCTTCGCCAATTTTCGTATTAGAAGTTCAACCAAATTATCTAGAAATACCAATCGTGATTTTCAAATAATTTCTTGAAATGTTTAATAACAGTCGAAACAGTTTTATTTTCAGTTATCTTGTCACAAAGTACAGTATGGTTATTTCGAACTTCTCCTATTTTATTAAAATTCGTAGACTAGACGTGCTTATCGGCGACTGGTTGCATTATGGTTCTATAATTACATATCGAGCACTTTATACTGGAGAGCTTGATACACCGTCGGTGAAAGTATTCACGACACTTAATAAGCACAGTGTTATTTCTTAAATGTCTTGATATTGTTTAAAGTTACACATTGGTTGTTATCGTACGACAAAAGTACTATTCAGTGTAAATGATAAAATTTTTATTTTAGTTTTAAAAAAGTAATTATTTTGATTATGTTTTCCGTCATTAAGTTAATGTAAATTTTTTGATTTTATAATTACTTTATTATCTATTTATTATATAATTATTTTTCGTTTATATTGCATTAGGAAACCGAGTGGAAGATTATTTATTACAAAAAATTGATAAAAAACCAACCCGTCTGAGTAATTTGGAATATCTCGGACTAGATATGATAGAAGCCGGGAATGGTTTTGGACCTGAAACGTCATATGGTACACATATTTAATTTTATATCATTTTCAAACTTAAATTTGCGTTTTTCGATTTTATTTGGGGTTTGCCAATAATTTGCGTCGTTAAAAGACTTTATCCTGTAAATATTATCTACTACTCCGATATTTTATGTCATTTTGGCTTCTTTCTGGAGTGTTTTATAATTTTTTATTTATTCCATAATTCGGTCCTTTGGATCGCGCCGTGGGGAAGTAGCCCCCTGGATTTCTAGTTGCTAGTTCCCTATACAGTGCTCACAGATGAGTCGACTTTAATTAACTATATCATTTTTGATTTTAAAAAAATCATTTTTCCATTTTTGAAATGTATTTTTTTATTTTATTTTAACGTTTTTATAATTTTATTAATCAAGTAACGATTAAAAACAATTTAGTATAAGTAATTTAATAATTTACATGCACCGATTTGAAAAGGATAAACATCGTAAATGAATATATTTTTAAATAATTGGTTTAAATTAAAATACATATTGTACCGTTTCCGATTGGCAAAAAAAAAAAAATTGAAAAATGTTATTAGTTTTTCTTTTTGGATAAATTTTTAGAACTTGCGTATTTTTTAATAGACATAAAAATACAAATAAGCTTCAAATTGCGTATTTTAAAAATATTTCATATTCCTATCTAACTTCCTTCGAGAAGTAATACTCTATCTAGTGAACCGTACATTTATTTATTTTCAGCGTTAGCAAATATATACTTTTTAAAGTATTAATATAATAAAATTGTACCGTTTTATTATACATTTGTTATAATATAGGTATTTTTTACGTTATTATTGTTTATTAATAAAAACATTCGCGTGGAATTCTTATGTGCCCTTTTGGTCTCCTATTTCGCTACAAGTATATTCATGAAAGATTTCGTAACTTCATATAGTGATTAAAAAAAAAAAAGATGTTTGATAAATTAATTTTACATTTTGCATACTGATTTGTATAATGATTTCTGTAATACAGGAACATAATACATCTTCCATAGCGCAAAAACATATGACAGTATTTTCATAAAGAACTAAATGAATTGAGATTAAAGAAGATCTGTTTTAACTTAAGAACATACCTTTATGTTATCTGCACAATCTAAGTTGTTGACTTTGTATCGTATAAATATTAGTAATTTGTACGCAGCTGTAATAGAATTTAGGAAAACTAAACAGGTACCCATAATATATTCAGTGAAATATTTATTGAACCAAATAAACATACTGACTAGATGAAACAAGTGTTATATTAAAATTAGTTTCTGCGTCCACTTTTTAATTTAAAATATTTTCTTTGTTTCTTGGAAATAGACGTGAAATTAGAGGGAATAAATTATTTGATAATTTTTAGCTTCGGTATGATGACGAGGGCTTAAACATATTGGCACAGATATATATACAAATGATTAAATTAAAATATGAATTGTTAGTACTCGTGTGTGTTTATAAATAATAGGTTTAACTTGAATTTTTAGTCATTTACATGTATTTCACCTTTTATCCAAATGATGGAAACGGAGAACGGGAGAAAAAGAAAAAAATAAGAACCTGCCAGTGTCAAACATAACTGATGGTTCGTAGGATTCCGAAAACTTGTGATATTTTCGTTACTAGTCAGTCTCATTAAGAATTAATGAAAAAAGGACATAAATATTTTCACTACCGCTTAGAGAAGGCGGACCTCAGAACTTGTATCGAAGAGGTTACAGTTTCAATTAATCAATTGTTTACCCACAAAATGGCGGAAGTTTGTTTATTCTGAAGACATGTTAAGTAATGATCGGGCAGGTGTTGGGGCAATAGCTAGGTACTATTTATTAAAAATGGGCTATTCTAGCGTTATGCTAGTTAGTTTTTAAAATACATTTCGTTAATTGCAGAATAGCGAAAATATTTCCGTATAGGAAAAGTTGTTACTATTGATAAGAAGTAAAATAAATGATCATAACCTGGGAATTATTTAAAAATTAGTTTTAGCTATTTATTTATTTATTTCTTTTGCCTTGTGTAAAGAAAAAAGTATAAAAATACTTTCGACTTATTTGATGGCAGACTTGTAAGGTTGCCTTCTGCAGATGAGTCATTGAATCAACTACAGTTGTTAAAAGTTCGGAGTTGTTGGACGACTACTTTTTTGCCGTTCTTCAGTTTTTTATTGAGCAGTTGTATAAATTGGTTATCGATTAATTCAAATTTGTTTATCGTCAGTGCCGGTACGGAGACTTTTTAATGCATTCATATTTACTGAACGGTGGGCGGAAATATTAAAAATTTTCTTTATTTCTCTGTTTTCCTGCTTCTTCGCAAATAACATACACCATTTCTGTACTAAATGCAGCATACAATTACATTAAATATCGCTACGCTTTTGGTTAGTTTAAATATTTCTGGCTTTGATGGCATCAGTCAATTCTGTTGGTTTTGAAGTTTATTGATTCGTGAGGGGCACCGTTGAAAATTAATTTTTTTCCGAGTAAGTTGCTGCGAATAAGTTTTCACTTTCTTTGCTCCTCCCCCCCCCCCCCCACACCGTTTGCGACCAAAATTTAGCCAGTGTAATCCTTTAAATTTTGTTTCCAAATATTTGTCTTACGATAATTCCATTAATTTTTCTTCTTCTAGTAGATTTAAACTATGCAAATATATATTTATATGTTTTTTTCGCTAATTGTAAGCAATAAGATTTTAATTAGCGCCTTTACATATGTAATATTAGACGAAATTAATATAAAGTGCATTTAATCATTATCATGCAAAACACGATTATCAGGGGTGTAGTATTTTAAAATAGTAATAATGTAATATTGATGCGACGAAAAGAGGAAGTCAAATAAAAAAATTAATTTTACTTTTAATCGGCATTAAATATTACCTATTGTGGATTGATGGTTGTTCGAGAAACGAATGTGTGTATCACTGTGTGCCAAATATTTAGAGAAGCAGATAAACCAGACAGTTATTTGGAATATGAGACATAGAAGAAAAATATACATATGTTAAACGTGATTAATGATTATTGTTCTTCGACTGAAAGGAGAGGGTTTCGAATTTTATGATAAACGGCGAGAATTAAGTAATTCGAGTTTTTGTTATTCGGTCATTTGTAAATTATTTATCCCCGATGTTTTTATCGGTTTATTAACGCTACATTCCGTTTAAATGTTCTTTTTACGTTAAAACTGAAAAATTCGTTTATTGCATTTTTAGAATGTTATTTATTTATTACACAATGTAAAATAAATTCTGTTTCATAGGTAATGCATTGATTAAAGTTGGCCAATGTGAACAAAAACTTGGCAATATGGAACGAGAATTTATTACTGCAGCCAATCAGTCATTAGTAGAACCGCTTCATAAATTTCTCGATGGCGAAATGAAAGCTATTAGTAGAGAGAAGTCAATTTTAGAGTCAAAACGGTAAATTACTAAAGAATTTAAAATATTTTTTACTAAACGTTTAACTACGCTTTTTTAAACTGTAATTTAAGATCAATTAATGTCATACTATAAAATATAAATAGAAGTTCGACTTTATTTTCTAATGCAATTTTCAGATACAAAGGCTGTTCAATAAGTAATTCCTCCGCCGCTATATCTCGGGAACAAAAAAAGATTATGCGCTGATTTTGATTTTAAAATATAGGAAATTTTATTTCCTACAAATTACAAACGATAATCTTTCACATAATCGCCGTTTAATTCAATACAACGCTGCCACCGTGAAATAAGTTTTCTAATCCCGTTCTCGTAGAATTCTTGTGGTTGTTCGCGCGGCCAAGCGGACGTAGCGGTCTGTAATTCATCATCTGATGTAAAGCGAATACCCTTTAGATGTCTCTTCGTGTATTTAAAGAGGTAATAGTCGGTGTTGAACGAATTGTTTTATCGATTTTTCTACGCAATTCACCTGTGTTTGGCAGTTCCGGACGACCCGGACGATCCCTATCGAATTAATGGTATCCAATCTTTTTTCGCTTCACGAGTCCAATTGCGTACAGCATTAATGCCCATCACGAATTCACCATAAATAACCTTTAAACGGTCGTGAATGACCTTTGGTTGAAGTCTTTCACGACAGGCCCGTGCCCAGAATTTTGAGGGGGGGGGTTGAACATTTTCTTCGCATATTTATTTTATAAATAACAATACATTTTTCATCAATATCCGCATACTATTATTAATTTCCATCATTTTGATTTATATATGAATAATTTACATAAATGAATTACCCCGTATATGAACATTAATAAAAATTACATGTTATTGATTATACTCGTAATAAAAAATTTTGCATAAAATATTAATGAAATACCTAAACTATTTCAGTTCTCATGGGGGGGGGGTTAACCCCCAAAACCCACCCCGTGGACACGGCCTTGCTTCACGGGTTAAAAACTCGATGACTTCCTTCTGCTTGTACCGATGCTCACTACTTCGTTTTACGTTTTCTACCATATTTAACGCGAGAACACACGTAAGCCTTCGAAAACACATTACTAGAAACTAGATTCCTCCCTTTTTCCAGTGAACACATGCGCGATACTATATCTGTTCGCAGTGCTGAGATCTAGCGGTGGAGGAATTACTTATTGAACAACCTATGTATATTTTAAGGTAATATTTTCAAATTTAAATATTTTTTCTTTTGGTTCAGCTCTTGTTTGATTTGGTGGATCCGTTAAATTTAAGTGGGATAAACCGTACTAATCGCCAATATCATCTTGTATTTAATTTTTCAAACAGTACATTATTGCAAATTTTTTGAATTACTTCTTACAATAAGTGCAATAGAGATTTTGAAAATATAATTTTTTTAAACGTTAGGTATCCCTTTGTATTTTTATTTAAACCACTTCATGCAAATTCGATGTTTCTTTCTTTCATATTGGTTTCTGAATTTCTTACATTTTTTTTTGCAACTTTTTTCGTGATTACTGTGTGCGTGTGCTTTAATTATCCTTGAATGAAAAATAATCAAATTGGTTGAAAAAAATTATATTTGTAAGTGATTTTATTTTATTGATTCAGATTTTATTGTAGTCGTGAAGTAATAAGTACTGTTATATATATATATATATATATGTGTGTGTGTGTACTGAAAACAACTACCTTATGTATTTTACGGAGAATATTCAATATCCGTTAGGGTAAACGATCTCTCTAGTTGAAAGTTGACATTACTAAAAAAAAATAAACGAATGTTGCAAAGGTTAACGTATATAATTGATGTAGATGGTGTCGGTTAATTTTTCCTAATAATTTTATTACAAAAAACTAAACATTCCATTTAATATTAAATATAGCATAAATAGTTGTTTTGTAATGCAATTTAAAAGAAAAAAAAAATAATACCTTTGAGGCAGTTGGTAATCTTAGCTACTCGCTTAAAACTTTACTATTTACACAAAGTAAAATCATTTTATTTTTTAAAGGTGTGTTACGTTTTAATTTAATATATGTACTAGCAGCGAAAAATTATACATCATTCTCATTAATATTATGCAATAAATTAACTGAATCAAATGATCGAACTGGTCTTGTTCACAAACGTTTAAATATAAAATGATGGTGAGAATAATAAACATATTATTTAAAATTATGTTAAATCTAATTATACCGAATGCTTTTGATAATACATTCATGTGACAATTTTAGGGTGAGCGGAATCATGAAGAATAATAAGTTTTTCTTCCGATGTGATAACTTTTAGGCAATATGTATGACAGTATTAGAAAACTTTTCGGTAAATCTACTCTTGTTTTTTTCCCCCCCGTACAATGAATGCAATAAGAGTTTGCTATGTGGATCCTTATTCTTATACTCAGAATTGAGAATCTTCGATAAATCTTTATACGAATTAAGGAACTGTATATATATTTCACTTTACAATTTGTTACATTTCTTTGAAATATCTGAGTGATATTTTACAAACATAACAATTTAAAAATTAAATCCTGCGTCTAAAAAGGTCTAGTTATTGTTTGGCAGTTTCATTTAATTAATTTTTAATTTAATGGTCAATTATTTACCTTAAAGATTATCGCCGGATTGGTCGTTACAAGTACTACTTAATTTACACCTAAATCAATTGTTTTAGGCTTGACTTGGACGCATGCAAAAATCGTGTCCGGAAAGCCAGAAGTATGCTCGGAGGGCCTGCTAATGTTAGTAAATTTTTATTTTATTTAAATTTTTCTTTTACTATTTAATCAGTTATATGTACAAAAAAAAAAAAAAAAAGTAAACAAAATCGTATCTATGGCGTAGTTTTTATATTAGTTAATTCGATAGATGTTCTAAGAAATTGTTTTTCAAATGTGAAATTTTACTGCGAATTCAACTTATTTCCGTATCTGTCAATTTAGTATTCTTGAGTATGTAACGTTTTTGATATATTACCATGTTATTTCTAGGGAAAATTGTTTTATATACACTGCAAATCAATTTACAGAAAGACAAGATCTTTCAAAATTTTATAAAACAATTTTTCATCATTAGTTTTACATAGTGTTCAAAAGTATTTTTTCTGAGTGTAGATGAAAATCTTGCTTTATTTTTATTATTTTTTCAAGCAACTGTTTAAGATAGAAAAAAAAAATCCTATATATTCGTTTGATGTTCAGTTTTGTTTTTCTGAAATCGGTAGTGTTACGCGGTACTTGTAGGACGAATAAAAATCAGAGGTGACATGGAGAAACATATTATTATAAAATAGGAAAAAAATCAAGATTGTAACAGAACCTTATTTATTGTTATGACTAAAAAATTACTTAAATATTGTTCTATACTGCGAAAAATTATTTAAAGGGTCATATAAGATTATCTCGATGATTCAGATTGGAATATATATATATTTTTTTATGGATTGATGAAGGAATTACGTATGAATGAAGCTGATTTGTTTGCTCGTATTATGTGCAGGCAATGAATGTGTGGAATTTAATATTAAGTATTTCAAAATCTAGAATATCGCAAAACGAAAAAGTGGTCTTTGGAAAATATCACGCAGTAAAATAAGGCTATTTATTATGATTAATTGAACAACAATGAAAATGTTCTTTAGCTTAAATATATGTATTATTATCTGTGGCAATGTTGGACTGATTCAGTTGTTTTTTCGTCGAAAATGGTAATATATATTATTTTTGCTTTAAAAATATATTCGATTTTTTTTTTGTTTTTTGTTTTTTTTTTTTTTTTTTGGGCTTGTCAACCAAGGACCTTTACCCAGAAACAAAAGTTAAGGAAAGAAGTCGGTTATATTTTGATCCGATCAGAAATTTTAACTAAAAAGGAACAAATAGCAGGAATAATTAGTGGGGAAGGAAAGGACAGGATATAGGAAGCATAATAAGGGGTAGGAAGTCCAAGCTTAAGCAAATAAGAATATAAGGCAGAACGCTTCACGGAGAGGGATAAACACTGGAAGAACACATGATCGGCGTTGCAAATAATTGCATCATCCGGATGGAGAGGACAGTGCGGAGAAGAAATCAAGGAGAAACGAAATCTGGAGGAAGGCAGCAAAGAATGGCCAAAGCGCATGCGAACAATGGAAACAACATCAGAACGACGAAGGGAGGGATGCAAAAGAAACCATGAATATGAAGGAAGAGTAGGCTGAACAGACAGATGAAATGAATAATTATTAGAAAAGGAAGAAACATAGGTATTCGACCAAAATGGGATATGAAAGCTTTTACAAATTGATAGAAGGTTATTGGATGGAATTTTTTAAAAAAAAAGACGAGAGGAAGCAGTAGCAGCCCGAGCCAAGGAATCAGCCGCTTCATTGCCAAATATGCCCGAGTAGCCAGGTACTCACAGCAGATCAATATTGACCGGTTAAACGGGTAGCTTTATAAATTTATTAAGGAATATGCAGAATTATTATTTTATGAGCGCATAAATTCAAAGATTATATAGAAGCGAAGCTGGGTCCGTGAATATAATAATTTAGTAGCAGTTATCATTATTCTATAATTAAATTATTCGTTAATGTAAAATTTGCATAATTTAAGTTGAAAAATATAAAACATTAACATACTGAATAAAATTGGATTTTGTTAATAGTAATAATATTAACGAACATCTGTTTGACTGATTTTGTGTTTATTTGAGATGTATTATTAATTTAAGTGGATTAATATATTTACATGTATATATACTAGCGAAATTAATTTATATTTATATTCTTTATCATGCAACTACCGCGATGAAAATTAGAAAGAAGGTATCAGTCCTGAAGTGCTATTGGAAGAGGTATTTTGCATTAACTATTATCAAATTTCAAATTATTATATCATTAGAGTTGTTGATTTTTTTTTTTTTTTTTTTTCTTTTAGCGCTTTAGTTTTATATGAAAATCAGTAGACATATTTGTTGTGATCATCGTTATGTTTTTTATTTTGCTTACGCTGATAGATTATTTCGGAAAATATAGCATTAATGAAATAAGTAGATCGCTAATGTTTTTTCTAAATATTACTGACTTTTTTATAAACGTTTTTAGATCTGTGCTGTTGTTTGTTGTTTTTTTTTTTTTTTTTTTTTTTTTTTGATTGAAATATGCGTACATTTGGGTAAATTTTAGATATTATAAATAACGTACATTAATTAACTGTAGTATTTTTTATATTTTTGTTGTAAATGTTATAGTCCGCGATAGCTGAGGGACCAAAACTGCAATTGTTTTAGAAAGGCTGATATTTTGACATTAGGTTATGTAGCGGTTGAATATCCATTACCTACCGTCAGTCAGTCTGTTTCACCAACACTTGGCACGAGGACGACACCAAACTTGTAAAAAATACACATGTACGTCACAACTTTTTATAAAAATCTGAAAATTAGTTTATCGATAATTGGTCAACTAACAAACTATGCGAGTGTAATCAGTCAGCAAAATATTGCAACGGTCGCAAAAGTCATCAAAAGCTGTTTGTTCGTGCAGCTGTTTTATAAAATCTGAAATTTCATATACAATCAACAAATATTTAAAATATGAAAAACCTAGTTAGTTACTACTTTTATGCAGCAAACGTCGTTAGCAGTCAATAGAAGGACGCGCCGCGCGCTAGGTCGTATAACGCTTGTACGTAATATTAAAATATATCGTAATTTAAAAGTTTATATAAAATATTAAGTAGTCCGCTATACTTCGCAGAATATTACAAGTATATTCAATGACAGAAGTATAACACTGTTGGTATACCATCAACAGCAGCAATATGGTCGATGGTCAATGCCTCGGTTAACGCAGGTATAAATCGATCCCAAGTAACCTTTGTGTACACGCTTGCCTCAGTTCTCCTCCATTTTTTTTTGAGACGAAAGACAAACTAAGATACAATGAGTTTTCTTGTATTTATTAAAAGATGTCTACCATTAACGTTTGGTAACATTTTCAAACAAATTTTGCAAACCGTAGTAAGGCAACGCGGTAGAAATGTTTCTATTGTTTTTGATAAATACCAATCACTAGAGATGTGCCAATCAACTGTGCTAAATGAGTTGGATATATACGAGGGTGGTTCAAATATAAATGCGAATTTGTTCATAAAAAATTTATTTATTATCGGAAAAACTTACAAAAATTCACTGCTTTTCTAGATAGTCCCCTTCAGATGCTACACACTTCGACCACTTCCCCGGAAGCTTTTTGATGCCCATTTCGTAGAATTTCGCCGGGCGCTCTTGAAACCAATTGCGCACGAAGGCTTCGACGCCATCATTACTCTCAAAACGTTGCCCTCCAAGTGACTTTTTGAGGGGTCCAAACACGTGAAAGTCACAGGGTGATAAATCTGGGCTGTAGGGGGGGATGTTCAAGTGGTTCTCAGCCAAGTTCGGCCACGGTGTCGAGCATCAGCTGTGCGGTATGGGAGCGGGCGTTGTCTTGAAGAAGAATCGCAGTTTGCGCCGGAATGTCTCGTCTTTTCGAGCGATATGCCGGCTTCACATGCATTTTCAAGAGGTTAGAGTAATAAGTGGCGTTGATAGTATGCTGGGTACGAAGGAAGTCGATGTACAGCACTCCCCGCCTGTCAAAGAACACCGTACACATCAACTTCCCCTCAGACCTCTTAATCTTCGCTTTCTCTGACGCGTGCTCATCCTTTTTTCCCCACTCCGTAGATGCGATCTTGCTCTTGGGCGTGTAGTAATGTACCCATGTCTTGTTCGTGGTGAAGATTCGAGTTAAAAAACCATCGCCTTCGGCCTCGTAACGAGCAAGCAAGCGCTGGCAACCTCTTGGCGCGCGAACTTCTGTTCAAAATTCAGTAGTTTGAGAACCCATCGCACCGTTATTTTGCGATATTGAAGATGTTCGTGGATTATGGACTCGACACTACCTACACTGATGCCTATTTCTTCCGACATATCCGGCACAGTCACCCGTCTGTCCTCCAAAATCATCTGTTCGACGCGCCGAATGTTTTATGGGGTGATGCTGGTTCGCGATCGACGATCATGCGCTTCGTTCTCGACCGCTTCAGGCCCCTCCGCGAAGGCTTTGCCCATTGATACACTTGTGACGTTGAGAGGGTGTCATCACCGAACTGTTTTTTTCAAACGGGCCGCAATTTCCGTGGTTTTAACATTTTCTTTGACCAAAAAATGAATCACAATGCGTTGCGTAGTCAAAACTGGAACCTTTTTCTCGCTCATCGCACTGTATACGCGTGAATAGACCGATCGCGACAAAATTTGTGCCAAACTGTCGGTAGTCCAGTCTATTATCACGAGTTCTAGCCGTGACCTTGAAAACGCATCTCTTCCCCTTCTGTAGAAGAATTCGCATTCATATTTGAACCACCCTCGTAATTGTCCTTTCCGACTGCGGATGTATTTCCGTTTCTCAACTCCAGCTCCGGCGGAGTTAAGTATCTCATATCTAGTGTATAATCACACTCTTCGATGCGTATTCGACGCCAACTCCGCCTGGTATTCCAAACACAAAGCAACAAACGTCCTTGAACACGAAGCGCATTTTCTTTGCGCAATTCCGATTTACCAGCACTTTTTTTTTGATAAAATAGTTAGTTCGCACCGCGTTAAATAACACCTATCATTAAATTTGTGGATCACATTACTCATCCAGATTTAGAAATGTTTAATCACACTACCCCTATTACCTCTCTATACTGCAATCTATGAACATGAGGTAATTCCGTGAAATAAGGCAGATTTTGACAGTTGCGCGCGCAGCTGACGCCTTTCGGAGTGAAGATATAAGGTAAATTTAACTGTGTCTGGAACAACATCATTTGTTGGTTGTGTAACGTTTTTCGAGTTGAGATGTATTAAATCACATCGTCGGAGATATATCCGACTGTGTCCGATCGCGAATATATTTCCGAGAATATAACTGTGTCTGGACTTACCCACGTCTACCAATCATCCTCTGTTAAAGATAACGGGCACGCTTTTCGAGACACAATTGAGAAGAGTGACTATCTTATCACCGGAGAACAGAAACGCTCCGCGGATTTCACAAAAGAACTTCGAAATATAAAGTTCAATTTCAGGTACTGAGTCAGAGCTTATAGATATTGAAGAAAATGACAATGAGTCTAATCAAGCATTCGAATTCAGCAGCGATTCTGATTAGAAAAATTATTTTTGTATTTTTTATAATATAAATACGTTAAACAAAAATTAATGATTGTTTTTTTTTTCTCATTTTAAATCTCAAACATTTATTTTATTATTAATACATATGTAATCTGCCTAATAAGCTCGAATCACGCTCTCAATCAAGGCTACCTATACTTTTCTCCAACGAGGCTATCTATACTGCTCCCGAACGATGCAGTGATTGCCTTTACAAACATCTGTTATCTCTAATTCGATATACTTATATTACAATATATTTCAAAATTACATGCAAGCATTATACCGGGCCGAGCGCGCTGTATAAATTAAGCTCGCGACGCGTCCTTCTATTGACTGCTAACGACGTTTGCTGCATAAAAGTAGTGACTAACTAGGTTTTTCATATTTTAAATATTTGTTGATTGTATACGAAATTTCAGATTTTATAAAACAGCTGCACGAACAAACAGCTTTTGATGACTTTTGCGACCGTTGCAATATTTTGCTGACTGATTACACTCGCATAGTTTGTTAGTTGACCAATTATCGATAAACTAATTTTCAGATTTTATGAAACAGTTGTGACGTACATGTGTATTTTTTACAAGTTTGATGTCGTCGGTGAAATTGGCTGACTGACGGTAGGTTATGGATATACAACCGCTACATAACCTAATGTCAAAATATCAGTTGCAGTTTTGGTCCCTCAGCTCTCGGACTATTATGTATATTTCATTTTCAACCCATCGGTATAATAGTTATAAATCCTATTAAATTCTCAGATTATTTGTGTGGTAAATTTTAAACTAAATATTATTTTTTGTATAGTTTATATTACTTCTTCGCCTACACACAGGTATTTAGCGGAAATTACGGCAAGAATAAAAATCTGAACGGCACAACGATGAAGCTATTTTTCGACTTTTTTCTTCGACATTCTCTGTCGGGTTTTAAATTATATATTAACGATTTCTGTATGTTGCTGTTTATTTAAAAACAGTAAATAATTAATTAGTCGTCACAATTAGTTGCTCGAGCGCTTGACTTCTGTTACGGAAGCGTTAAGTTCGATCACAACCGACGACAGAAATGATTACAAAAAATAAATTAAATAACCGCTAACAGAATCATATGGAAAGCAATGACAAACATGCATTCCATCACATGCACACTGGTTAGTATACAGCAGACATACACGGGACTGCATTTGTATATTGATATAAATCAAACGATTACTAATCAATTCCAAGGGAAGTCTTGTGAGTACACATTCCTATTGCATGTAAACAATTGCCATAAACGTTACTTATATCTGTACAGCTAAAATGTACAAATATGTAGTTACGACGCTCGGAATGGAGCAATATGACGGAAGAGAAATAGTTAATTATTCCTATTCTGAAATCCAATTTAATTGTATTCATTGAAAATTATTTAAATAAGCGTAAAAAGTTTAAAAGCCGTGATCTAGTCCTATTAGTAATATTGACATTGAATGAAGAAAATTTCTGAATTTTTTTCTATTTGTGTCCTAGTTGTAAAATAAAATATCAGCTAATAAAATATGTATACGTAATTAAATAAACTCATTAAATACGGGGAAAAAGGTTATAATGTAAATAAATTTAAGCATTAATTTTTCAACTAGTTTTGAATGTTATTCACCCACAATCATGATATACTACCTGTAATAATAATAACGTAAAATGTACATACATGATAAGTAGTGTCACGTTTATGAATGGAAATATTCGAAACTAGTCGGCAAAATAATATGATATCATTTATATTGTATCCTTTTGTGTTTAAAATTTTTCACTATATAATTACTTTTAAGATTACACAGAAATGACTAGAAGTCAAAATGAAACAATGTACCCCCCCCCTCGTAAATGCAATTTAATACGCTTAAAACATATTTATTTAAATGATTTTCAAAGACACGTCAAAAACAAAAACACAAAAATGGTATAGTTTATCTAACGAAAGAAGTCCGTTCGAGTTTCGTTTCCAAGCGTCAGTGTTGCTCAAAGTAGTGTACTAGCAACAAAGCGCGTATTAACACTTGTCGCGTATTTCAATATTACCGACAAAAATAACCACACCATGGGCGTCGCCAGCGGGGGGCAGCTACCCCCCCCCTCTGGAATCTTGAAATTTTTTAATCAACTGGCCGTGATGGGAATTCATAGGCGCGTAATCATGGACAATTTGATTTTTATAATAAAGTAGTAGAACAATTTGCCAGAAACCTATACGAAAATTATGTTTTAATTAAGATTTTATTCTTGTTTAATAAAATATGTATTAAACCTTTATAAATTATAAATTTTATTTTTCCTATAAAAGCGGAGAAGAAAATGCTGTAATGATAGTGATCGTCAACGCTCAGGGACTGAGTAAGATACTCTTAAGAAGAAGAATAACTCATATTCTTTTTTTATCATCTTCCTCCCTCCCCCGCTCATCGGCTGGCGACGCCCTTGACCACCACCCCTTCTTGTTATTCCGCTCCATCTTAGCAACAGTAACCTCGTTTTTGTTTCATCTCTGTACGTTCAAGTGCCCTTTTTTTTCGATCTGTTTACCTCTACGCAGTTCACCCGCACTGCTAACAAAACGAATGTTATATACGCGATGGATTGCAGGTTAATAAAAAGGGAAGTACAGAAATTAAATATCAGCGGAGGTTTCAGTTTTATAAACTCAGAAGAAGCTGCAAGAGCAAGTATAAATAATATTAAATTACGCGACACGAAAGAGAAATACTTAGATGTTATAAAACTGGAAATATCCGGAAACTGATAAGCGGATGAAGATGAAAGTAGGTGAGGTGATAATACATTTCAACGATGATACCGATGTCAGTGATTTTAATATTTTTAGCAACACATCAGAATTTAGTTTAGTATCCGATGTATAGCTTATCTCCACTGAATGATTCTAATTAAGTGGAAGATAACGGCGAATATATTTTGTATGAAATATTAAATTAGAAGTCGTAAATTTTTATGTATTATAATCTCAGATTTTTACGTACAGTCTTTCATCATTTCATTTAAATATTGTCATAATTATCTACTATCCTTGATAGCGTATTGAATGATATCATTAATATAGCGTAATGTGAGGTGCCTCTAATTTCATGACGTCAGCGAGTTTCGGTTGTTTTACGAACGGACTTCTTTCGTTGGACGGATTATATTTTCAGCAACAATAATTTATGTTTGGGCTAAGTACAGAAATTGTCACGGTCTCGTCGGAAAATTGAAGCAAAACTTATTTTCTTGATGTTATCACCGAAAATTTTCGTTGGAAAGTGTGTTCTGCAAATTTGTAGTTTATATTATTATTTCTTCAATGACGCCGTAACAAAACGTTGAAAAATTATCCCGTCTTTGTCCCACTGATGCGTGTCTGTAAAGTAAATATTTCATTTTTTATTATACAGATTTTATAAATAGACGAATATTCAAAATGTACGAAAAATAATTACAAAAAGTTGATTTTTTGTTTAAAAAAAAGTGTTAAGTCTATGCAAATGTTGCTTACAGCGAAGATTAGTTTTCCTTAAAAGGCTTTGAGTCACTTAGTCAAAAGGTGTTAATTTCTGTTATTTTTTTATTGTAAAAAAATAGACTACATCAGCACGAAGTAAACATATTTATTCTAGTGTATTTATTTAACAATGGACGTCATTTTTTCGATTTATTCGACAAAAAATTGTGTAAAAATTTCTAGCGCGCATTTGGAGTAATTATTTAAAACAATCCATTCTTTCTATGACTTTTTAACACGAGAAAATAATAATTGATTTTTGAATTTGGAATTTTACTCTGAATTACAATAAAACTAAATTTTTACTGTTCAGTTAAATAACCACGAGAGGTGCAATTTTTACTTCACAATATTTTGAATTTTTTATAAAAATCGTATTGCGGGAACTTGTAATAATATTAAATCTTTATCACTAACTCTACATATATTTGTAAACTGTTAAAAGAAGGTTAAATCATAGTGACTTGTTTTCGGTAAATGCCCAAGAAATAACGGTCAGTCAAGCAATGAAAGATTTCGTGAATAATAATAACAAAAAGTTGCTTTTCCAATTGATTTTAGGATAATTTTAATAAATTCTTCCCTAGTTTTAACTTTTGATTAATTTTTTTGAAAAGATAAATTAGTATAAAATGGAAAATTAATAGTTTATTAGCGGCGCGGCATGAAAAATAGTAATTGTTAATTTCTTTATTTCATTAATCTTTAATGATAATGAATGATGGTGTTTACCTTTAAGGCAGAGCGGGATTTACGAATTGCTCAAGCGGAATTTGATAGGCAAGCGGAAATTACGAAACTGTTATTAGAAGGTGTAAGCAGCTCGCACGCCAGTCATTTAAGATGTTTGATCGAATTTGCAAATGTGCAGGCCAACTACTACGCGCAGTGCTCTCAGAGAATGAAACAGCTTCAGAAAGATTTAAGCGGGTAAAGTATTCGTGATAGCTGTATAATTTAGACGTTTATAGTTGTGGCTTTTTTTTTTTTTTTTCAAGAACATATTGTGAAATGGATTGTTATAACAAAAACAAGTTAATAGTTAATAGTTTTTTTTTTGTTAATACATATACATATATATATGTATATATATATGTGTGTGTGTGTACACTAGGGGGCTGGGTTCGTTGGTCAATTTGCAACCTAAACCTTCGGATTTTTCGTAGTTTTACCCTGTGAATTTTTAAAAAGGAATGCAGTGCTCACATGAGGTTTATTTATTTTTAAATATATGGATAAGAGTATATCAATTAAAAAAGTAAAATTTGAATTAAAATATCTTAAAAACTAAAACTGCTAGCATGGAAATATATATGTGAGAGGAATATGTTACGTTTAATTCTTTTTAAATTGATATTGGCAATACTTACTTCATTAAGTTTATGTTGCAATGGTCAATTCTTTTCTTTCTTAGAATTTAAGCAATAATATTTTACGTCGTTGCTGACCATCACTCCATCATTTTAGACTTTTTACTCATGAATTTTATATTTTTGCTCTATTCTAGTAACGAAAAGATGTCAATTGAAAACAAAATTAGACCCCTAACTATTATAAAACGAATTCTGAAACATTTTTTTAAAAATAACGTTTTTAACATTATCATTGTTTTTTGTTTTTTTTTCTATTTTACACCTATATATTAGGTACCGATTTATGCGTGGTGCAAAATTGTCAAGGCTCCTCTAGAAGGGGCTGTAGACTTTTTTTTAGCTTTCGGTCTTACTGCTGTAAATGTACATTTTTGTTAATTAACGTTAACAATATTTGATGGTGTTGAATATGGTAGAGGAGAGAAGCTAAAGTAGGGGAAATGCCAACTAACTTATGAGGTCGGCAGTTTATAGGATTATGCGGTAGTTCATTGCACCCGTTAATATATATTTATGGAAATATAATTAACGTGCTTCTGCCATCAGTGAATATGTCAGTAAAATTTTGTATGTAAAATTCGGAGTGATGCGATTAAAAAAAAAATCTAATTTCGAAAATTAGGATTATTTAATATGGTTATGAACAAAATTACTGCGTACGGGTGAGAAGAGCACATGAAAGCCTCGTTGTACAATCTCTATAATGGCCAACGCTATAGAAGTACAGGTTTCTGAAGATTGTCTACTTATCTACAAGTCCATTGTATCATTTCGGTATTCGAATAAGCATTAGTGTGCTTCTAATGTGCGTATATTAATTTAAGGAAAAAGTGTTTATTATTATTATTATTAACTTGTTATGGCTAAAGAACGAACATTTGAATTATTTTGTAACCAATGCGACCATAATTGTTTAGTAATACGTGAAATTATTTCTGTAAATTCTGCATTATTTCGTTTCATGCAGCGATAATGTATACGGATCGATTATTAGTCTGACGAGTGATGATGAACTCGCTCTTCGATTCTGCGAATAATTACTTATTGTTTTATGATTAAAAGCACCCGTTGCAGATAGATTATCTCATATCTGGTTACCAGTATTTTCGCTATTCGCGATTGTATTTTCATATGTAGAGTGTAAAGCTTCTTACCGGTTTGGACGTATTTTCGTGTTCAGTTGTTCGTTGTTCTATTCGTATCTAGTGAAAAGCTTATTTGATGTAATTTAGTATTTTCCGTACTACATCATGCATTCAATTTATTTGGTGTAGTTTTGTATTTACCGCGCTCATTATTTTATTATTTTCATTATTAATATTGACAACAGTTTTACCCAGTTTCATATCGAGGAAACAAAAAGCCAGTAGGATTAGAAACTGCCAGTTCGGTGTCATTCAACGTTAAGTCGCTTTATTTTCACACACACGATTTATACATGTATATATAAAAATAAAATTTGATAAGTTAATCGAAATGTCGAACTGCCGGTAGTTTTATTTTAAATTCATTTCGATATCTGTATAAATGTATCGATAAATATGTATAAAACATAAATTCCTTATGAAATCATAGTGAAAGAGTAAACACAAATTCATCGTGATACAGTCGGGATTTTTATCAAAAAGTAAAATTTAAATTAGTTTACCTTGTTAATTTTTTCATTAGTAAAAATATTTTTAAAGCTTCATAAGAACACGTTGACTTCAATATGCACAGTACTGTTCTTTTAAATTTAAAGTTATGTATCCACTTGCGTTAAATACTTCGAATGTTCAAACACTCTTAAATACTGCACACATTTTTTTTTTTTTTTTTTTGCACAATTCTCATTTACTTAACGAATAGAAAACATTCCGCGCGTTCGATGCATACTGCTTTTAGACATTTTACTGTGAGCGTTTTGTTTATTTCGGTGCGTTTGGAATGTTCTTACGCAGGTGGATACGCGGTGTAATATTTCGCAAAATTCGATTTAATCGGTTACATCTGTTGTTAAAGCAAAAGGGTTGGAAATTAGCAAGTGTAACAAAATAAAACTTCATTTTACAAATACATAATCTGTTTTAGTAGAAAAAATGAAAACATCTTACCATTGGTATTGCATTTATATTTGATTCAAAATCGTTGCCGTGTAAAAAATTAATGAAGTAATCGAGTCGTGTTAACATTTTTATTTCTGACCACTTCGAAGAAAAACTGCTTTTTTCGAATTTAAATAACGCACCATTTTCACTTATGTTTTCAAAAATACTTCATGTAACTTGTTTTTTTTCCGTTTTTTCGTTTTTTTTTTTTGTTTTTTTTTATGATACTATCATTTTATGTTCCATATTATCGTGGCACCTTAGAATGGGAAACTCGCTGTTTGTGAATTTTAATTATATTTAAATTTATTTTTGTTTTAAGTGTTTTGTTGTATAATTGCAACTATTTTCTCTTTACTAGGTTTAATATATTTCCTCTAAAAATGTTGAATTTCAGATTAGTTTTTCATCCGTTCGTAACTCAGGGGATGAACGAAATTAAAAATTCTGGATGTTCTCATCTTGGAGTAGAAAAATTTGAATATCTTTTTGAACCTCATTTTGAACACAATGCGTACATATGAACGTACTGTCTTTAGACAGTATGCATTATGTTAACCCGTAAGATTAGGAAATTTGTTTGTCATAGTTCAGCAAATGAATAATTATTTACGAATTTTATATTAGTAGAATATTCTTTCGATTGGAATTAGTGCTATCGCTTTCTTATCAACTTTTGTTTAGCATGATATCTATTTTTTAAAGTGTAATTAAAAACTGTATGAAACGCCAATTGACCAAATAATGAATTATGTATAGATAATGGAAGCCTGGTTGCCTTTGCCCCACTCCCCTGAGAATTTCAAAAAAAAAAGATCAAAGCGGAAAACCGGTGAAAATTAAAGACTGGTTCAACTTAGTAATGAAATCTGTACAGCACAGAAATTTAAATTTTATTTTTTCTTTATTTTTGTAAAATACGAAAAAAAGTGTTTTTTCCGGAAATAAAATTATTCTCGCTAATTTCGCGTGAATTATAACACCATTAATATAATTTTCAATATGCTTGTTATAAATTGTATGTTAAAAATTCTTTTAAGATAAATTCTTAATTTAATTGAAAAATTAATTTACCGTTTTAAGTATATTTTTCAATCGTGATTGCGACCAACACGTGTTTTTGCCATGTGTTTTTACACAGTCGTGACATGACTAATCTGTAAGCGGCGAAATGTGTGTAAGCACTATTTTTTGCATCCTTTATATTCTTTCTAAGTTTGACGGACAATGAATTTTATGTTAGTCAAGTAATGTAGCATAGGGTGCCTCTAGATGAGTGGATTCAAACGTAGAAATCAAGGTCAAGATGAGCCGGTGGGGAGTAAAATTTCGATCTGTGAATAATGTCAACGTAGCAAATTGCAAATTATACGCGGTTGTTAAATTTTTATTATTAAAACTGTAGTTCGCCTAACGTACACGTTTATTTATAGTTTACCTACGCTTTATGTGTTGCTTTTTAACGATATTAGGCTTCTTTTTGTTTTCAAATCTAAACATGTAGTTTGTCTTCTACCGGCGAATCCGGGAACTCTCATCAACACACACATCGTTCATCATCTGCATCGGCATCTGGATCGCAAGTTTCTTCGTCAAAAGGAAAACCGGTATACAATATACAGGGTGTGTCAGAAGCTTTACTAGATGGAGAGGTAAGCATTTTATTATCTTTGCAACAATCTTGTGCATATTTAATGTTTTACGTTCTGTTTTAAAATTCCGCTTATTATGCTAGTAAAATCGTTCTTTAATAACTCTCGAATTCTTTTTAGCCGGTCAGAGGTCAGAGGTCGTAAACGGAACTTTTCTTCCTCGAATTAACAATATTTCACGTTATATAGGCGCAAACATATTTTGCGTAAAAAAATAAAAAAAACAAACAAATAACCTACACAAATCATCTTGGTGCATCAGAGAGGATCATTCTAAACGCGATTCTTGTCAATTTTCCAACAGATTAAAATAGCTCTTACAATTTTACACGATAAATTTTAAAATTACTCGCTTTATTAATGAAAATACATTAAAATTATTTCATGTGCTAAATTTTAGTTTGACTATTTTCTTAGTGAAATGTTTAATTAAATTTAAAATTACTGAAAATTTAAATCTTTAAGAAAGCGGCTAAAAAAAAAAAAACGATCGGTCGTAGTAAAGCAGAGAAAGTGTCGCGTGTTAGAGTTAATAATTGAAATAAATAATAATCGATTAACAGTTTTTTGCTTTTATTTTTTTTTTTGCAATGAATGTCTTATAGCTAGGCACAACCTAAAATTTATGTCACGAAGAAAGATGACGAAGAAATGTCAACAGGAAACCAATTTGAATGAATTTAATTTCTTCTGTTAAGGAAAATTGTGAAGAAATGTCACAAAATTTTGTAATTTTCGCTTGTTTGTATGCAAGGAAAATTTTTCCCGTGAAAGCTCTAATGCCGTTTTCGGTCTAGCCAAGGTAACTTTTTTGACCTTAGTTTGTTGGGGCTGCTCCGTTTTATTATTAATCAATCGATAGAAATTTGAATGAAAAACTTCGATCATGTCTAATTTGACCATGTTTCCTAAAAAATTTACCGCTTAAGATGGTACACGTTTTCTGTTAAAATGTATTTTATATGCCTTCGGTGAATGTCAATAGTTACTCGTAATACACTATTTTTATGTCGGTTGTTTATTAATCACCGGTAATTCTACGCTGAAAAATTATTTATTTCGAGGTACAGTCGATTTTTAACGTTTGTTCAATTATTTTATAGATTATGTCGAAGTTTGTCTTCGTAATTTTCATTCAGTATTAATGTAAACTAAAATTATATCTCTGTTATAAGAATATACCTTTTTATCT
Organism: Icerya purchasi; assembly: GCA_039619475.1. Classification (NCBI taxonomy): domain Eukaryota; kingdom Metazoa; phylum Arthropoda; class Insecta; order Hemiptera; family Monophlebidae; genus Icerya; species Icerya purchasi. The sequence goes on along the minus strand of CM077116.1, from coordinate 30,137,759 downwards.
TTGTAAATGTTCCTTATGAAATGATAAAGGTGATCGCTTCGATGAGTGACTATTAAATTCTTTTCTCAGTTTTCCGATAATAGAGATTTCAATAAAAATTGTACGAACGTTTTTTACTGGTCCGGTTTTTTCGTAAACTACCATCTCCCCCTAATTTACTAATCTCATTCATGAAACAGGACATACTTCTCTCAGCGACCGTGTAAAGCGAGTTTGCAATAATTATTGTGTTGTTTTTATTTATAGGAAATATCTTTAAAGTTTGATGATGAAGTTGAAAATGATTATGTACTGGCCGAGAAACAGCAAGATCATTAGACTTGCGATTCGAATCATCGTTATTAAATGGAGTACAGTGGAAAATGTTTTTTACGTGAAATGATGAGTATCGATTAAATGAATGCACGGCAGATAAAATGGAATGCAACCACTGAAAAAAAAAAAACAAAAAATGAAAGAATAAATCAAAATAGATCTTGTAAACTAATATTTGTTTGTTGAATAATTTGGTAAATGTCAGTTTTTTTGAGTTTCTGCAATTTTAATTTTTATTTCTTTTTGAACAATTTGATATAATTTTTTAGTGGTTTTCCTTGTTTCATAGATGCAACATGGAAGCAATGTACTACCACACATTTTTGGCGATAAACTTAGCTGAAATTAATATGTTTATTCTTTTTCTTGCCTTTTGCTGTCTGAAATATTTTGCGTTTTATCAAACTTTCGTTTTGATAAAATAGTCGTATTATTAAGGTTATAACGACAAATTCTGGCCTAGTGCAGCGAGTTTCGAAGCGGAATTTGCGTTAAACTTTTTCCACTGTAAAATAATGAGCCGATCTCCGTACGTATGGAAGATTACGAATTTTTCTGATTCTACCTGAATTTATTAGAAATAGAAAGTACCGATTTTTTTTAATATTATTTAATGAATATGTATAGTGTGTAATAAACTTCGCGGTTAGTTTTAAAAGTCACCATTTGCTTCATGCCAAGTTACTGTCGTCGTTACGAAATTATGTATGTTTTATATTTTTTAAGATATTGGAAATACTGAAAATTGTAATCGTAAAATATAAGCACGCAGTAACATTTTCGCTAATTAATTCGTAAACACAGGAGTGTGCACCCTTAAACTACCGATGATATTGTTTACAACGTTTACTATTTTTTTTTTTTTGATTTGTTTACTCGCGGAATCGGTTTTTGTTATTTAAATTGTCACTCACTACATCGCTTCGGTATTAAAATGGTTCAATGATCACGCTATTTATTTCGGTAGTATATGTATACTTTTTACACGTTCTATTCATTATTTCGTTATAATCAGTAACTGTGCGCGCTATTATAATGAGCATTGCGTTTACTTCTAGAATTAAAGTTTAAATGCTTATTTAACCACCGAAATGTGTACTCTAAAAAAAAGTTCAGTCCGTACTTGGAGTAACATTATCCTTCGGCATTTGAAAATGAGGAATATTTATTTTTAAAATTATAATTACACATTTATTTACATTTTCGGCACTGTGAAGTTTATTTATTATTTTTATATTTTTTAATAAAAATAAAAGTAATTATAACTGTCATTAAACAAACTGAGTCGTTTCCTATATAACAACGGCTGGCTTTACTAATATTTGAAAATGCGCCATGTTTCTTGCTGACTGCGTAATGAGAAATAAAAAAGTAGCGAATTTGAACTTATTTTGCGTTTTCGTTATTCGATATTTACATTGCGCTTAATAACAAAATGAATTTATATTCATGTCTTCAGCGATTTTTTTTAAAAAAAAAAAATTATAAACAAAATAACTTCTATTAAAATAAAAAAGTACAAAATAGGTCGGTCATAGTTCGTAAAACTGAGAAAAGTGGAGGAATGTTAAAAAATTTTGTTGCAAGTCAAATTATTAAACATAAATGTGCACGTAGACATCGACCAAACGGAAAAGTATAAAAAGAGGTAGTAAATAGTAGTTATTCCGCTGCCCGATTAAGAAATATATTTTTTATACTTTATAAAGTAAATAATAATAACTGTACTGAATGCGGATTGGAGGGGTTAATCTAGCAAACATTGAGTATTAAGGAAAATTTTACAGATTAAAAACATTAATAAAAAAGTAATATCAAATATAGACTTCGATAGCAAAATAGACACGTTTCGATATCTATTACATCGTGGCCACTCAAATATAATTTTTAAATCTCCGGTTTTCCTGGTCCAAATCTTCTCGATTTCCTCTGATTATTAAAATTGTACAAAAAGAATGGATTTTTTTTTGTCACCATTGATAATATTTGACCGCTGCAGCATATTTTATGTGAACAAAACAGAACTTCGTAATTTATTTAGAGTAAAGTACATTAACATTTTTTCGCATTAAATGATTTTTTCTTATTAAAAATATTGTTTTTAGCCATTTTTACCTTTTTTTTTCTCGGGTTTACGACAAAATTTCCGGTTCGGTGGCCACCCTGTATAAAGAAACGATTTTTGTTCCATGGATATATTTTTCGAACTAAATGTAAAAGATTAATTCTAGTACGCAATTATAATAATAAAGAATATAACAACGGTGATGAAATAAGTTTGAGAATAATTTTTGTTAAATCTCTGAATATAGAGAATTGTAGGTAGAAGATGTGGTGTCCAAAACTCAAAATAAATTAAATACCGGAAGTATGTCAAAACAGCAAAAGGATGAGATGTGGTAGGAATACTTAATTGTTGATCATCATGGTTTGCATTCAGTTCGGGTAATAAATAAGCCTGGTAGCCAAAGAGACAGAAGCACCAAAAACATACGTATACGTCAAGGTTACAACAAAGATTGCGCGAGAATAGTTTTTATTAAAGCGAATTAAAAAAATCTTTACTGCTATATAAATAGAGTATACAAGTCTCGAAGATTTCTTCTATTTTATTTTTTTGATTTTGTCAAATTTCGTACTGGTATTCAGAAAAATTGAAGCAAGTTGATCAGAGAAATTGAAAGAATTCGTGTTTGAAACATCTTTACAATGTTTTAATATGATCCGTTACTTTTGTATTATGAAATTACCTCAATTAATATTCCAAAGCGGAACTCATGATGGCGCATCATTTTATTTCATATAATGAATGTAAATATGTAACTTAATATAATAATGCTGAACATTTCTACGTTCAGGTTTATCTTCGGGTTTTCCGAATATCTACTAGATTTAAACTGCGAATTAGTATATTTAAATAAACTTTTGGTATTAAATGCATGTCATGCAAAAATTGTAAAAAAAAGCCCCCTTTAAAAACCATAATTTTTACTATAAATGTGAACAATAAATTTAGTATGCCGCGTTGGATACTGGCCGTAAAAATATAAGAAAATAGTTTTTATAACACACGTTACTCTTATTTTTGAAACAGACTTAAATAGAATTTTAATCAACTATTAGCACTTACATACGAAATACTGTGAGTTGGTTCTGTATCTCAATTTCATATATACGGCGAATAATTTGTCAACGTCGTCCTTCCACAATCAGAAAGTTGTTTATCAGTTGTTTCCGTATTTTTAGTTTATAATGTTCATCGCAGAAAAAGCTGACGCGACGTAACAAGCCGCTTTAAATAAATTCGGATATTTTTTTCGAGCTACCATTTCCGTTAATTCATTTAATTTGACCGTCGTATATCGGTGAAAAAGGCATAAGGTTTAAGAACTGTCTTTGATCAATTTTTAACTTCCGGTAGAAGTTCAAAGAACCTATTTGTTCAAAGCTCTACTTTTAATAAGCCATTGAACTTCTGGATATAGTAGAAATTTTTCACTTGCAATATCAATCTAAACTACCTTCTTTGAAATAATTTTGAATGTATTAAATTCACAACTTTAAACGCTAGATTTATCGGTTTCTTTTTCAACAAGCGGTACAGTCAATTTCTCGAGTTAGTCACATCTTGCATTATGTATTTTTCAAATAAAATTATCACTGTGAGTCTAGGTTTAATATCATTATGTCCAAAAATGTTTTGTTCAACGAAAAATGCTGTAACCATAGCACCAGTCGTCATTCTGTGACGACGATGGCATTATTTAATTTTTTTATTCGCAATCCCATGCGAGAGGGGAAAAGGTTAACCCCAAAAAATAGGAAATTGACCACCTTAAGGAAAAATATAGCCTTCTTACATATATTTATCGTTTTAATAATAATTGTCTAGGTAGATATTAAACATTTCTAATTTTTAAGATGATAAATTGATCAACTAAATACTTTCACGATTGACAGGTTGAGCATCACTGCTATAACACAATTGATTTTGTATGAATCGTTATAATAAAAAACGATTTGAGTACATCAGTTACATTAATGTAAAAAGTATATCCTGTAGAAGTCTGGATTAGTGAACTATGGTGGGGAGATCATCATTTGGAATACAACACAAGGAAAACAGTTTACTCCGAATTACGCAATATTCTATAATATGCTTTTCTTTAAAAGTTCACCTCAAGTTATAATATACTTGAAGTTAAGTAACTATAAAAAGTACGTTTGAAAAGGTGCGTGAATTTTTTTTTCTTAAATCCAAATCTTGTTCAAAGCAGAAAGCTACATTTTATTGCTAAAAGACATGGTAAGTTCATTTTTAACGAGTTTATATAAGTAATAAAATTTCGGGTTTCATAGTGCACTGTAAATATTTCCCCGTAATTTAATATACGCTCTAAAGGTATTTTTTTTTTTTTTTTTTTTTTAACTTAATAAGGGGCGTTTTAGTCCGATTTGTGTAAAACGAAATTACCTCAAACGACTTTTATTAATTTCGCTGTGATTAATATAATTAATATAAGGTGCAAAGGAAATCATGAATAAACATAAAAATGAAAAATGTATATTTTGTCCTTTTTTAAATTTTATCCGTATATCTTGAAAAAAAGCTAGCAATGTGACAACTGATAATCGATCTAAAACTAATCAAATTACTAATATGCATTTAATGCGTGAAGAAGCATATTGCAGTGTGTTCTAATGTAAATCTTTTCACAACTCTCGTTATGAATCATTTATGTTTGATTTTAGTAAAAATGTATTCGTATTTAAATTAATCTAACCAAAATTTGAATACATATTGAAAAGGAAAGACTTTATGACAAGTCTGATGAAACATATCGTAAGAAAATGTGAAATACCTTTCCAATGCGTATTTGTTTGACTTTTCAGAACGACATTAATTAAAATTATAGTGCCATCAGCATAACGATTGTATCAGGCAAACTAGGTTTTGAAAAAAAAAAAAACAACAAACTATCCGAGGTTAGCTTTAATACCGATCAAATTTTAAAATTATCGAAAATAAAGTATGCATATATGTATAATATATATGCGCTTACGCACAAAAATGAATTTAAACAATTACGTTTTGTTGAAATTACATTACATAAAGAAAGAAACTTATACACGGTAAATGTGTTTTAAAATGATTTCCTTTCAGATGAAATAGGCTGCAGTATGACATATACATAAAAAATAGTACATTGAATCGAAATTAAAGGAAATAATTTTAGTAAAATAGGTAAGCTAAAAATGGATACACAATCAAGTTAAACATAACTATGCTCTCTGAACCTCCTTGCACTAAGAATTTTCAAGGTATATACAAAATCAAAAACATATCAAACCTCATTAAATTATAATTATGATTAAATACTCGTAAAAAAAGGATTTGCCGCAACATTAAAGGCTTAAAATATATTTTTTATTGCGTAGAATTATATTTTAGTAAGTAGAGTTGTAAAGATGTCAATTTCATGAAATTTATTTATTTATATTTTATATGGTAATATACAATTATCTTGCTAATGAGTATTATACAGTGATTATCTTCATCATGTTCTGTTTGAAATATCAAATGTACGCATAATTTAATTTGTTACAAAACTTTCCGGTTACAGCGCCATATATATTCAACACAATCATGGCATTATTAATAATGCCACCACTTATATTAAAAAAAAAAAAAAAAACCCTATAAAGATTTTTGCTTTTTCCGAACAAGATAGTGACACTCTCCTTACGGTAGTTTTCTTGTGAAATTACTTTGATTTGAAATATTCAACGTAAGTAAAACTGCGGATTTTAACGAGTATGTTCTAATATACATAAAAAGCATTATCGCTTAATCAAGGTAAGCGATTAATGCATTATAATAAAAGTTATTTTTGAGAATACGTAGCAGGCTAAACTGCATCACGTGTATTTTTTCAACATGTATTCTTTGTATTTTATAACTGATTTTTTTCTATGTGAAATTTCGTTTTTCTGTTCTTTAGTCATTTCACCGTATGTTAAATTAGTATCATTAGGCTGGAAACAACAATCCCATCCAAATTCTCTTGATCCTCTTGGTGACACTATAGTTCCGCTTGTTTCACCATGAAATAAGTGTACATCGCCATCTTCTTCAGCGTATCCAATCGTTGTAATTGCAGTGGCCGACTTATCTTCGTATGCATTCAAAAGATTATACAAACCTTCTGGTCCTATTCCTTTGAGAAACCATTTTATGTAAGGTCCTATGCAAATTTAGGTGAAGAATTTTAATTTTAATTGTATTAACATAACGAAATTTGTATTTAAGTTACCGAAACTAAATTTACTTTCGTACCTGTTTTCTCCTAATAGTCAAATCAAAAATCATCATGAAGATATTACATAAATAATTGGTTTTGTCTGATTTTCAATGTAGATATAAAACTATCGAATCTATTCGAGAATTAAATATGGAAATGTGATGATAATAATTCCTTATAATCGTTTAAATCATACATAACTCGATCCTTCGAACCCCATTATGGAAAAACCTTCTGATCCTTAGATGGTAGTTCTATGATACTTGAGAAGGGTAAATTTTAATCGACCACAGCATTCTCAAAAAAAAAGAAAAAAAAAAAGAAAAAAAAAGACTTACTGTTTGTGTAGTTGTTACTATTAAAACTTCCGTAAAATGTGAAAACGTTACGGAATTTTCTTATTACTCCTAACGTAGGAATGAAGTAGTCATTAACATGTGTATATATATGACTATGTAATTTTTACGGTCACAGGTAATACGAAAAATCATTTAATGCTTTTCTATAGATTATATGTCACATTTTACATAACGGAAGTGTTTTCTGAAAACTATAAATAAAATCCGCTAGTTGCGGTATAATTAAAAATTGCTGCGCGAACCGTAAATTAAAAAAATAATAGTCGATGAAAGACGAAACTTCTTTAAGAATTATAAGACCATATATCTTGACCCCAGGAATTTGAGATCAGGAGGATCAATTTTACACACCAGGTGTGTTGGAAAGAACGAGATCAGAAGTCACTGTGCAAAAGTAGTTAACATTGTGAGCAAAGCTTTTTTGTGGTTTCAAGATCGTCAAATTATGCACGTTCCAGTTTGTTTGAGTTAGTTTGTGAGTATTGGCGTTAATTTTACGAAACTGTCCTTTAAATGAACAGTGAAAAAATTTAACGTTTTGCGATCAAATTTTGTTAAACTCATTGAAAACACGACCGATACGTTTAAAAAAGAAAGAAGTCCTATGGAAAGGATTGTCGAGAGCGCATGCTTTTTGAAGACATGACATAAAGCATTTTTAGAGGTTGAGAATTAGGTGAAAATGTATATCATTCAGGAAAACCTTAAACTTCAAATATGGACAAACATGCAGACAGAATGAAATCTCTTGTGATGAATAACCGTTAGTTGACCATCAGAATGATTATTAAGTGAGTTAAATTTAAGTATTTTTACGATTTACAAAATTTTAATCGATGTTTTGGAAATGCATAGGTGCGCGCGAAAATGGTTCCAATTTGATCTTGGAACACCGAAAAAATGTGTGCATATATCTGCTTGAACACACCGAAAATGATGACAGTATTTGCGATGATGTAATCAGTGGTGATGAAGGTAGTTTTTTGGGTATGATCTTGAAACCAAACGCCAAAGTGAAATTGTAGTTCACTTTGTCACAAGAAAGCGAGGACAAGCAAATCAAAAATCAACTTGATGATCATTTGCTTTTTTAATCTTTAAAGAACTGTGTCTTCGAGACAAATGATTAATCATTTTTATCTGCAGGTTATAGTACATCAATCTTATTCTACAGTCAATTTACAGTCTAAATTTTAACTGAGAACATTTTTACGGTTACATTCGAATCTGAAATTCACTATTTAATTTTATTGGAACTAGTAAGTTTAACAGTTATCGTCAAGAATTAGCCGAATACTCATTGAAAGTATAGCATACAGATATTAAGAATTTCAAATTTTTCAATAATACATCTCTACTTTTTTTCTTTTGTAATTTTTATTAAAAAAACTATAAAACAATTAATTTCAACGATTATATATATATTCCTTCTGAAAATCAATCTCTTTATATTGATATTCCTTAATTTTTATTGTTTTTCTTTTCTATTTGGTTGCGTCTTTTTTTTTTTAATTTCTGAAAAGACTATTCTTAACCTCGAGTCAATAACAATAAATGTTACACATATAAATGAAAGAAAATATGTTAGACCAAAAATACTAAATGAAAAAAGGCAAATTAAACTTGACGCGTGTAATTACCTGGTAAACCATTTAAAGCATTAAAACATAAACTTGTATCTTCAACAAGCACCGGTCCATTTACCAATTTTAAAGCTTCTTGACACTTTTTTCTACAAATTTCATCGATTTCTCCTTGATATTCCGGTAGGTCGATATTTTGACTGGTAATCTATAATGAAAAGTTTAATACTTATAATTACGGAACAAGCGTGTATATTTTCCACCTTCAAATATCAATAACTCGAAGACAGCAGATTTACACGCGTTAATGAGTTTTCAATGAAGTATCTTACAATGAATGGAAACGTGCGATCTTGTCCAATAATTTTAATGGCTTCTTCCAGCTTTTTAATATTACCTGTGATGAACGTTACATTTCTCGGTAATGTTGTACTCATTTCTGTGGTACATTAATTTAAAATAATCAGTCAAAAATTCGCCGAAAAATTTATATTTTGATTCGTAAAATCACTACTTTTTATTTTTATTGTTTTTTGACGTTCTATAAATTCTGCTTGAAAAATACATTTCATTTCCAGCATTATCTCGGTTTTGCTATTACTCAAATATAAGACACGAAATTACTATTATTTTAATTCTAAAAATACTTTATGAGTTCTTAATCTACACCAGAGGGTAAAGTAAAATTCTTATATTTATTAATGTTATTTGTTATAATACAAAAAAAAAAAACTTTAATGTAATTAGTAAATAATCTTTTGTAAAATGCCTAATTATATGAAAATTAATTTAAGCTACAAATAGAATTACTATTTTTAACGTACTTAATTTGTATTTAATTTTTTTAAATAAATTAAAGAAATAAAGAAATAAATATTTTTAATTTTTAAAATTTTTTCAGTTTGAACTTAGATTTTACCACAATTAATTGGCTGTATATTTTAATAGCACACGATTATACTTAATAATAGATGGTTAAATAATATTTTTTGAAATATAAATTTACACTATTTATTTTATCGTTATTCTTCCCTTTGACTAAGAAAATTGTTTTTGAAATTGGCAACGTAATTGGTTACGACATAAAGGAATGCGACATTGTTATTGAGATTACGAATTTTACCTTTTACGTAGTCAAATGATATATACTTAAATATCTTAATTAGTCGATTTATATATTGTTAGAACAATTAATATACAATTTAGTTTTGTCATTACATAGTCTAGTAATTGACATAAATTTTAAAGTACGTAAGAAAGTTATTTTTAATTTAATTTGTGCGTAAAACAAATTGACCTCCTTGTCCTACAAAATCAGTAAACGAAGTTTAGTCCCTGATTACTGTTCAATACAGAAATTCTTGATTCACGTAAATCGTTGAAAGTTAAATTTTGTAAACATAACGATTTTTACATCAACTTTACATACATAACTATATGAAAAACGGTAACATTACAGAAGAACAGGTAGTTAATTTCTTCCGAGACACGGTATAAAAGGCGACGCCATATTTGTTATTACATCGTAAACGTTACGAAAAAAAATTCTACCGAAGAAAAAAGAGGTTCCATTTTCTATTTTACATATTAACTTTTATAAGCGAATAAGTCTGAACGTGAAAGGAATGTATATGTATATATTGTGTACACATATATATATATATATATATGTACATAATATATACGTAAATATAAAAATATGTTTATGTGCTAGAATTGGCAAACATTTTATTGAAGTTATACGTTTTAAAAATGTAGGATTTTTAATGCACGAAGTTGTACAGGATGAGCAATTCAGATTTGCAAGATCTTCGTTCCAAACGTCTTTACCCGAGTCGTAACTTTTTGTTTATATTAGAACTGATCACGATGAGGAGGTCATTGTTTTAAAAAGCTGAGGAAACTTCTTTTTTCATTTTTCCTTAGATAATTTAATATGTATTATAATGTAAGAATACTTTTAAAATAACGAAATAGTATGCGAGAAAAATAAGGAACATTAAGTAATAACCGAAAATTTTTGTTTTAGTATGATTACTGATGTCCAATTGGCAATATTTTCAAATTTACTCGGCGTAATTCTTTTTATGCTTGTTGTCTTGTATCATTTCGTTACTGCGAGTAATTCAAAAACGAATTGAAGTATGTATTCCATAATATTTCTTTAATGTACCAATAACTGTATTAACTATTTACAGGTTCGAAAGGTCGGTTAATAAAACACATTTTTATAATGAATCTAAAAAAGAAAATTCCCTTAATACAGTCTGAAACTTTTTAAATGTTTACCGAGTTTTTAATTGAGCCATTAACGGGTTGCCTGTTTCTCAGCATTATATATTTTCGTTTAATTTTGTTCACACTTAATAGTAGAAATGTCTCGTTACTAATTTTAGTTCCGCATTTATTATAGTCTTAATGTCGATAGTTTGGTATGTTCACTATGCGCACGACATTTTTGTATAGGTGTAAAATTGTTTAGGTACATACCATCGTTGTCGGTATTTGTAAGAAGTTGTTTACTTGCTTGGTAGATTTTCAATAGTTCTTCGAGAATTCAACACATTAATGATAGTTTACGTACACCAAAATATTATGATAGCCAGTTTGATTAGTGGGATTGTAAAAGCTGTTTAAACACCAGCTGACGGAATAAAGAGTAGGTAGGGTCGGTGTTATTAAATTTTTTATTTCATCCTCAGCAACTGCAAGGCGCGATTTATTTGTCTTCGAGATTGCAAGCTGAGTAAAAAGCGTGCATTTTTTTTTTTGCATTGCGTATTATGTCTCTAAATTACGAATGTTTCATTTTAGAGTTTCCAAATTAATTAAAAGCTACAATTTCTGATATCTTTTTCTATTTTAACAAGTACCATAAATCAAAATAGAATTTTATATCCCATTGTAATTAGAATTTTTTTCATCCCAGTCTTTTAATTTTGATACAACTTAAAATCATCCGATTAGAAATATGTGTAATATTTAAGTTATATTATTTGTGTTATTCTGAATTTAGTTTCGCATTTCAATATATCTGCGAGCTATTGCCATGGTTTTGTAAATAGGTTTCATTTAATCCCATCGATTTTATTTAATCTAGTGCTTTATTATTTACTGGCTATAAATTATTTCATGCGATCGAGAAATTAATATTTAAAGTCAACACGTATCATAATCTTGGCAGAACTCAAAACAGCAGAAACAACCGTTAGCGAACCATTTCAAAAAAAACTTCTACGTTTGAAATAGTTGGTTTTTGTTTTTATAAAATTTCCTCGTTAGGGTGTGAATCAAAATATAATATAATAATTTGTTTTGGTTAAGTATTCATTATCTTTGTGCAATTATTTATAAAATATATGTTCCCGTGTAACAGAAAATGTGAATTGTTAAATTCGCAAAGCTACACAAACGTATGACATTGTAATTGCAATAACAATTATATATTACCACGGAAGTTATGGAGATTTGTTCTGAAAATTATGTCCATGTAATTTTGTGCGTTTTGCAAACTTGCTTATTTATTTCTAAAACATTTTTCCTGTTTATTTATATATATATATATATATATATATATATATATATATATATATATATATATATATATGTTTTTAATTGTTATATGGCAAAATTTTTAATTTATTTTAATTTTGTTCTTAGTTACTCCTCTGTACTTCATTTAACATTTGAACCGCAAGTCAAAATGCTTGAGTTAATTTTAGGCTTAAAGAATTTACAAGTATTTTTACTGCAAGCATTACATTAAATCTGATGATGAATTTACATTTTTTTTGTATGGGCAATTGCGATTACCAAATATCTATTCACTATACTTTCTGAACCCCACTTTCTACTTTTCCAGTTGGTTAATTCATCTTTTAGTATCACAGATCCTTTCGGATATTTTTCGTCGTTTTTTTCTTTTTTTTCTCCTAGTTTAGTCAGCTCAATTTTATATTATCTATTTCTTCGTTGGATTACGTAAGGTTTTTCGGAGTACGATTTTCTTCTTTTAAAACGATTGTCCGCTTCGTTATGTGATTTCACTTTCCGTTGCGAATTCCAATTTTCAGAACAATCATTGTAGGCTTCTTATTAAGTGGTCTTGGTGTGCAAATCGAATTTTTACAACAATTCTGTTATTGTCGAGTTACGCTGCGATTTATGTTTCGTGCTGGTCATTTCTTTGCCAATTTTTGGTTCACTATTCCGTTTTATTTTCGTTATTCTTCCTTCTTTTGCCCTCATCAGGCACCTTTCATTTGCTACGAGACGAGAGTTACTCCGTTATCAGTATTTTTATTTTAAATAATATTTGAAATTCCTTTTTGTATTTTTAGCCGTTTCGAGAAATTTTAGGAAGCTGATGTGCCTGTTCCTATATTTTAGTAATCTCGTTATTTATACAACTGATAATGGTTTTCGTAGTTTCAGTTGGTCTTTCTTTTAGTGAAAAACTTTTCTATTTTTTTATTTGTATTTAATTGTGTTTCCGTGTATATTGAATAGTATAGTGGTTTAGAAATTTTCATTGTATTTAGAAACTGCATTTTAAAGACTTTAAGGTAATAAGTTTATCATGCGTTAATAAGTTAGTAAAACTATGAATAAAATAATTACGAAAATTATAACTCGACAAAAAAAACAGTAGATGAACTAAATTATGCCATATGGGAGAGAGGGTTATTTTATTTTTTTTTTCTTAAATGAAATTTTATTTAAGTTAAAATAATTTATCATGTTTTTTGCAATAGCCTGATTTTGTACGTATCTATCGTTATGTTTCTAAATAATTTTCTTGCCTTGATGGTATTTTTAAACACTTACAAATTTATTATCGCTAAATTTGTCACGCTTATTGCTTTTAAACACACTGCGGGGTAGTATGTTAAATGAACTATTTTTTAAAAATTCTAATTATTAACCGATCTTTCCGAAACAGTTGTATTAAAATAATGGTTTATATCCATCGCGAGAACTGAGCAACAGCGTTCAAACTATTACCGCTCTTAATCGAAAAAGTTGATTTACATGATAATTTTTGTAAAATGTAATGTTAAAGTTCTGTATTGCTAATAGCTGAATACCATATTCTTTCATTTTATCAAGTGCGGAACATCGATGTTTACCAATTTTTTTTTGGTATTAAATTAGTATCTTTTATAACGAAAGAAATTATTCAATTCGAATTAACAAATTTCTATTTATTTTTACTAATAAATTTGGGAGTGTAAATTATTATTTTTTTTCTGTAATCGTTCTGTTAAAAAAATTTTAGTTTTCTCTTTTTATTGCATTGGTTAAGTTAAATCAGTTGCGCTGGAGCAAATGCGTGTAAGAAAAGTGCTTGGAATAAATGACACATATTGTGCGGTGGAATAGTTAACGAGTTGTTTGCATGACTGCTAGTGGAACTTAGTTTAGCTTCCGAGTTTAAATAAATCTTTTTTTTTTTCGTTTTTTCAATTCGTTAATAAAAACATTAATTGATTAAAGCGGATTTTAAACGACAATTTTAGGACGAGGGGAAAATAAAAATATAAAATAGCAGAAAAAGCTGTTGCAGTAGCTGAACTTGCTAAAGGAGAAATGAGAACAATTAATTGTTACTAGAAATTGTTTACAATAATTCCTTTCTGTATAGTGATAGCGTATGTGCTAAAACAATTTTATTTTGAATTTTTATTCGAATACTTTTAACTGAGGGAGATTATTTCTGTAAGGGGTTCAACTTTAAATGATTTCTGATTAAAATACTATTGAGCATACTTTTCAGTTGTTTATAAAGTACTTTTGTTGTTTTTCGCACGCGTAATTGAATGCAGAGAAGCTCGTACGACAGCGACAAATATTTAAAGTAACTTATACATGAGAGAACTAATATTGTATTTGAAAAACTATATTGTAAAAGACATAAAAATAATATTTCTGACTTTTCAAAAAAGGTTTGAAAATGGCGTGAATTTTCAACATGCAGAATATGAAAATGTTACAGAACGGTTTATATTTTTCGTAATTTAATGAAAAATTTATGGTAATTGTTCCTACTTATTATTCTTAACTCTGAGCTAGGTAATATTGCTGTGCCTGTAGATAATACACATTAATTTATGGATAAAAACTGTTGTTTTATACAACGGTCGTTTAATTTAAGAGTTATGTAACATTCTGTATAAAACGAAAAGTCTTTAAAGCACAATTAGTAAGCACGTAGTAGTGCGTTATATGTTTTGGTTTTTCCACTTTTTAAATCATTTTTAAGTGCACAAAATATCGCGTGTCCATAATATGTGGTATACAATCATGTTAACAAAGAAACAATAGCAATATTCAAATAGTCTCGCTAAAAATTGTTTCAATGTTTTCTCAAACGGAATCGCAAACTTTATCATTTATTGGGGAGAATATATATATATATATATATATTTATATATATGTATTCTTTGTTACTTTTAGTTTATCTAAGTCAGTTATGATCATTGTTTATTGTAAATGTAAAGTATAAAAACCAAAAGAAAAGATATAAATTAGCGTTTGAAAATTAATTTCATATCTATTTTTGAATTCATTTTATGAAGTTAAAGTATTTTAAACAAACCAACATTATTGTAGTTGTATGTATGGAAAAAAATTTGGAAAACAAATTTTGATTTTATAGCTTCCTTTTGATTTATTTCAATTTTAAGTTAAAGTCGCGGTATTTACACATCGGTTGAATATACATAAATAAATGAAAGTATTCCCGTCGTATTAATTTGAAATAAAAACTTTCAAAGTATTTATTTTAGCGCGCTCGACATTATCGGAAATTTTACTAATTATCGCACGGTGTTTGTTTCCAGTCTTATTTGGTATTGCTAGCTTTATTTTATTTCTTTTCGAGATACTTTTAAGTTGTTTTTTTTTGTATGTAGTTCAGATGTAAAAACTTTATGTTTCTTTCGTTCAATTTTATCTCTTTTAGTTCTCACATTCTCTAATTTATATTTTCCTGTGTCATTTTGTACGTCGCTCAAGATGTAAAACGCTAAGCGCATTGCTATGGGAGTTTTTTTCTTTGAAAAAGTTGACATTGCGAAATATTTTAACTGCGTTAGATTTCGTTGTATTTCATTTCGTTTTCCTGTAGTGTATGAGAATTTTAAAGAAGGAAAATTGCCTATTGACTATTATTAAGTAGTTTAGGTTGATTTAGGTTGTTGAACGGTATGATCATTTTCAGCGCTTATTTGACCTGCGATTTAATAGCTGACTTTTAAACAAAATATATTAATTAGTACTCAGTTTTCTCAATGGTGCTAAATTGTGGATGAGAAGTAATCTTTGCTTATTATTTTCTACTTCGCAAAGCTAAATTAGTGTATCATAATTATACGAGTAAAAACAGGGAAAGTAAAAACCCAGGTTAAAACGTATAAGTACAATGTAGGTAACCACATATTATATATTAAACATATTTTACTAATTTTGAAATGATTCTGACCCATTTTATTTAAATTTGAATTTTCTTTAAAATGCTTCGTGTAAAGAAAACACACACACATAGTACGTGTGTATTATTTTATTTAAATAATAAAAAATCTTTAATAGCAGTATGCGCGACGCACAAATTTTTTTATCTGCGCTAAATGGAGCATCCGACTTGTGAGTATTGTTAACCTGTGGCTTTGACTGCTCTAATTTTAAATTTGTTGCGGACCTCTTTGGACAACGAAAAATAAAAATCAATTTTTTCCACATACATACCTATAGACGCAGGCACAAAAATGTAATTCGCTTTAGCCTGCTTAGTATTTACCTTTTTTACATTCTGTTATTGGCATTTCTTGACTGTGTTGGATCCTCATGTTTGTATTAATAGACAGGTGTCAGGTTGTAATACTATTTTCATCGACATTATATAGTCGAAATTGTCTCTGTCAACTGACTTCATATGATTTTCTTCGGTTCTTTTGTTTTCGGTTTGAGACTTCATTTTTTACTTCGTCATCAAAACATCTGTGATCGATTTTAAACTAGATACTTGTTCTTTTTTCTAATTTAAAGAGTTATACAGGATAGAGTTGTGCAAAAAATACTCTTTCTTCTCTTTGTCAAAAGTTCTAAATTTATATGTTCAGATACGTTATACGTGTCATGACAACGAAAAAAAAAATTGATATTCGGGAGCCTAGAATAGAAGAGAAATTAAGAGTAAAATGCGTTCCACGTTTTAACGTGGTCGAATAAAAAAATCAACTTCTGCGGACGGAGGTTTTTTTCTTCTTCAAATAAATAACATTTTGGAATAATTAAATTACGTTTTTGTTAATCATATCAGTGACAAAAGTGTCGATTTTGGGTAGATATTTTCATAGAAATGTAATTTTTTGTTTTAATTATAATTACTTTTCTGTAAAAAATGATTTTATTATACTTTTGTTTTTTTAAATATTGCATTAAAGATGAGCAATCTAAACTTCCTCTGTTTAACAATTTTCTTTTTTTTTTCTTCCTTTTAAATATATCAGAAAATAATAAAAGTAGTGGTTTAATGGATTTCCAATATATTCAAGGAATAACTTAAAAAGTGTGGTACTGGTTTGCTTTTTTATTTGTACCGAGAGTGTTGATATTTTAATTTTAACGTAAAGGAAAACATATTTTGAAAATTGAGCGACGCTCTTTGTCTGCGATACAACTGATTATCTGAAAATAACGAAATACGGCAATTCGATCGATTCTGAAAGTACTCGAAGAAACACAAGTTAGGACAAAGTTACAAATTGAAATTTTACTGAAAATGAAATAAGTTCGTTAGTGTTAACCAAAAGTAGTTTGAATCAGTATTTTCTCTATTTCACAGATAATTCGAATTCTAAAGAATACATTAACACTAAAGCTAACGTAGAGAGAGCTATTGCAAGAAATGTTAAGAGAATCGGTTAGGAAATTTTTAGAAGTTATTTTCACGTTCGGAAGAAATATTTATATTTAAACCGATAGTTGCTTGTATCTTATATTGTAATTTGTACATTTCAGGATTTTTTTTTTTTTTGTTTTATTCGTAATTTTTCTTCTGATCTTTTATTCGATTTATAGAAATCGTGTTTACCTTTGTTTTAATGATAATTATTTTGCAAGAGCAAAGCAAATATCAGGAATATTTTAATTGTTTAGTTAATTAATAAAAGGCCTAAATTCGTTTTTAAATGTAATTAAATTTTTCCAAATATTGATTTCTAATTTTAATTTTTAATCTCGATAAATAATTTTTTTTTAAAATTCGAATTTAACAATTTTTTTCATTTTCTTGACGACAGTCGCATTAAACCAGCTAATGAAACATTTTTACTTTTTAAAGGTATCGACTACCGTTTTATAAAACATTTTTTCGGAATACATGAAAGGGTAACATTTTTAATTTCTCGATAGAGAAATTTACAGAAATTGATCTAAAAATCAAAATTAAAAATTTTATGTATTTCTGAGGATGGGAATTCGAAAATAATTACGTTGTAAGCAAATGTCGATGTGTGTGCGTGTAATTGTATATTAAGTAAAAGTTTGGATCTTGTGTTTAAACATTGTTGCTATTTCGGTTCATACCACACTCGAAGCATATTATTGGGAGAAATCGTGAACATTAGGATTTGAACAAATTTTGTATGGTGGCGGGGTGTTTTGAATAATTTAAGGAAATATGAAAAATATTTATAACGTGATTTTTTTGGTATGAAGTTAATGTGTTCTAACGTAGGGTGCAAAGGGGTTTAATTGAAAAAAAAAAGTAATATTTTAGTAGGTTTTACTTTTATATTTAAAAAAAAAAAAAAGTTTTATAAAGTAGTTTACGATTGGTTATGGGCTTTATTGTTACGCAGTACATTTAGTTTGCTTCGTATTAATTACACTAGGTTACATTATCGTATACTTCTTATAATACATCTAAATTAGATCACACATTGCATTTAAGATAACATTATCTATTTTGCAATTTGAGCTAAAATTTTTTATCTTTAATCCTTAAAAATTGTTTTCGACGAAATTGTGAAAATGTACATATATAAACACATGCGTAAATATTCAATCTAATAGTTTTTATTGATAAATGTAACGCATTTTTAAAAACCATATGGAAAATTACTCAAATAATGATAGAGCTTTGTTTGGCTTATAATTTATAAAATAGAATACTGGAACGTCGAAGGTTAGTTAATGGTTGTTTAGACTACTTACTGGGTGTTTTTTTTTTTTTTTTTCTAAAGTATAAGATATACTGTATGTACCTATTAATATCGTCCGAAGCATTTAGGTTCATAGAGATTTTCTGTATTTAGTTTTAAATATGATTTTCAGACTAGATTGAATTTGTATTTTTTATTTTGTTTTCTAATAATTGAACAGATACTGCGTTGGTAATAAAATTTGTCGACCAATGGTGGTATATAAGTCAGTTTCATGAGTAGTAAAAGTTAACAAAACCTAATTAAAAGTGACGAATTGAGTGCAAAAACGTTTTACTTTAAAATAATCCTGTTAATTATATTTTCTACCAGTAGGATAAACTTTAAAATTTGCGTCTTCCATCCACTGGGGTTGTCTCTTTTATTATTTACTTTATTCTTCTATATCCGACTAATTATTTATTAGTATGTTGGTTTCTTTTGTTCGTGTTTACTTTTTACCTCCTTTCGCGGTATTTAGAATATTCTTCATTAGTTATCTTCGACTAGTATTAGGAAAAAAAACCTAAAAGAAATAGTGCAATTGAACTGATTTTCAGAGATCAGTAGCTTTGTCAAGATACAATAATTTATATGATGTCATTAGGGATGTATTAGAAAATAAAACGAGGAATATGAGCAATTTAATTAAAAAAAAAAAAAAAAAAAAAAATTATTTTCGTTAACCCTGTTTGTATTAAACTTAAAAGTTTGTCGATTGACGGTAATAAAATGATCTATCATCCGGTAAGTAAGGTATCGAATATTATGTATACTTTTTTTTGCGCTTTAAATGTTTCTAATTGAAATTTAGATTTTACTTTCATTACTAGTCGAAAATGTGCGTTGTTTTATTATTATTTGTTGAAAACAAAAATTTTTTACAAAAGAAATTGTGTGTGTCTAGAATTGCAGCGCGAAGACAAGCTTAATTATAAGTTTCCATTACGAAGTATAACACTTTATTTATTAGTAAACCATCTGTAAAACAATTTTTCCATTAAAAATAATGCAGTAATTAAACAAAAAAAATGTAATTAAAACTAAATTTTGTGCACATACATATACATATATTATATATATAAATAAATATAAAATAAAAAAGGCTTGAAATGTTATTATACAATTGTGAACATTAAAAATTGAGTTAGAAATAACAATTAGTACTGCGATAGAATTGGATTTACGCGTTTTTAAATTCGCGTAATAAACTCAGAGAATTTAATAGAAATCGAAATATACTTACAATTGTTTTATGTGAAATAATTTTCAGTTACGAAAATTACAAAGATCGTGAAAATAGACTAAATGGAAAAAAATAATAAAAAAAAAAACGGGATTGTTGTAAAAGAAGTTAAATAACAGGACGTAGAATTATTTGCCGCCATTTTTTGAAACTCCCTAACATCTAGAATCACGTTCGCTAAAATTTGACTATTCAGTTGCACTTATCGATCTATTAAAATTAACTTTAACCTCGTATGTTATTGTTTCGTATACGTTGCC
Source organism: Icerya purchasi (assembly GCA_039619475.1). Lineage (NCBI taxonomy): Eukaryota > Metazoa > Arthropoda > Insecta > Hemiptera > Monophlebidae > Icerya > Icerya purchasi. The sequence continues at coordinate 30,117,489 of CM077116.1, read as the reverse complement.
GTACTGCAAGGGGTCTGCAGAGGTTACAAGGTTTGGCAGATTTGCTCTTTATTATATATATATATATATGTATATCGTACTCAGGAATTGTCTTTCAGATCTCCAAAAGGAACTATGAAAATTACATCCGTACATACTTTTTCCTTTTTCTAAAGTTCGTTTCTATTCGATGGTTTTTACTTGTGTTCGTGTGTTTGTATACATTTTTTAGGATGATGTGATTTTCACAAAAAAAAATCCAAAACCATGTCGGTTACACTTTTTATTATAGTTATTATGTTGATCATTTTTAATATTCAAAAAAAAAAAAAAAATCCAAGCGAAATGCGTGTAATTTTGTTTTAAACGTAAATTTGAGCATATAGAAACGCGTATTAATGAGCAGATTTAAAAAAACAAAGGTTACAATAAGAATTTAAAAGGCTCGATGAAATTCGAAGGAAAGTTCATATGTTAGATATTAAAGCGCTGAAATATTTCGAACATTAAAAAATTAATGAAATGGAAATTTTCTTGTATTTCATTTTGCTTTGACACGTCGAATACAGAGTATCGCATGAAAAATATATGCGTAACCTTAATTTTAATAAAGAACTGCAAGAGTGATAACTTTAGAGCGAGTTTACATTAAGAGGAATGCATTTAATTAATTGGCGGAATTTCAAAGGTTTGAAAATGTTAAAAGTACAGCGTAAAACTGCAAATATCAGATGGAAAAGTGTAAATTACGAATATATAACAGATTTAATTTTCGAAATTACCATTTTTATTTTGCATAATGTTGTTCTTTTATTTAATTTTAGAAATTCTATAATTAATTATTTTTAAAATTGTACGTTCCATTTCTAATAATTCCTATTTGTTTTGTATACCACTTTTTTATAATTTCTCTATTATAAGTGTTTTGAACATCTCTAAAGTTTTGTAACTCGTTATATTCCTGTTAATTCTGTTTCGTTTTGTTGACTCATCGATTTTCATTTATTTTATCCGTATTACAACGTATGAGAATATGTGTACGGTGTTCTCTTCCGTCCCACGTTACCACTGGACGTGTTATTATTAATAATATTCAAAAAAAAATTATTATCAGTATTATCGCTGTTACCGGTAAAATATTAAATTCAAACGAGCGCTTAGTTCCGACGATAAAGTTCGAAGAAAAAAATTGACTTTACATCGTGTTAGATATAATGACGCCATAAGTTTTTTTTCGTTCTCCGAATTTTATCGTCGAAGCTAGGCGTTTCTGTTAAATTTAACTTTTAATAACTACGGATTAATTTATGTTATGAATTAAATTTTAACAAAATGATATCTTTGTTACGATGCAATTTTTGTTTTCCTGGTAATTTAATGTATTTACAAACAGGGTCGAATGAATTATTTTTTAAATTAATAGCGTTAGTGTGGTTCTGTTTGTAATAGGAGGAATTACAAATAAGTATGATGCTTGCTTTATTTTCTTGCTTATATTTCTTTATAGATTTATAAAATCGATTTGATCTTTTGTCTCGTAAGCTATTAATCTTATATAATGCAGAGGTTAAATGTTTATCGTAAGTCGCATTAATAAAAATAAAAAAAATATCACTCGGTCAAGTTATTACTCCATTTTATTTTATTTTATTTCTTTTTTTTAAGCGATAAAATTTACTTAAAGACAAATTTTATTTATCAATTCGTAATACAGAAAGAAACATTTCAGTTTATTCTACGAATTATTTAATTTCTAGAGAAAAAAATATAAATATAAAATTAATGGTTATATTTAGCGTTGTACTTACTATTTTACTTCTTTTATATTTAAAAACAAAAAAAAGATTAATTGTAATTACTGTGATATCTTTAGTAACCCGTGAAATTGACCTGTATTTCTGATGTCTACAAAGGAGACTTGCTTTATTATTACCATATGTCTAAGTTAAAATATTGATGATACATTTTTTAGAGTCTTTTTGAGTTGAATTATAATTTTTTTAATTTCCGATTTTTTATTATCATTGTATTTCTTTGAGCTACTTTATTAAAACACTTTTTGAAGGTTGGGGTTCTTTCATGTCTATGTTTTCATTGAAGCAATCAAATATTACCAGTACGGTCGAATTTTCCGAAGTTTTGATCTTGTTCTGATGTTCTATTACTTTCACGTTGAATAATCTTTATTATTTCTAGATTTGGTCGATCTTAAATAGTATTATTCCCGATAACCAGATTAAAAATACGTTGTATTCGCTGACATGACATGATAGTTTAAAAAACTACATAAAAAACCGATTATTAACTTGTGATCTGTCTCGATTATTTGGAATAACGTCCCAACTAAACGAAATAGAAATCTTGGTTTGGTTCTATTCTTAATTGGTCATCATTTAAACTGTTGCCGTTGTTTGATGGTCCAGTTAGGTAGAGTCGGAACAATATGTCTAAATACAAAAAAAATTATAATAAAGTTAATGATTTTTTTTTTTATCATCATCTCTTTATTAACACAAAAAGATTAATTTCGAAAGAAATAAAGTAAAAAAAAAGCATTTTAAAATAAAATACTCGGATGGTACGCTTTTCTTTTTATTTCCCTTTGTTATCAAGTATAACGTTTATTACTCCATTTTACGCAGTATTACGTTTTCTCTTTCTTTTAGAGGAAATTATTCATTGCCTGATACATCAATTTTACTTTGGAATTCACTTATTTTAAAATTCCCTCTCATCGAATGAAAAATATTAATATCAAATTTTAAACAGAAAATAATTTGAAATTCGAACTGACATTTACCACTTAAAAACCATCATTTCGTTATTTACCGTGCAAAATGATGAAAATGAATGATGGTAGCGATTAAATTACATAGAATGATATTTGATAAATCGAATACTGAACTGCTTAATAATTAGGTAAATTTATAGATTCTGATTGTTTCGAATGCGGAAAAAGTTTTATAGAATAATTAATTTATTTTACTATAATTTTAATAAAATTCATTTTTAACGTGTTGCGAAATTTAAAAAATCAAATTCTTCCGGCTTTCGGATTGACAGTAAATATATTTACCGCGTGAGTAAATGTAAAATCAAAAATATTGTAAAGAGAAAGAAAAGATCAGTTATGCAAATGAAATTGTAATGGGCAGTTCGCAGAAGTTTTAACACTGATTTACGGCGAAAAAAAAACAACATCAAACTCGTTTTGATTTTTTTTTAATTTCAAAAAAAAACAAAAAACCTTTACAGTATGATATTTTTAACTATTGCCAGGCGTTCTGTGTAATAACAACGAGTATGGAAGTTTTGATCGCGCAGCGATATACCAGAAACGTAATCGTGTTTAAATTATTCCGAATGATGTTTATTAAATAGTTTGTTTTGTAATTAATCCTTCGTTTGAAGTTATCAATTAACTTTTATTAGAGTGAACTGTTCAAAATTATCTCATTTCGAATTAATTTGCTCTTCATCAAAATAGAAAACAGCGACAAATATACTAAATTAACGTTTAATAAGTCGTTTTAAAAGTAGAGTAAATTTAATCTGAACGTGTAAAATTCTTTAAGACAACGTCTAAAAAAGGTAAATAAAACGACATTCAGAGATGGCTAAAATCCGCCTACATTAAATTTAACTATTTCATCAGCGCTAAGATTGGAAGTTCTTGGAATTGTTATTTTATGTTTACTGGAAAAGGGGCATAGATTTGTTCCAGTTTTTTTTTTTTTTTTTTTTTAAGACATCTGGTAAAATAGATAATAATATGATCAAAATTTTATAGCAGTGACAGGTTTTACACGAAGTAAAATTTTTACTTTACGTTATTTGCTCAGATTTCGCAATTATTAAAATTCTACGTTGTAGTGAGTCTCAGTCCTGTAAGTATTTTTGCCGTAAAGGTCTTTTAGTGGCAGCCCTTAGCGTGTTTGGCAAAGAAATACATAAATCGATTCGGTTTGTGAAATGGAATTTTATGTTGGTGTCTTTCTTTGTTATCGCTGCACGGGTCTCTTCTCTGTATTTTACGGGTGGGTTTTCTATTTTTGTCTTCCGTCAATCTAGTTTCAGTACCGGATTAAGAATTTAATTTTTATTTCGTTACATTTTAATTTTTTGACGATGAATTTTCCATTGCGGTCGTTGTATATAAAAGTGTAAGAAGAGTGATATTAATGAGAATAAGATGCACCAAGTTCCCGGTATAATGTTTTTTATATACGATTTATTCGATTATTGTAAAAAAAAATGAAAGGTGATAATAGAGTGACATAAATTTATCGGCTTGAATCTTGCCAAAATTTAGTGTTAATTTTAAAACAATCAGTTAAATAAGAATATTTCGAGTAAACTATAAAATATGTTATTTAAAATAATTTTGGTAAATAGTGTGAATTAAAAAAGAGAACAGAACACGACATTGCGGCGATTGTACGAGATCAATTAATAATTGTAGCCAAATGGATAATAAGTCTGGGCTAGAAAAAAAAAAAAAAAAAAAAAAATGGTGTTACATAATTAAAAAACCTTACTTTTAGAATAATCGGGTAGTTTGTGTAAAAAAAGTAATCGGAATTTGCGATACGAAAGGGTGGCAATGAAAAGTATGAAATAGTACCCGCAGGGAATGAAAGCGCAATAAATGAAAATTAATTAAAGGTAACAAAAATTCAAATATAATTTCGATATTGCTTTGGAAAGATGAGATGTAAAGAAGTATATAAAATAATGAAGGGAAAATTTCAATGTACAGGAAAGAGGCTGCTTAGTTTTTTTTATTGATGGATATAAATAAATTTTTTGAGAGTTATGTGACATATCGGTTGCATACACTTCGGTTCGTTTTTCAGTTACTTCGATTCATTAAATTTATTTTGATAAGCTTATCGAACTCTGAATGTTGTGTATATATATATACACATATGTATTTAAATGTGTGTGCGTGTGTGCATATGTGTAAGATATACGTACAGTGAATGGTATATGTTATTTTTTAATCCGCTAGTTCTTCAAAAATTGTTAATACTTGTTTAAAATCAGTATTTTACACTGTTTCATTTCAATTTGATACGTTACTTGCTTTTTGTGTATCATAAACAACCTAATCGTTTTTATATTAGCTGATCGCAATGAAGTGACGGGGTATGAAATTTCAGTTTTTACGATTTATTGAAGTCGTGTTAAATTCAGAGGAGACCTTTTTCGGACAGGAAATCAGTTGTCGTCGTGACAGCCAAGTTGCTAGAGCGCTGGACTTCCGTCACGGAAGTTCTGAGTTCGATCTTGGGTAACGACAAGAAATTATTACAAGTAACAATAAATGATCGCCAATAGTCACGTGGAAGTGGTAAACCACCACGTAAGTGAGTATATAGACAGACATACTGACAAGGAAAATACACGAGTTGTCAGACGCCAATTTTAATGAAATTTCGATATGTTGTAGAGTATAAAAAAAAATTAGACACGTGTTTTTTTTTTATCGGCCCATATACAGTTTCAAGGGGTGAAAATCATCCTTAAAGTTCACTCCCGAAAATCGTTTTTCCTAAATATCTCGTCTTCAACTCTATCTATTTTTTTTTTATGGAACAAAATGGAAATTATTTCTCGTTCAAAGGACAAGTAATTCACAGTGATTTAAGCAGTGGAGTTGCATCCCCTGTTTTTTAAGGGATCAAAACACCTTTTTTTGGTCATAATTATGGAATGAAACATTATAAAATAACATAAAAAAATAAGAAAAACATTTTTTAACACACACACAATTAAAAAATAAAGTTGACGTGTTTCGGCATTTTCATTAATTTCACCCTTAAAGGATGTAAAGCAGCCCTTACAAGAAACATCAATAAATACATGTATCGAGTAATTCAATTTCGTAAAAAATTTGTATGTAAGAGTTTTTGAGGTCGCTGATTACGAATCCGTCATCAGATTGTGTTAATTCAAAATGGCGGATCCAATATGGCAGAGAAAAAAGTCAAAAAAGTTTTAATTTTAATGACAAATTGTATGCGAGGATTTTTGAGGTCGCTGATTACGAATCTGTTATCAATTTTTGAAAATTCAAATTATCCTGTGCTTTATAACTATACAGCTCCGAACCCCTAAAACCCAGACAGGCATTCAGCTAGTGTTTTTTTAAACCAACAAACTCCAAACTCCCAAACCCCAGACAGACTGTTTTGACTAAAGTTATAACGAGCAAAATAAACATCACCTTTCTGAACGAGCCAATGTTAAAAGTTAAAGATGTTTATTTTTAAAAATGTTGATTATTATATTTCAGATTCTCGCAGATTTATTGAGCATGATAGGAGTACGAGTTATATCTATAATAGTATTAATATACTGTTTACTGTTTATTGATTGTGAGAATTAGTAATAAATGTTTTGATTTACTCATTGAATGTAATTCTTCTAATGTATAAGGGGGTTCGTTCTAAAAAAAAATTATTATATTACTAATTAACTTTGGCCACTTCTTTTATTATTATATTCGCAAGAAGAGAGTGATTCCGGTTAATAAATTGTTAAAGAAATAAATAAACACATAAGTTGAACCGTACCGATAATTTTTTAAATAAGTAAATTATAAGAACGGTTTTCAGTATACCACAGTGAATAGGTCTTGCGTCTACCTACAGTTCAGGAGTTGTGCGGATTTAGTCATAGGCCATCGGCCTGTCTGATGTTTAGAGGTTTGAAGCTGTATGGTTTTAATGCACAGGACATTGGCCTGTCTGCGGTTTAGGAATTTGGGGTTTGTTGGTTTAAAAAAACAGGCTGAATGCCTGTCTGGGTTTTAGGGATTTGGAGCTGTATGGTTATAAAGCACAGGATAATTTGAATTTTCAAAAATTGATGATTCGTAATCAGCGACCTCAAAAATCCTCGCATACAATTTGTCATTAAAATTAAAACTTTTTTGACTTTTTTCTCTGCCATATTGGATCCGCCATTTTGAATTAACACAATCTGATGACGGATTCGTAATCAGCGACCTCAAAAACTCTTACATACAAATTTTTTACGAAATTGAATTACTCGATACATGTATTTATTGATGTTTCTTGTAAGGGCTGCTTTACATCCTTTAAGGGTGAAATTAATGAAAATGCCGAAACACGTCAACTTTATTTTTTAATTGTGTGTGTGTTAAAAAATGTTTTTCTTATTTTTTTATGTTATTTTATAATGTTTCATTCCATAATTATGACCAAAAAAAGGTGTTTTGATCCCTTAAAAAACAGGGGATGCAACTCCACTGCTTAAATCACTGTGAATTACTTGTCCTTTGAACGAGAAATAATTTCCATTTTGTTCCATAAAAAAAAAATAGATAGAGTTGAAGACGAGATATTTAGGAAAAACGATTTTCGGGAGTGAACTTTAAGGATAATTTTCACCCCTTGAAACTGTATATGGGCCGATAAAAAAAACACGTGTCTAATCTTTTTTTATACTCTACAACATATCGAAATTTCATAAAAATCGGCGTCTGACAACTCGTGTACTTTTCTTGCGAGAACTGTATATTTTATGCCGCGATAAACGAAACATTTATAATGAATTCGAAGTGTGGTCTTGCGTGTACATACATTCGTACTGCACATAAACAGTTGCCATGAACACCATACCTATGTCTGTACAACTAAAAAATGTACAAATAAGCGATCACGATGCTGGGCATCGAGCAGTACGGCTCAGGGCAGAAAAGTAGATAATATCTATGACGACGTGCCATATTTAGGTGAAATGTAATTCTATAAAAGTAGTACACATTACCAGTGAAAAGTATGTATCATTTACATTTAAAAAGGCAATGTTATTGAAAACGATAGTTTAAAAAACCACCCTCGTTATATGAAGCAGTACGGTTTAATTTTATTTATATTCCAGTTTTTTTTTGTTTTTTTTTTTTTGTTATTGGTTTTTAAATGGTTTTTGTTATTCCATATTGGTTTTTAATTTATTCAAGTGTATAATCGAGTGATAAAACTTTAAAAATTCGTCTGCATGTGCGCATTAGAATCAGTTGTAATGAATGTGCCGTAACTGTTCAAGACTAAAATTTCTATTATTGGAGTATTCAAATGAAAAAATACATTTACTAAATTTTGCGATTAAAATAACGAGTCCGCATAAAGATAGCGAATACAATTACAATCTGAAGGACACATACACGCGCAAACATATATACATACACATGTACATATATCAATGGCGAATCCTGATTTTTTTCCCGGTACTTCTCCAAGACAGCAAAATGTTGAAATGGAATTAACTCGACACATAGTCGCACGCACTACTACACAAACAAAACCCAAATTAAGAAGCGACTTTTTTTGTAAATTTCGATAAAGTAAATAATTTATATGACCAGCAGAAAGGAATAATGCAAAATAAATTCAAAAAATAAATATATAAATAAAAATAATTTTTAAATTACGTAATTTTAAAACTATACAGTGAAATACGTATATATACAGCGCCTAGCCGATTTTTTTTTTGTTAGAATATGAGGAATTTTAAAATTAAAAAATAAAAAAAAGTAATTGAAATGTATTATTTAAAATTACAATTATATTAAAAAAACATTTTTAATAGTCAATATGTCTGCTCCATTAATAAACTTTCTGAATTGCCGATTTAATAATCGCTGGTTCACTGCACTACCGTTTCAATACCATTTTTTATCACAGTCGACAGATTTTCGCTACGGTATATTTCGCTAAGCGTATTTATAAATTAGGTGTGTGTGTATGTGTGAGCATAATTTCGCTGTGATAAAATAACGGTAACGCAGTCACAGTTTCGCAGCGATACAATGCGCATGTAAAGTGGGGCGAAGTACCAGGGATTTGTTAAGCGCTCTGATCTGTTTGCCTGCATACCCTGTTGTTTTAAACGTGTGCACATTTTCGATGTACTCTTAGTGACTCGCTAATATCGGAGGAGTACTCTTAGCGTTTGCCGAACAAAAGACCAAAGCGAGCATATTATCTAGTCAGAATTCATTACTACTCGACACTGACGGACGACTTTTTGCATATTAAGTGTTTGTCTTCGCAACGACTTCTCAAATTTCTGCTGGCAAGCTAAAAACTATCTCTTTAAATTAATCTCTGCTGCCGGAGAAGTAGTGGCATCTTTCTTTTTCAATTTTCTTTGGTACTACTTTGCCGTGTGACTAGAAATACTTGAGGATTCGCCACTGATATCATGTGCATATAGATGCCTCACATGGAACTAAATGGTGATATTAAATTTTTAATTCGCAACGTTTTACTTCAAATTTAAATTAATAAATAGAGGGAATCGTATTTATTCCACTTTATACATTATCCGTATAATAATTAGTCATTCACGATAAACCTATCACGATATGCCCATATCAGCCCACTGCTGGGTGTAGGCAATCCTTAGCGGGATAAGTTGCCTAATCTCCCGTGCTGACCAGGGAAATTGGGAGATGCATTTTATATCTGCTGCCAGGTTTTCATTCGCTAATGAAGCGTGCTGCCGATCAAAATGTGAAAGCTTATCAATAGAGTAGGATAACCAAGACGACTGGCCTTTACTCACCTTGATGCGATTGTTCGCCGGCTGAATATCTCTATGCGACGCTAATACACACGACTACATTCGGAACTGACTATAGTCGCTTGATTTATCGATATACAAATGCAGTTCCACCAAGTGTGTGTCTATACTGCTGTGTACTAAACTAGCGCTGCATAATTTTTGTAGTCGCCCGATATCGAACACGAGACCTCCGGATCGGAAGTCAAGCGCTCTAGCCACTAGGCCAAACGCGACTATAATTATATTACATATTAAATATTTTCTTTTTAAAGTTTGCTTATTTCCGTTTAAGAGTAAATCTTTAATTATAAAACTTAATTTAACAAATCTTTTGAATAGTATTCCATTGTTGCGACTTTCTGTTTGAGGAAGGCACGTTAAATTCACTTAATTTCTGTAATTTTGACATTACAAACCGTGAAAATGATATGATATATCAGTTTATCGTTATGAATTACGTAATAAAATAAATGTTTACACACATCAAATGAAATATCATCGGTTGTAGTAGAGAAATTGTGGGTGAAAGAAGATCCCAAGGAAATTGCTCCCCAATATTCTTTTCACATTATGAAAAGCGTAATTCCGCAATCACTGAACCTTGGCACGAGTATTGGGCCCACTTTACTTTTATATACATTTATGGGGGGGGGGTAGGCTGGAATTTTGTTATACGATTACATTCGAACAAATTATGCTATTTATTTCCAGTTCATGTCCCCTTCGATGCGTATTGATAGGGAATCATTAAATTTTAAATGAATTTGATGATCTACTTTTTTAAATTTCTTTTAGCATCTAAGAAAGGACGAAGAAAAGTAATTTATTTATTTCGTAACAATTAATTACGATGTGGAGTTGAACGTGTTGTCGGTCGATTATATTTTAAAACATAGAGTATATAAGATTCATTTTTAGGAAAAAATAGAAGAATAAATTTCAACTTGGAAACAAAAACCGTAATTATTTCGTTACAAACAACGAGTAGCCGATAGTTAATTTTGCAGGGTGACAATTCTTAGGTGTACATGGAATTAGCTCGAGTTAAATTAATTCTGTTAACAGACGCATTTTATATATAGTGGGAATTTGTTGATAAATTAACACAAGGAAAGTCACCGAAAATATGAACAAATCAAATCAGGTTACGTACATACTGTTAAAAATATATTAACTTGAGTGATAAGATTAGTCCGATGCGTTGACAAAGCTGTGAACGTTGTTAAAGTTCAAATATATTAAAACCTAACGACAATGATGAGAGAAGTCAGTTATGTTCTAATGTCATTCCTTAATTGTCTCAAAATTTCTTTACTATATTTTTCCCATTGAATTTATAATGAAAAAAAATCAGAATTTGGATTTGGGCGTCCCTTACGCTTGGTTTTTGAGCATCTTAACTACTAGGTTAGCACGCTTTAGAGTTGAGTAGAAACGAAAGTAATGTAATAGCGAAATAAGACTATATAAATGATGTTTTTCAATGAAAACATATTTTCCACATCCCGAGGAGTCGAAAGACTGTATTATCACGGCTTTGTATTCGAAAATACGACGTTTGTTCTTTAATCAGTTCGATTATCGCTGAATCGTACAGCAAAATAAAATTAGCGATTTTATTTTTATTTAAAGAATATGTTTTTTATCTTTTTACATTTTAATTTTATGGTTACTTGGTGGTACACCAAATATTTTTAAAAACTTCACGAACTAACGTAAGAAGGTGTAATTAAAGGAAAGTAAGTCCCATACTCTTGACAGTGGACGTCGGGGATTATAAAGTTAAGCTTTTTGTAATGGTACTAAGCCCAACGGTATTAATGAGAGGAGGGAGGACAGTTCCTTTCTCCCGGCCACCTTTACTTTCGTAGATTTTTCTGCTACCCAATTATTACAGGCTGGGTAAATTTGGGAGCGACTTAACGAGACAAATTTTTAACCCGCGAATTGTGATTTAGTAGCCAAGCATCTTAACCGTTAGGCTACCGCACTGCAAAGTGTAATTATGAATTTAATTTAATAATTCATATTTTAAAAGATGTAAACATAAATATATATATATGTATTTATGTTTATATTTATATTTGTATAATAATGATACGTAACAGAATGCCTTTAGTGGTGTGATTTGAAATTGTTTATGAAACAAAAGTTCTCAGTTCATAGTAGAGCTGAATTAGAGGAAATGCTAAAACTCCAGATAGGGCTATAAGCAGTGTAATTACTTAATTCGAAGTTTGGTACACTATAACTAATTAAGATATATATATATATAATACAAAAAAAAAAAAAAAATTAAAAAATAAAGACTATGAATATGAAGTTTTATTTAATAAAATATATGTACGGGAAAGAAAGTAATAACGTACAGGACGCGAATTTTTATACTTTAAAATGCATAACGAACAACTGAAATTAAAACGACACTAGTATGGAATACGCCATAATTATTATAGATGCTTACATCGGAAACTATTCGGTGTTTTAATTTTTTCAAACTTAATTGTTTTTATATTTTCAAGTATAAAAATTTGCATTCAACGTTTATTTATATATTATTAATTTTCAAATAATAATACACGAAAAGTTTGTGATGAAGAACTGTGATATTAAAAATAATAAAAAAAGAAAAGTAAAGCATCTAGTGGCAACGGGATACTCTACTCGTATAAAGGGCAGAAAAAGAATGATAGGGAAATTTACATTGACTTTAGTGAACCGGGCGTTGCATTATTTTCCGAAGTATGTTGAAGGGTGACATGTAGGCTGAAAGTATTGATATTCGCATTGCGCTGTGAGGCCAATGAAATGTTACTATTGGTAGGCAGAGTTCTAAGTGTAACCCAACAGGACTTCTTCTGAATTTTCTAAAAATTTGACTAAAACGGATTTAGAAATATAAACGACCCCATACACATAATTAAGATTGCCCCCCTCCCGCGCAGAAAAATGAAAATATCGATTTTTTTGGTCTTATGCGTGCAGGAATGTTAAGCCTTTCTCCGACATTATATCTAAATATGTAAAAGTAGTTTTTACATACTAAGGTCGTTTGTTTAGTTGAATAAGGTAAATTGTTCATTGCTGACAAGTCCAGGGAAAGACCCGAACAAGAAAAAAAAAAAAAAAGTTGAATAATGTAGTTCCTGTTTTATTCGCGTTTATTTTGCTTTTCGAGCGCTTTAAGTATTTTTAAAAATGGCCTACAAGATCAACTGTGTTAATTTTAGGGAAACGTCATTTCAATATAAAATAAATCTAGAGGACCCAAGAAAGGCATCTTGAAAAATGATACGGGCCGTTTAAAATTACTAGCTGTATTTTTTGTTTCGACGAAAATAATGCGAATTTTACCGATTCAACAGTGTGTAGACCTTGTGGGAAGGGATTAAACATCGGTCATCGATTAAAAAATCCGATCATTTTAAAAAATCCGATCATTTTAAAAACTCCGCATTTTGTCGTTTCAAATATTACAAATGTGCAGCTGGTGAATGTGTAAGAAATCTATTTTTGTTTGAATTCAGATGAATTTAGGAATTTTCGTTTGCCATTTATGATATTGAATCTAGGATCGCGGCGTCTTTATTATAATGAACGATAGTATTTTGTGAGAATTTAACGATTTGCAATTACGTGGCACATTTAAATTTTGACGATGAAAGGGGATAGGCGGAATTAGATATTTTTTGTTTAATTTAATTTTTTGCGTTTCGGAAATTCTTTGTTTTATCATGTAAAAGTTGTGTATATCATTTATATATCTTTCAATGTTTGAAATGAGAAAATTAATTTATGAAATCATTTTGACCTTTTTTTCGTGGGCTACGACCTCGAGAAAATGTATACTTTTCAATATTGGAATAAAAAAAAGTACGGATTGTAATTTGAGTATATGTTTCGAAAATTGAAACGAAAGTTTTACTTCGCGTCAATAGATACAACAGCAGCACTCGTCTTCCGGTATATGTTGCTTATTCGACAAACGAGACAGACTCTATATCTCTATACGTGTATTATAAGTGTATTTTAAAGCAAAAATAAAATACAGACAATTAATTTTATATTTTCTTCATTACTTCTGCGTTAATATGGTTGTATATCACTACTTAATTATGCCCAGCGCTACGTATTAATATATGTTTACCGTATTTTTTTTATATTCATACCGGCATTTATTCGTCTGTGATGAAAAATAAAATGACTCGTTCGCAATTTCGCTTGCTTTATTTTCCTAATTTCAAATTGTTGTTCACTTTCTAAAGATTTTCCTGTTAATGATTTTTTCCCCGTTTGTAATCGCCCGTTTACATTTAAACAACAAATCTCGCGCTTTGGAAAACTATTTTATTTAGTTTGTTCTACGCGTTGAACTATTTTCAAAAATTACGGGTCACATTTAATGTCTTTAATTTTTTCTGTCGAATTTTTCTGTACTTTTTTATATTATTAGCGTTTTACCGTTCGAATTGCTTCGATATTGTGTCTGCTTTAAAGACATCAGCAAGGCGATTTGGTATTTATGTTTCGACTATTGACGAGAGTATGATGATTTTTTTTGTTCTGTCACTATTTTATTACACGCGGTTTTTAATATGTAGGAATTGGTAGTGAATAATTCTTTCAATTTTGATGGTGGTTTTGAACGTAGTAAACATGTTAGTTGTGATTATTCAAGACAGTTCGTTTTACATTCCGTTGATTTCCCCATTCGTTGTTGCTGCTACTGTGTTTCAGCTAGAATCGAAATCAAAAACGCGTGATAGTACCGAATAGTGCATACTTCGATGATGACGGTAATTAATAATACCGGCCAGAAATGTGTCCAGATTTTGGTGAAAAGCGGCCCGTGCTTTTTCTCGTTTGGAAAAGAAGGGAGAGAACGGAGGAAAATTCTTAAAAATCAAAATGTAAAAATAGTAATCGAATTAGTTGAATAAAGTGAACGAGGTTTTGTCATCATCCTCTATGTCTCAACATTTATCATTTTATCACGGCATCTGTGTTACATTTGAATTTCTTATAGGCGCTTGTTGAATTTCAGTTTCGATTTTTAAAGAGGTTGTTATATTATATATATATATAGTTTGTTTATTACTATTAAAAAGTTTCGTTTTTATAGTTTTGTCAGCGGTTTTGAAATTTCTCACCTCAATGAATTGTCACGATTTTTTTACTTTATTTATTTATTTATTTTTTTTTTTGACGCGTTTAAAAATACTGCGAACTTACGAAAATTTGTTAGTTATCTGTGTTTCTTCATATACTTGAAGTGCGACTCTGTGCGATCACTGGATAAACATGTTTAGTCTGTTAAGCGTAGCTCAAATTTTGTCGGCCCCAATTGCTTGAATTGTAGTTAATTTCGGCGGGCGATTATACTCTTCATTCCACATGCTAAAATTCTTCTTGCGGATAAAGCGAGTCTGCTACTTTTCCTTCACGTCTTAATTTTGTCCTTTATTAATATGTTAGAGAAGAATGTTTACGTTTAATTGAGCACAGTGTGCGCTAATGCCACGAATGAAAGTGCGCGCGTATGTGATCGATGATAAAATGCGTTGTATTCTGAATGTTATTTACTTTTGTTGGTTCAGCTGGAAATATATAAAAACGCTTCCATCGAGTCACGAGTAAAGAGAAACGTCGGTGCCGCCGAAACTATTTTCACGTGGAACGGAATAAAGGAGACTGTATATAGATACGCGTTGGGCACGGTGTCATTGTGATATCATGGACGAGGGTGACATTGAAGATGGTGAAATATTGGATGATGAGGCTGCCGGTGACAGCGAAAACGAATATCATGACGGCGACCATGATCAAAAAGTAAGGAACAAGACATTTTTCAAGAATAATTTGCTTCCCGATGAACAAAAACGAGAGTACGGACTGCCGGACGTGAAAAGCGGCGCCAGCGCCTTTAAAAGTAAATCGTCCGAACAAACTTTCAACGGAAATCACGGCGATAAGTCGCTCAAGGAGGAAACGGTCGCCGTCAAGAAACGACGAAGTTCCAGGGTGAGCGAGTCGTCTTCGTCCGACCACCATACCGTCGCTAAACGAAGAAGCAGTACGACATCCGCTTCGCTGACAGTCGTTCGGAAGAAGCGTCGCAGATCGACGGAACGGAAGGAAAACGTCGGTATTAGCGACGAGGACGACATCATCTGCATATCGGGTGGTTCGTTGAACAACGGCAGTCGGACATCGTTCGGTACTGAAGTTCCTAACACTAGTAGTAGTAGTAGTAGCGGTAGCGGTAAGAAGACGAGCTCGGCCGCTTCGCGACCGGCCGCCGGTCGCAAGGAGCCGCTGCTGCCCGATCCTAAAATTCCGCCGGGCAGCGGTAACGGAAGTTTCCTTAAGTCGAACAGCGACCGTAATTATCATCACGATCGATATCACGCTCATCAGGAAGCCGGCAGCGGTCGAAGGACGAATAGCGGCAGAGGCGGCAAGTTTAACAGTGACATCGGCGCTGCCGCTAGCAGAGCAACGGCCTTGGGAACCGGATCGGTGGGCCGCGGTCCGCCGGCGCTGATTAAAAATAAAGAAGAGCCTTCCTCCGGCGGTGGCGGCAGTGCCGGAGGCATTAGTCAAGATTTGTGCATATTTTTTCTTCACGGCAAGTGTAATCGAGGCAGCGAGTGCAACTTTATCCACGCGTTGACCAGGCCGAAGAAACTGGAACCGTGCAAGTTCTACGTGATGGATCGGTGCAATAAACGCGATCAGTGCGTTTACATGCACAACGATTTCCCGTGCAAATTCTACCATACCGGATCCACCTGTTACCAGGGTAAGGATTGCAAGTTCAGCCATCGGAAGTTGGACGATTTACATCGCAAAGTCCT
This sequence comes from Icerya purchasi, assembly GCA_039619475.1. Classification (NCBI taxonomy): domain Eukaryota; kingdom Metazoa; phylum Arthropoda; class Insecta; order Hemiptera; family Monophlebidae; genus Icerya; species Icerya purchasi. Next base: position 30,101,056 of record CM077116.1, on the reverse strand, counting down.
CTGGAAGTATCTGAATAAGAACGACGTCGTGCCTTCCTCGTTTAGCAGCGATGATCGACTCGCGCCACCGCCGCTGCCGTCCAAACGAACAACCGGCGCGATGGATGATCCGCTGGAAGACGACTACATGGTAGACGGCGATTACCGTCATCATTCTCGCTTGCCGCCGCCGATAACCGCACTGTCGCGGAAAGACGCGAAAGATAGCCGGATACCGTCGTTGTTCGATATAAGGGTCTCGATTCCACCGTCGGTGGACAAGTACGAAGATATAATCGCCAATACGACGCCCGACGCCGACTACATTAACAGCGACGAGATCGACGAAAGACCGTTCTCCAGCAGCGCGCTAGAAGACGACAAGCCGCTGCGAAACAAGTACAAGCAAGCGCCGCCGCTGCTTAATAACAATCGCCGATACAACAGTCGGCACACGCACGATAATTTCCTCGCCGGGCCACCTGCCGTTCCGGTCGACTACCACGAACGCGTCCCGCTAGGCGGAAAATCGTCGAAATTTCCAGATCTCGACGATCGTAACAGTAGAAGACGCGGCGACGGTCGCGCCTCGTCGCGTCGAAGTCGGTCTTTGCACGGCGCTCGAGTGGAATCGTCCGACTTCGAAGACAACAACAACGGCGGCAAATATTACAATAGCGGAGCCGAAGATGACCACAATACGCCCATCTGTTCGCCGCGTTCGTTGACCGGCTTCAACAATGACGGTGACGACGACGACGACGTCGACATCGACATGGGCGAGGAGGACGACGGACCGGAGGAGGAAGAGGAAAACGTTACCGCCGCGACGCCGAACGACGGCGCTGAATTATCGGTCGGGTCGCATCGTCGGCGCAGCGACGAAGAACACGACAGAAGTAGCAACAGCGGCAGAAAGAGAAGCAAGAAAAAAAGCGGCAAACATCATCATCATCATCATCATCAGATGCGCAGCGACAGCGAAGAGAAGAAATACCTGGAGCGGGAAATCCGGAAACTGAACCGGAAAGAACAGAAGCAGCGCGATCGACAGCGACGCAAGCACGAGATGCAGAACTACGACTTTCCGACCCCGGAGAAAGAGCAAGAAACGGACGAAGGGCAGTGGCAACAGCGCGACCAGTCGGCCGCTAATAATAAGGAGGAAGAAGACGATATCGGCCAAGCGAAGATGGTGGTTCAGTTGTCGGAGGCCGCTTCGCACTTGCCGAAGAAACAGCAAGAGCTATATCGTCGCATATTGCAGCAACAGAAAAAGGTTAACGACTGCGGCGAACCGTTGCCCGAATCGGAAACTGTCGACAACGCTAGTCGGGAAGAAGAGCGCTATACCGGCGGCGCTACTGCCACGAACGAAGAGGTCGATTGGTATTCCAGTGACGAGGATAGCTCAGCAGTAACGGCCGGCGTCTCGTCGTTGAACGTTATACTGAATACGATCAAACCGGCAACGGCAGCACCTACGGCCGATAAAACCGGCAGCCGGATCAATTTACTACAGCCGTCTTCGAATCGCAACAGTGCGGCGACTGAGTCGTCCGCGCCCCTACTGAATATTTCCGAACTGTCCAACATTCATATTAGCGACGAGGTGAGTAAGATACTTTCCTCGATACGTCAGCAGTCGGCGGCGAACGAAGTCTCAGCGGACAGCGGCATTACTTCGACGAACACAACCGGAAGTAGCAGCGGCGGCGGCAATGCGGCGCCGTCGACAGAAAGCAAACAGTGTAGCTGGATCGATGCCGGTCCGTCTTCGTTGCTGGCCCCATCCGAAGTAATCGCTGGGAACGAGCAGTCGCCGATCATAAATATGAACAACTTGCCGTTTAAGCCGATTCCGATGCACGACATCGCCACCGAAATTGACGCGTCCATCACTTCTCATCCACCGATGGAGTACAAACTGATTCCGCTCGACCCGATTCCGAAAGTAAATTACGCCGCCATGCCTTCGAGCTGCAGACTGAACGACCTGGACCCACGCTTTAACAGACTAAGCGTCGCCGATCAGTCCGCTGATGCGCCGTTGACGCCTAGTACCGGGCCGTCGTCGGCTGTCGCAACGAAATCGTCCGATCCTCGCCTAGAGACTGCCACCGGCAAGCATCTACTAATCAATACCTTATCGCCCACCACCTTAAATCCGCTACCCGTCGTCACCAATTCGCTACCGGCGGTGGTCGCCTTTCAGCCCGCCAATAATGTCGCTATTATTACGAAAAAATCCGAAAGCGAACTGTTACCGCCTCGGGATCCGCGCCTCTCGCGAACCGCAGCCGCAACGACGGCAACTCAATTGGCCGATCCAAGACTGTCCGCTGTTACTTCGAAAAACGCTCCGGTGCCGATTAATCTAAATCTGATCACGCAAGTTCCGCCACCTAATTTGAATATTCCGCCTCAGATAAATCCCAACGTTCCACCGCTGCTCGCTGCGGCACTCCCAATGGCGGCTGTTTCGCAAAATGAATCTCGCATTCCATCTGCATTATCGCGACCGACTGATCCCAGGATACGATTTAAAAGTAATTTATCCGCCAAATAAAACTCTTCAATGTATAATGCATTCGTCACATACACACACCACACACAAATAAAGTACAATCAAATTTATTTTTATTCGTACGCGGCGCCGCGTGTTGTGTATATAATTTTTTGTATATTGTAAATAATTTTCCTTTTACCGTACGACTTTTTTATTGAGTTTTTCGTTTTTCGATACGTTTATTTGCAAGTAGTCAAACTATTTTATTCGTGATTTTTCTAATCTACGTAATAATTTATCGGTGTTCGTACGCGAGGCAAGCCGCCGGCCATTCAGAGCTTTGCGCTCATTTTTCCGCTACCGAGTTAAGTAACACGTAACACTTACTATATTCTCTAAGCGAATTTTATACTTAATTACACATTAATTTCGTATAATCTACCTAACCTGTTTGCTTAAATTTCCTTTTGTACGCGCTTAGTCTACTCTAGTGTACCATTCGCGCCCTTTACAAATACCGCATAAATTAACTGGCAAGAAAAAAGAAGAAATTCCATACACACATATACATACATATATACATACATATATACATACATACATACATACATACATATATATATATATATATATATATATATATAAATGTTAACTGATTTTTCTTCTATACTTTTGATACAGCGATTCGCATTTACATTTGTTTTCGCCTTAAATTTAACAATTTCGGCAATCAATTACGGTCGAATAGATGAAAAGGCATTTTTAAGTTTCGGAACCTTCGAGCTATTAATTTTCCCGATTATATCGTGTTGGTTTTCTGTTATCCTCCTCGTTTATTTCCGAAATCCTCCATAAAACAATTTAAAACTTTATCCATTCTTTCTCGTTCTTTTTATAATTTCCCAATACTTACGTCTTCTCTGCTACTAATTGTTTTTTTTTTTTTTTTTCTATTTGCTACAATATCTCTCTGTTCGTAGTTCTTTACATCTTCTAGCCGTTTCTTTTTCCTCTAAGTCGCTTATGCCGGTTTATTTCTTAGGTCTTTATGGTCTTATTTCCGTTACCACCTGTTGTAATTTTTTATTCTGTTCCTGTTCCAATTCCACTTCAATACATATTTCCTTTCTCATTTCCCTTCCTCCTTCTATAATAAGATTACTTTTCCTACATTGTCTACGGTGATTGACAGTTTATTTTACATGTTCCTCTATAAATATGTTTCTATTTTTCACGGTTTCTACCATAATGGATGGAATGCAGTCGACCTTTCTTCTTCTAGCTCCATGAAATTCTTCACTAATCACCTTTTTTTCATCTTTATGGAAAAGAATTTTGTCGGCCGTGTGATTTTACCACTTTTTCCTATTGTACAATTTTTTCGTTGAAACTTTCCGTTTCCTGTTGCTCCATCGGCCATTGCTGATTAATTTTGTCAAACAATTTTAAATATATAAAACCCATACCGGATCTCTTTTCATCTAATTATATAAAATCAATTACATATATCTCTCACTCGTGTGTGTTGCGCTGTTTAAAATTTGCGAACTACACTTCTTGTTTCTTCACCTCTAAGGAAATAGGCCACATATTTTTATATTTTTACAGAATATTTTGATGGTTCTACTCTAGAACGTATATTGTACCCAATAATCGTCTTTTCTATTCATTGCTCGTATAATTTGCCTTTATTCTTTCTAATTCTTTATCATATACTCCTTTTCGTTTTCTGACTTGATTTTTTTATATCATTTTACAGTGTTGCACCTTGCTCAGTTTTTCCATCTTCTATTCCGTTATTTTTCCCAATTGAACTTTCTGTCCCCGGCTTATCTGCTCAACGTTTAATTAAATCGTACCTTTTTTCTTAGTTCTATTTTTCTTTTTTGTCCATTTTGCCTTATATTTTTGCATTTTGTTTTTCCGATTCATTATTTCCATTCATTCTACTACTCGATTCATCATTCCAATCTTTCTCTTTTTTTCTTCTTTGTTTTCCTATTTTCCTTTGTTACTGTTTCATGATTAGGACTTTTCCTGCTCTTATATCTCTCCGTAAATTCCCTTTCAATCAGTTTGGTAAAGCGGTCATTGTACATTCGTGCGGCTCTGATCGTCCAGTCTTAATTCCTATTCTATCTCCTTTGAGTGGAACAAATGTGCTTTCTCAGTATCGTAAAACAAACTGTTATAATTTTTTAAATATTTTCTTTCTTTCTTAAACCTATATTTTGTTTTTTACAAATTCTGTTGAAATAGTTAATTTTCTAAAACAATTGCAGTATCCAAATGTTTTGTTTAAATATGACAATAATGCGATTTCGAAAAATTTGATATATGTTCTCGTGGTCTTTGGCAATTGAAAGAAAACAAAAAAAAAATGGATTACATGTAAGAAAATCGTCTGTATCTTATCTCGCTAAATGACGTTTATTCAATAGTTGAAGGTTCTTTCATATGGAATAATTTAATAATTTATCGGAAAAAGTTGGGAACGAATTTTCTGTTCAATGTTTTTCTTTTTTAACATTGAATGTATGTATATGTAACTTAATTTAATGAACCCTGAGAAAATTTATCATTTATTTTCAATTGTATTTATGCATTTCGATAATATAATTAATATAATCTAAATTTTCCATTTGCTACTGCAGTTTATATATATATATATATATATATATATATATAATATTTGAAAAATGTATATGATATTAATTTGAGATAGGAAACGGAAAAATTTAGATGCTGTAAATATGTTTGTTTTTTTTTATTTTGCTGTCAATATTTTATGCAGGTATATTAATAATGATTATATTAAATTAGTTTCAGTTTTTAATTTATTTGAATTACCGTTATTTAAACAATAAAACATACCTGATAAATATATGTATATAATTTCATTATATTTATATAAGTAATTAGTGCGCAGAAACTTATATAAAAAAAAAAAATAATGAAAGTGGCCTAAAATTTGTTTAATACAATTTATTAAAATTTTCAGGAGTTTTTAAATATTTGTTTTAAACAAATTCAGATGATCAATAATATATGCAAGGTGATATTTTTATTTCTGTAATCATTGTTTTTTGTTATTGTTTTTTATATGTTTTTCTTTATATACATAAAACTTAATTCGTTAATAATACCCGATTTACATCAAGTTTAATCTATCAAATAAATCGTAAATATATGTGTTCGGACGTGGAGATGGCTAAAGGTGAAATTTTACAAAGTCCACGATCCGTTTTTAAATTTAAACACACCAGTTTCTATCTTTTTTTTTTTTTTTTTTTTGAACGATTCGGTGTTTTTGCCAAGTTTGCTGCTATTAATTCCTTGTTGAAGCGGTTGTGGTAAAACTTTTCCGTAACGGGTGAAGTATCAATTTTTTTTTTGTTTTTTTTTTTTTTTTTTTTTAATGTAACGATAAAATGGACCGATTTAGAAAAGCATTCTTAATAGTTGTTTGATTTCTACAGTAGTATATCGTAATACTTGCATGATTTATATGTGAACAATTAAAGTATCTTATTCTATCATATATTTTACGGTTTTTTCATTTAAATGTCATTTTTGATGTTGAAGGAAATTCTACTTATAGTTTTTAAGCTTTATGATGATGTTACCTTAACGTTCAATTTCCAATTATCGCAAGAAAATTTAAAAACTGAAAATCAAAATACGGTTTCAACACTTGATCCATAATAATGTAAACACTTACTTAATATTGATGCAAGTAGTGTTAGATTACACACAACTCTAATTTTTTTCTGCTCATCGGCTATTAGTCGAACTGTAATCAAGCGGTTTGTCCAACAGCAATAAAAATTACGAGATACAAAGTAGTGAATAAATATACCAAGTGTGATTCGTAACGTGACAGTGCGACAGTTTATAAATTGCTTAGAAAGTGTAGGTGAATGCGTATACCTGTTTATTAAAGTTTGTTTTATTATATGCTTAGAAAGTATTTAACGTTAAATTTTTTTTCGCTTAATAGACGTTTACGAGGTTTACAAATTGTTAAAATAGTTTCTTTTCTTATTTTATAAATATACGACGAGAGATCCGTATAAATTATATATGAATAATGTTCGATGAGAAATGCAGAAATTTACATATAAAATGAACACTGTTCATACGAATAAAAAAAAAAAAACTGAATTCTAATTAAGTAAAGGTTTTTTATTTTTTGTTTTTTGGATGTCTATTAACCGAGCGGTAAACAGAAAACACGCTACTTAAAACAAAACAGCCTGAGTTCATTACAAGTATTTAATACGGAGACGGCCTTAATAAAGTTGTTACTGTTAGCACTTACCGCATATACGAATTCGTGTGTGTTATATTCGGACGATTAAAGTCAAGCATTATCGATTTTTAAAAGTTCCTTTTTTTAATCATTCAAAAGTAAAATGAGTTCAAAACGAATTTTAATCGCTGTTTTTCAAAGTAGTTGTTTGTTTCCGGTCGAATCAATGAGTCTTTCTTGCGTTAGCTGTGTGCGGTTAATGAAAAAAAAGAAAAAACACATTATAATATGTCTATCTTATAGATCGTTTCTGAACGATTTGAGTCGTAAGCTGAAAACGACTTTTTTGATTTCGCTACAGTAATTTATATCGGAATTGTTGGACATTCGAATGCCACATTTCTTCCAACGAATATGTTTCGAAATTCCCTGTCGTCTACCATTTTAGAAACTGCGACGATGCTATATCGAATGGACTGGGTAACTTTTTTCCAGGAGGACGCAAGGGGATTTAAAAAAAAATCCCAATGAGATGTTTGATTTTGACGCAAAAGTAATTTTATTTATACCCTGATTTAGCGCAACGTAGCAGCAAACTACGAAGAAAAAGAAAACAGAACTTTTTACAGTCGTGAAGAATATTTTTCCTTTTTTCGGTATTATTACTTTTTCACTACTTAATGTTACAAATGTGAGGCTAAAGCTCAACCTAAACACATCGGGCGCACTTTATCGGGCTCGGAGAATTTTTAGTTTTTTTTTCAAAGACGAAATAGTTTTTTCTCGGGAAGTTTTATTTGTATTATTTATAAATGCGTTAACAATTATTAACATTTAAAAGATTATCAAAAAAGTTTATCGTCGGATATGTATTGTTAAAAATTTTGGTAATAGTTAAAAGATCGTATTTTTTGTAGTCGCTAAAAATCAGTTAAGTAGAAACAGTATAGCACTACTCGAAAACTTAATTAACTATTTTACGTTTGTTAATTTTAAAATTCTTATATAAATAGTAATTAAGTTTATGTGTACGAAACGTTTTTTTCGTTTTTCTCGTTTTTCTTGTTTTTTTTTTTTTTTTTTTTTTATTAATTCGATTAACGTATAATAGGTATTTAATTATTCGGCAATGCAACGATTATTATGTAATGTGATGTTTACTTTTATATATAATATATAAATTAAAAATAGGGAATTACTATTCGAAATTATTTAACAGTCACCAGTTGCGCGCATAATTTATATCTTGATATGTTACGTATATGTAATTTCGAACTTTTTATTTCTAGATATAGGTATATATTTTAGTATTTTTAATTTAATTTGTACATATACATCTTGAAATTGTTTTTAAATATAATAAATATTGTATTACTTTTCGTTGATTGGCTATTTACTTATTTATGTTTGTCGTTGCCGTTGTGATCAGCTGACGTTAAAGTACGGTTGCGGGAGGAGGGGGAGTATTTTAACGTAACAGGATGATGAAATACGTTTATTGTACCTGGTGTAATGGATAAAAAGTGCGTTTCTTCGCGAATTTTTCATGAACGTATAATAGAGCACTGAAGAAATGGTCACCGTGTTAAACTTCAGCAACCTCTAGCATTTTTTCCCCTTTATTTACTTTTCAAAGTTACGGAGACACTAAAACTAACGCTAACACACATTTTCAAAACGCCAAATGTCTCTGTGCACTGTAGATGAAAAACTTATTCATAAAAATTGAGATTGTAAAAATGATCAAATTAGTCATTAAAAAAAAAAAAAAAAAAATTAAAAACAAATTTTATTTTATCTAAGCAGTTATATTGTTATATTTCATTTTTCTTTTTTTGCATTTTTATTACATTTAATCATTTAAGTGGAAGAAAAACCGGTTTTTAGGTTTATATAATTTATTGTAAATAGTGGTCGGTCGTGGCTGGATACCTAAAACAACATAACACGTTTCTTTTTTAAGACAGTTTTTTAATAATTAATTCTTGTTTAATTACTTAATAACTCATTGAGCAGATAATAAAACGAATCAGTGCGGCCCTAATTGCAGAATTTATTTTGAAACTAGTTTAAAAGAATTTTCTGCAAGTATATTTAAACTCCCTGTGAAAGCGCTAGTTCTACGCTACTAATTCAAGATAGTAGTACACAAAGCGTGTGGAAGTAAGAATTTCAATATTAAAATCAGTTATATTAGTAAGTTTACAATTTCAGTATCACGGTAGCCTCTAATAGTTTAGTATTCGACTACCAAACCGGATGCAGGTCGTATACACTTATCTCGTTTTACAATTAAGTGTCATTATCAGATCTACTCAGTGTAAAATCGAACTTTCCATGAAAGCGAAAAAAGAACTGTGCTTGTCCGTTCTCATTTGTCGTTTCGCTCGGTACATTTGTGACCGTTGCAGTCAAAGACATATAACAAATTTCTGTGGAGAAATAATTCTCAGATGATAGTTTCTCTATAATACTTATAGAAGAGCAAATTCTAATTGACTACACCATTCTTTAAAAACAGTAATAATTTATGGTTCATGACTTCGTTACATAATAGGGGACTAGCCTGACTACTGAAGTTATTGTTATTACCAAGTTTAAAAAATGCTTTCCTTTGTCCCTTTTTCGATGTCTGTTGTTTGTTCTTATCGTAATCTTGATTTTACGAATCTTAACTGTTTCTTTACATTAATACATCTTATTAATAACTTAAGTTATCAAATTAAATTAGAATCAAATCAAGTACAGATTTACACATGTAAATTACACGTTTAACATTAAATTTAGGTAATCTTGTAATATAAATAGTATACAAACTTAAAATATTTTAGTTATATGCTTAATTATTTTTTGTATCCTCCTCTCTTTCGGTTTTTTATTTCATATTTATTATTTTCTTAATGTTTTCCTTTTCTTGCAGAGCTATTCCTTTAATTTATTTTTGCTTTATCTCTGATTGCCTTATAGATGTTATTTATCTACGATTTCTTTGTTTGTTTGTTCCCCTTTCTTAAAAGTAAACGGCAATTGGCTTTTTTTTTTTTTTTTTTTTTTTTTTGTAAATTCATATGTCTGTTTCTTCCTCCAACTTTTCTTTTCAGTTGTCAAGCATTTCAAAAACTTCAACATTCCGTTTACGCCTAATACATTTTCTGTTCTAATTAGTTTACTTCTTATCTTTCCTTTGTGATTTGTTAGTACTTTTAATCAATTTTATCTGCAATCTATTTTTACTTTTTCTAAATGTATTTTTATTGCCATTATTGGATTCCCGTATCCGATTCTTCTAGTGCACATAATGAACCATTTTTATTCGTTATGTAGGAGTTCTCTTTAAGGTATAATGCTGATAGTTTTTTTTTTTTTTTTTCTAATTTTCTACGTATTCGCTATGTACTTTCTATCTCGGATGTTGATTTATCATTATCGTAGGGAGATATTCATACCGTGATACTGTTTCTACCGGCTGACAGTTTTTACATTCATTACTTTCAGCCGTGAATTGTATACATTATATTAAGTGTATTATATCATATTTGAATAATAGACGTGTTTAACCTTTCGCATTTTTTCCTTGTGTTACCGTTTTCCGTTACACTTCCAATTCCCTTAAATCTTTCTACCTCTTATTATGCATCTTAGATACTTTCTCATCTTCCTTTTTTAAATCTTGTTCCTGCTTTACATTTATTTCCTCTATTTACGCTTATATTAAAATTTAATCCTTTTTCTATTTTTAATTCTTGTTCCTAAGAATGGCTAAAAAAGAAAAAGATAGAAAAGAAGTTTTCTTTTACTTCTACAGTTTTAAAAAATGTTTTTTTTTTTTTAATTTCAAGAATTGAAAAAAACAAGAAGAAAACGTATATTTCTAATCCAGAATGTTTTTGTCTCTATTCGTTCCCAGCACACAATTATAACAAAACTTTTGCGATCAGGTCAATTGAAAAAAAAAGAAAATCTATAAAGAAGAAGTCATATTAGCGCTTTTAAAAAGTGTCTCCGATCAAAAATTTTAGGTATTTGCGTAATGTTTAATTTTAGCAAAAATCTAGCCGTCGGATAGGTCTCAATTAAGATCACAATAATTTATTGGGCAGTTAATCCGTGCGATTACGAACTCATCTAAAAGTCCAGAATCATTGATTGGACTACTGGCTGTGTTACTTTCTCAGCAGTGAGTTGTTTTATGAGAGACATGGGAAGGTATGGGAATTTAGGGGAATCCGAGAGAGATGGGGGGAAGGGGATCATTGCTACGAGGTGCGAAGTAATTTTTTTTTAAAGAGAATTGGTTTCTATCAACGTCATCGATGTTTCGAATTGATGTAACATGTTGTATACATTTTTTTCGTTGCAAATTTGGCTACAAACTATCAAAAAATAGGCTTGTTTATAAAGCTGTGGAAAGGTTAACTGATGAATTATCAGAAAACTTATTTTACACACCTGAATGATTGGACCTTTTTTGCAATGCGTTTACCGCAAAGTTGAATTAATAGCCATAGCTTCGGCGAATCTTAATATGTTCGTATCGTCGGAGTTTAATAAAAATTACACCATTCCGATCGGATCATGGAAAAGCTTACGATCCTGTGGAAAATCGACAATATGCGACGGAGAGAATTCAAATCGCGTCCAGTCAAAATGTGAAAAGATTTCAGATAAATTACAGTTCAAGTTTGAGCAACCGATAAATCAGCGTGTGACGTAGTAATTATTGGTACATATTCAATCTGGAGAATCGTAGGAAATTTGATTGTTGCAGAAATCGCAAACTGACGGCGACACATATTTGGAAAAGAAAAGCATTTTCAGTAAAGTAATTATCGCGCTATGATGCAGCTTTGTACATTTTTCGTATCGGAAGTGTTCCGCATCAATAAATAGAAAACCGCCTTATGTTAATGATGTGTGCTTTTTTTTTTTCTATTATTTATTTTAACTGGGTTGGTTTGTCAGCAAGGACATTAAGAAATAAAAATACTTGAAGGGCCGGGGAATAACCGAAACAGAAGGAAATGAGAGAATACGAGCAGCACTTTTGAGGATAGGTTTTAGCAGCGAAGAATAGAAGGATGATTGCTCAGCAGAGAAGGCCACACATTCAAATAAAATGTGATCAGCATTACGAGGAAAGTATATGGGAGAGTGGTGAAAAGGGTAAAATGAATTAGATGCAGATGAAAACCGAGAAAATGATGCGGGAAAAGTAGACTATGATTAAAGCGAAGGCGACAAATAGCAGAGATAGCAGAGTGTTTAAGAGCGAGTAAGTTAGGGAATCATATGGAGGAAGAGATGACTGAGTAGGAAGATAAAAGGAGGGGCGGCATTAGAAAATGAAGAAGAATAGGAGTTGAGCCGTAATTTAGAATGAGCGACTAAAGAAAGAAAGAGCAATATTATGGGCTGAAAATGTGCCCCTGGAAATGAAAGAACGGACTAAGGAATATCCATTGATTTATTACGCTCAATGCCTAAATGACCAGGAATCCACAGAAGATCGATCTCAATCGAGTGGAGGAGGAAAAGATCACGGATGAGAAAGCGTATTAGAAGTATTACATAATCGGAAGAGAAGATGAGACAGCTTGCAGAACACTTTTAGAATCTAAGATAATGAGCCATTTACGGAAAGCCAGTAATGAGGAAGCTTTCAGTTTTGCTAGTCTATAATTTTGAAAGGATTTGTAACATTGTTGTCGAATGCGAATGAATAAAATAATGGTAATATAAAACAGTATATGGAATTATTGCAATAATTCGCTGAAACGGACAACGCCGTTTAATTTCCGACGCTGCTCCCGGGTTAAATTGTAATTTCCTTTTTTTTTTTTCTTTTTTCACAATGTGCTCAGTAGTGTCGTATTCAAGGAATACTAGAAAGTGCGCAGTTTTCGCAATGGTAATTGAGCTTCATCGACTGATACTGATGCAGTTCCCTACTCAAAAACCGATTTTAATCCAAGTTCCGTTTTCGAAGCATTTTATTGCTTACCGTTTACTTCCTAATTTAACCTAAAATAGAGAAAAAGTTTAACAACGAGTGAGAAACAGGAAAAGAAGTTCACGAATCGTAGTAAATCGTATATATAATAAATAAGCCAACAACGGTATTACTACTGCATCGAAAAAAAGAGTAGTGGCGAAAAATTAACTAAAGAAAATAGTAAAATGTAAAATAAAATGTTGCCTGTCTATGCACTTAGCTTTCATAATTCTTAGTTGTGTGTGTAGTAATTTAGAGAATAACGCTCGTAACATTTTTTTCGCATAAATTATTAATAGTGTAACGGCACGCGCGCGCGCTGAAGGTTAGCGTTTATGGACAATGAAAGGTATATTTTATAAGTAATGTAAAATACAAGAAATACGATAATTTTTCGGGGTGTATCGAAGAAAAAAAAAAGAAAAATGGAGGAATATTAAGGACACAATATTAAAACAATATTTCACTTATCTCATATAATCGTTTGGACTTACCGATTTTTCTAAAAAAAACTTACATAATTGAAAACCCAGCGAAGATGAAAAAGTAAATAATTGCATAACAATATTTGTATAGAGATATTTTTATGCGTAAGAAACTTTCGCCTAAATATTTGTACCTCTTTGCCTAAACGACTGTTGATTGTTATAATCTCTTAGAGTGTGTTAATTGTACACTTTTCAAATGGCTTGAAAGTGTTTCTTGCGTGTGTAGGGAAATTTTCAGAGGTAACGCTAACATGACCAAATTTTTTTGTTTATCATTGTTAAACAATAATTATTCTGCGTTCGTTGTATTTCTTTTGAATAGAATTTCCATAAGCGGATATTTTGCCAGTTTGTACATCGTAAGTGTTTATTTTTAACCGGTGGTTTGGATTTTTTAAATCGAGTACAACGGACAACATAAGTACGGAAGAGTAGTATGTTGTGCATCTGACCTCCCCACTCGTATCGGAGGTTTGATCAAAAATTCCCCCGCGTATACTAGAAAGCAGCTCTAGCGACTCGGTATATATTATATTATATTATATTTCGTGGCATCCGTATAAATTTCTTCAAAATGAATCGAATTTCCGTTCTCGATTTCTCTTTCTGGTATTTTGTTACTATATCATCAGCTTCTTTTCATTCTTGTACTCGCTTCTCATTCCTACCTCCAACTCTGCTTTCGTTACAGAAATTCCAGTATTTCATACTCATATAGGCACACTGGATCTTTCCACACCAGTTTTTGATATTTGTTGCTCTTAAGTATTTGTGGTCAGTTATTAAAGGTGGTATTTTTCATTGTTGCTACTCACCTCTTGTGCTCATTATTGCATATAAATGGTGGTTAGCTTTTTACTTAACGGGCGTAATCTATCGGGCTTGATTTTAAAATAATATTTATTGGCCAAATTTATTTTGCCAAATACTGTCCACTTCTCACGCCTCTGCTTGCTGCATTTGAATTGGGCTGGAAGGTAGAAGACCAAGACATATCTTCAAGCTTCGATTTTGTGTTGATTACAATTTAAGTTGATCTATCTTTTGTATAAATTCATTATTACTGCAGGGTACAGCGTGTGTAGCGTTCGAATGATTCCTGTCGATAGTGACTTATCAATTCTTTTTCATCACGTTTGATAGTTGTTTCACACATCCTCGTATGAAATACCGTCGATTTTTGTACTAGCATTCCTTTCGTGGCACAGGCATTGCTCTAATTCCTAAAATGTGTTGGTAATCTTTTTACATTGTTTTTGTGTATATTTAACATAATTTTTTCTGCATACAATCTAACACGCAGGGAATTCATATTGTCTCATGAAATGTGTATGTCACTTTGGTTCTTCTCGCGGTTCGAAATTGTTGTGAGCTGCCACGCGAATCCTTTCAATTTTTTCCCGGGTTTCACTTATATTTGATCCGGATTGTAAGGTAGCACAGAATGTATACACTATTCGAATTGTTTCCTTTGTTCAAAGTAGCGTTTGGTGCTCGTTCGTTGCTTTTCTATATTTGAAATAGTTTTCCATATTCGGATTTCTGTTAAAATAGTTTAGAGCTATTCTCCTTTTTGCAATCGTTAGATTACATGTTTCGCCCGGAAAAGGATTCTGAGATGTTCTCGCATTCCTGGTTGTGTTACAACTCATTTGTCAGGGTGCCCGCCCAACCGGTAATAATAAGTCGGGAATCGTGTTGTAAAATCGTGAAAAAACTATAAACAGCCAAAAACGCGATATTTTTAATAAGAAAAAAGTCATTTGAAACGTTAAAAAGTGAATGCATTTTTTAATGTACTTCACACTCAAGAATAAATTACGAAGTGTTCTTTTTATTCCGGCAAATATTACCAATAGTGACAAAAAAATTCCATTCTTCTTTTTGTACAATTCTAGCAATTAGGAAATCGGAAAGATTTGGACCGGAAAAACCGAGAGGATTTGGACCAGGAAAACTGTGAATAAACCAGAAATTTGAAAATTATATTTCAGTAACCCCCATGTTTGCTTTTTTAATTTGATGCTATTGTGAAATCTTCATTTCCATTATGTGTGTTAAGTCTTTAAATCTACATACGGTAATTTATTATTTAGTATAATAGCCACTCCTCTACTAACTCTACGAACTTTGTCTTTATATATGATATTATATCCCGATATTGATGTTTTTTTGTTTTGTTTTTGTTTTTTTTTTTTATGGTTTTATCCATGTTTAACTGAGATCCTAGCTATTAGAATGTTATTTTTATATGAAAATTTTTTTGGTTCCTCTAGATTCGCATGTACTCTTCAGCAATTCAATGTAATTTCCCTGTTTCGAGACATCTGTGTATCTTGTTTGTGCAATTAATTTTGCATTCGGTATTATGGAAGAAAACCTTATCTTGTCTTTTATTTTCTCAGGGCAGCGCCTAACTGTATTTCCTGCCAGTAAGATGTTATTCAGGCTCGCAAGAATATTTTGTGCACATATATGTATATATACATATATATATATATATATATATATGTATAAATCATCGTATGCTATATAAAATTAACAAAAATGGAATATCAAAGTGATTTATATAAAAACTTACCAACTTAAATTTTTTCTTTGCTGTCGAATATGCGTATAGAAAATAACACGTAATTATATGTACTCGAATAAATGACTAATTACAATAAGAGCAAATATAACCTAAATGGAGGCGACTCAACTATTTGTACTTTTTTTTTTTTTGGTTTTTCTCAGTTCGGACGTTTCCGACGGGGCAAATATATTTACAATATAACAACAATCTTACAATACATGTAACATCAAATATAACATTGTATACCAGTGATGCATACGCTTAGCTACCGTATTTTTTGGGGGGGGGGTCCGCATTCTGGTCATAAGTGGGGCAAGTATATTTAATATAATCTGTGTATAAATGGTTGTAGTGTTCTTATGAAATGTATGTTACTTATAAAATTATTGTGTGTAAGTGTAGTGGGTGCTTAGCAATAAACACAGATTTTTCTTCTTTATAATATATAAGTTGTAAGGGAAAGTAGCAGTGATGTTGGTATATAATCACCGTTACATTATATGTACCTTAATTAGCTTATCAATCACACAATTAATACAAATTAAATTTAAATTAAATAATATACGTATGTGTTTATGTATATAAAAATATGTATATCTATATGTGTATGTATGCTGTTAAATGTGTTGTTTATTTACAGAATCTATGTATTATAAGTGAATATCGTCACTCGGTTTTGGGATCGTTTTCATGACCGTCAGTTCATGAAAGTGGCTGAGAGTTTTTTTTTGAATTTTCTGGGGTTATTACAAATGAAGTATTTACGTTAACGTTGTATTTTCCACGGATGTCGCTCATTTTTTTACAAGTGTAAATAATGTGGTAGATATCATCAATGATGGGTTCCCCGCAAAGTTGGCAGTGAGGAGTATTGCTTAACTGAAATCTGAATAAATAGCTTCCAAGGTTGCCATGACCGGAGAGTAGTTGGGCATTAGAGAATGTTATGTCAAGAAAATTCAGTTTATTTCTGTTGCTTATGCTGGGAAAGAAATCATAGGTTTTACGACCGGAGCTTTCATTATTCCAACGGGCTTGCTAAATATTTAAGATTTATATATATATATATATATATATATATTTAATTGTTTTTTTAATAGTTTTATCAGCGGAGTTGGTCCTAGTTTGTTTATAATTTCTGTATTTGGTAAGAATTTTATGGAAGTTATTTTTTTCAAATTTTTTGTTATCCGATATTCTGTTACTATGGCTCGACTTATCAGAAATAAGTCCAGGGGGGGGTATATTAGCTAAGATACAAGCTGCAGAAGTAGGGGCGGTCCTATAAAAAGATGAAATGTGTAAAAGAAATTTTCTCCGATGGCTTTTAATCCACTGAAGTATTCTCTTGTTAATGTAGACGCAGGCGCCATAACCATATATTGCTTGAATTATTCAATTTTTTCTTTATGTTTCATCGTGTACGTATTGGGAATAATTCTCCTTAAATTACCAACAATACGGTTACATTTGGCATTAATTTCATGTAAATGGGATTTAAATCTTAATTTGTGATCAATCAACACAGCTAGGTATTTTAATTGTTCAACAAGTTGAACCGGTTGTCTCGATATAATATTGAGTCGTCTTAATCTATTTGACAGTTTTTGGTCACCGAATGAAATCGATCTGTATTTGTCTGAGGAGAAGGTTAAGCCTAGTTCAACAACTAAACTTTCCAGCTTATCACAAATGATTTCGATTTTTTTGATGTCTGTATGCTGTGTTAAGGTAAATGATATGCATAGATCATCCGCATAGGAGATCAGTGTACAGTTTATATTTATTAAATTACAAATATTCTCCAATTCTTTGTGTATTTTTGAATATAAGATATTCCAAAGTGTAGGGCTAAGTACTGATTCTTGTGGAACGCCACAGGTTAATTTTTTATTCAGGACTGTATTATTGATTTTGAGGTGGGCATTTCTAGATTGAAAGTAATTTATAATAACATTGATTACGGATGGCTTTATCTGATTGTATTGAAGTATTTTAATTAAAGAGGACCATCTGCAGTTGTCGAAAGCACCTTTGATGTCAAAGGAGACGACAAAGGCAGATGCGCCACCATCAATTGTTACGTTTTTTATTACCTTTATATTACTACTTTTACTATTCGGATTCTGTTTAATTCTTTATTGATAGCATTCTTGCTTATTTAGTGAGCGTCTTTTTCGTTCGTATTACTGTATTATTTTTGAATATGGACGGACCTAGCATCGATTTTCTCATTAAGGCTATTACTCGATTTTAAAAATTTATTTTTATAAAATCGGTTCTGTTTGAATTTTTCTCCTCGTCGGATGTTTCGTTGTAAATTCTCGGCTGGGAGTTGGTTGATTGTAATCGTAAAACCCTTTTTTTTTAAAAATAAGTTTGGGATTGAGTGGCATTCTGTTATACTGCTCTTCATTAGTTTCAGGTAGGGAGAACTATCTTCTTTTGAAAGTATCGAGAATCGATTTCTGATTATTGTATTAGATTAAGCATGTTTTTGACTACACCGCGGTGTGGTATTTTTAATGGCGTCCCCTTGAAATTAAGGTTATATGAGACCGTCATCTCTTTGGTACGATTTTGTCTTTTCATTTTGGACAGGAACTAACCGTAGCTTTATGTTGACATTAGCAAACGACATACATCCGAGTTGGGCTCATGACTTTTCGGTGTTGTGTTCAATCTCATCACACTCAGAGTATCCAGTTTTACCTTTGCACACTATGTTTCGTAGATGCTCATATATCAAAAGTAAATGTGACTAGTTTGCCCTTCAAAGGAAACAAGAATGAAAGGGCTCCGGGGGATATATGTAATTTCATTATTACATGTAACACGTGCTTTTTTTTAATCTTTCGACTTGATTTGAATAGGGTATAACATTCTATCACTTCTAATATTTCACCCCTGGTATGTTCAATGCCTTTGGACCTTGATGAGCGATGAGTTCGGGATCAATGTGCCCATTAATGTAATAAAACAGGCTGAAAATATGATGTTATTCGCCGTAAACGGCGAGGACAAATAAATTTTGCGGACGACCTTTTTCATTTCTACACTATTAATATATGTAACCGCGATTTAAGTGAAACATGTCTGTTCTTTAGTCATTTTTAAAATTTTTAACAGATATTTTGCGAATTATGAAATTTCCCGTTTCGCGCTATTTACCCTAATTTATAATTTCCGCAATAATTTTAGGCATGTTGATTTTACGCAACATTTAGGAAACTTTCAGTGCGCCGAACGGAACTCTCCTTTTCCGCATATTATAATACGTTTCTGCGGACATTTTAAAGTGTCACTGTTATCGTAGTTGTTCTCGGTCTGATAAAGATTAATTATTTCATTACAATTATTATTATCAGCTTGCCACGTGTCGTGTATTTTTAATACTTTCTTGATTACTATTCTCATTGTGTTCCTAGTAATACGTGTCTACCGCTATTACTATTATCACTGCAGCTGTCATTGAAATGTTATATCAGCAATTTGTTCATTACTGTTGTTACTTAATGTCAATTATCATCGACCTATTAGCATTAGAGATGTCTTCGACCGAACAGATAGGGAGAATACTATTTACATTATGTGTATTATCTGTGTATGTATCATAATCAGAGTGAAGGGACAGCTAATGCCGCCCTTGTCACTCTGTACATAGGCGATAAAAATGAATGAAATTGGGCGGTTCCTCCGAAATGTGTGTCTCCTATAGTGAGTTATGCATGCGTACGGAGAGTAAATGGTTAGTGTGCGTAAAAACTTCGATCGGTAGAACGATACGAATGAACAATACGCTACAAACGCGGAAACAACCTTGTACGCAGATCATTTCGGTGGCTGAAACTGCGTGATATAATTTAAAAAAAAACAAACGTTTCTCCTTCACTATGAGCGGTATTCTAAACTCCCGATATTTCCTTTTTTTCCCATTTTTGGCCTCCTTTTGGCTACTACTAAATTAAACGTTTGCTCCTTTTTCATCGTGTAAACATTTTGAACTTTTTCTGCATACACATTCAATTTGTTATGAAAACGTTAAATTTCGCAATTTTAAGTCTTTACAAAGTCGTATATTGCAATCGTTTTTCTATTTTATCGTGTTGCCTTCAGTGAGTGTTTTCCCTAAAAACCAAAAAGATGTGAAAAAAATAGCTTATTTCTGTACACGTACAGATTATTATACTTAATTTTTACTATATACAATGGATAAGTTTTTCATATTTTAAAAAAGGCAATCTTTACCGTAACATCGGTTGTTTTTTATTTAATTGCAATACTCGGATGGTTTCTGGAAAATGAACGCGAACGAATGTCCAGCTTGTCGTTAAATTTTTTCATTCGCCTCTTGCAGTTTTATTCAAATGCGATTCTGTTAGATTTACGTTGGAATTGCCGTACTTTCATAGTCAGCAGGTTCGTTGTGAAACACTTCACTTGAATGAACGCTCTGCTGTACCACGTTTTTTTGATTCAACATGTACACGCTTAATCGCTTAATCAGTCTACGAACTAGTTCGGTTGTGAAATGATAGTGTCCGGAAATTGATTTGGCGCTTCGAAATGTTGTCGTTTTTATCCTTGCGACACGTTTTGGTAGAGCTTTTTCAAAGATTTTCGATAGAATAAGCGCAACAGGAGGTTGCGCTGGCTCTGTGCGAGCTTATTTTATACGTCAGTTTGTTCGCGTTTGCGGTTAATCCGTTTGAACTTCAGATGTTTCGGGTTCGAGGTTTTGAACTGAAGTCGTTTTCAGATTTTTCCCCAGTACGAAATCAAACTTGGCAGCAGCAGCATTAGTCGAGACAAGTAAAGGTTCAATTCAATTCGGCATCATTAGGTTTAGAGAGAGACCTTAGTCAGCGGTGCATCAGATTCACTTTTGCCGTTGATTTAGAGGCGCTTAAAGAGTATATGCGTTGGTTGTTAATTCTTTCGTCTACAACATAATTTTTTTGCAGTTACTTAATTAGTCTCGAAAACAATCGTCAACCGCAGACTTCCTTTTTAAAAAGTATACATTACAGTGTAAATATTGTAAATATTCGTATATAAGAGAAATATCGGAAAACGGGGTGCGAGTGAGAGTATGCGCGTGCCCAGGAGATCTTGTTTGCCGGTTGCCGATGAATATACTCCACGCGTTTCTGCTGGTGAAATGCTCACCTGTGAGTGAAAATGTTGGTGATCGATGACAAAACGAAGAAAGGCTCGAAGTGATTCGGCCTCAAGAATTGTGAAGACGAAGTCAGTCGATTGTTTTATCGTCCTCGTGAACAAATTGCTGCAGAAAAAATAACGTCTGCAACGCGAGAGAGTAGAATCGTCCGTTACCACCTTCGTTGAATTGTTCGAGTCGGTTCGCGACAATAAATAGTGCAAAAAGTTAAAACGAATTTCGCCAAGTCACTTTCGTGACCACATCAAAAATTACCGTCCAATTCGATACTTGAAGACCGTTCACATCGCGTTTCTGTACGACCGCCGACAAACAGTGATACGTACCAATTTATATTATTTTTAATTAATCGTTGTTGTATGGTATATTTATTAATTGTGTTCTATCACGGTCGGCCGTTCGAGAAATATGGATGTAGGAAATTAGTTAAAGTATACTCTTGAAAACCTAAAACCCGATTTAATTATTTTATAATAATAACAAAAATGAAATAATAATTTAAGTTAAATTCATGAATTTGAAAGGATCTCCCGTAGTTGAGGGGACCTTATAAACGAGTAATATGGTTACAATTGTGAATGTGGTGCAGCACTGTTCAAATGTGTAATCCGTACGGTGGTGAACTCTGGTTATAAGCGTATAGCGGCTACAAGTCGCAATTTTAATCCGAATGGCTAATTTCACGCCTTCTTTAGCTGAGATACACAGAAATATCACGCCGGTGCATCTAAACTAATATCATGATGATGAAATATACGTTTAACGAATTTTAATTAATTTTATAAGTATTACGTACTGCGAATGTACTTGTTCTAAAATGTACTCGTTCTAAAATGTACTCGTCATAGAATGTTTCGATTATTAATTTATAATTTATATGTTTTTATTTAAATACGATTTATTACAAGATTCTGTTTTTGAATTTTTCAGGTAATGTTACATCAAGCGATCCGGCATAAATAACTGCTGTCCACATTACTTAAAATGCCTACTTAAAAAAATTACTTAAAATGTACATATTCAAAATAAAATGAATTGATATTTAAATTTGATTTTGTTTATATCCTTTCTCTCTCTCTCTCTCTTTTTCGCTCCATATATATTAATTACAACGCAATTCTTAGGCTACCCCCATTCAAAAAAATGTCCCAGAAAAATGTCCCAATTTTATGTAACGTTTGTTATATTTTATAGGATCTTTACTTATTGTTATTTAAAAAATGTCACAATTTTATGTAATGAAATATGTAACGAAAAATGTAACGAAAAAATGTCTTAATTTTATATATTGAAAGTTAAATGTTAGAATAGGATTTTTGTGATTATGTTATGTTATTTTTTTTGTGTGTGTTGATGCCAGTAGGAATTACAAATTTTGGTCATTTTATACCAAGTATAGAAGAGAAAGAGACAGAAATGAAAGCAAGAGGGGTCAAGAGGCGCAGCCCCTTGCGGGGCCAAAATGGCCGAGTTTATATATATGTATATGTATATATATATATATATATATATATATATATATATATATATATATATATATATATATATATATATATATGTATATTACATGTATGTATGTAGATGTGTATGCACGTACAGTTTTGTTCGAAAGTTGATCAAGTTCAATTGGACATAAAATGGCTCCAGCTGTTGCAAGCACTTAGGTGGTATTTAATATTAAATGAATACGGATGGACATAATTTTTCTTAATTGTTTTGCATTTAGCTTATTCTATTGTGCAAAAATTGAAAATTTTTAAAGAATAATATACATGTTCCGCTTAAAAAAAAGGTAATATTACATACTTTAAATAGTGTAGAATCTTATGACATTTAAAAAAAAACTCTTTTCATAATAATGTATACATTTGCATTCCAGATTCTGTCTGAATTGGAAATCTCGGGTTCTTCCTCTTCCAAAAGTTAATCTTTTTAAAGTTGAACAAGGCATTTCATAATGGCAGTGCTTCTTATTGCAAATAGACTGTGGTGCGCACTCGATTGTTTTCAGCTTCAAATGATCATGATCCTATTTATTAACATCTTTTCACGTGCGGTGGAATTGTTGGCGCAGTCTGATCACCCGGGTGACAGATCATGGTCACGATACTCCCGCATTGGGGTGAGGCGATTCGATAATAATAATTGTGGATATTAAAAACTCATTATCTGTATTGTTACAGTTATCGGTAAAATTTTAAATTTGATTTCTAACTATCGTCATTTAATTTTTCCTGCGAATTAAATTCTTTAAATAATTTCTTCTTTGTTTCGATTTGGCAATTTAACATGTTTATAAACGGAGTGGAACGACATTTTTTTTAAATATTTTAAAAGAAAAACCTGGAAATCTGGAAATATAGGAATAAATTATTCAAATACAAATGCATTTATATGGTATAAAATCTCGAGTGCGCTTAATTTTCGTATTTTTAAAAATACTTTATACGCAATGCTTAAAACTAATTTATTCTAAAATTTTACCCTCGGTACATTTAACGCATTATATTTCAAATTTAGCGATATATTTCATTATCAATAATACTTAATAGTAATGAAGTTATAGACGGAAACTTTTATTCTATAGAATTGTAATACGATACGTGAAAAAAGAGTTATTAATAAGAGAATCGTGATCACTGGTATTTTTAATGCAGTTAGTGCCGTATGACAACTGGCGGTTCCATTTATAAAAAGAAAGGATACTTTTCTCATTCTGCGAAAAAATATTTTTCGGAATCCGATAGTGGAATGACGATTTTCGTTTGGAATTGCGTAATCTTGTATCAGCAATTTACTCGAGCGAGTATTTAGCAGAAACATGTCAAATTAAAATTCAAGGCCAAATGTAAATTAAAAAAGATAATGTCAACATGGTAATGCAGAAAAATTGCCTCTTTTTTCTAAGGTGAGCTCCAACAACCATCCGAATAGAGATCTATATAAGGCAATTAAATTGCTCGCAGTTCTTTCGTCGGCATGAAACGCAAAAGAAACGTTTTATTGGCTGAAGGGCGGTGAATATTTCACTTTAAGATCAGGAAAACGTAATCTTGTTTAAAACTAATTAAGCCACGTTGACTTTTATGTACATATGTTACCACCTGTATTGTAAGTATCTACAAATAAAAAATATAATGACTACTATTGCACAATTGATTTACTTGGGGACACCCGAATTGCGCACCAACACTTCACACAGTGACAAGTCGGACTCGAATTGCGCACCGACCCGAAATAACCCACCTGCTGAGAACTCGAATTGCGCACTGCTTTAAAAAAGAAAAACTGATTTTATAAAATTGACGAAGGACTAAAATGAGTAGAAGTGTCGTTCTTTTCTTTCTGGAAGTTATTAAAAAGGCGGACAAAAAACAATTTTTCCCGTGATCTTGTACAGAAAAAAAAAAAAAAAAAGAAGTTTTATGCAAAAACTGTTTAAAAGTGATGAAATGGAAGGCGACACTCGAATTGCGCACCGTTGTTTACCTGGCCGACGGTTAAAAAAGGTTTAGTAATCTAAACACTCGAATTGCGCACCGGAAGTTTGCCGGTATGAAAGTATAAAAAAAACGAACGAAAACGGCACCGGGACCATAATCGCTGTTTATTGGACTCAGTGGTTCCAAAACTGATGGCCGCTTTATTGTATAATATTTGAGTGTTCGATGGCTTTTAACATTTTTACGCATCGTATTTAAAAAATAGCCTATTTTTCGCAAACCTTAAATAAAGGTGTTTTCTAAGCAACCGAAATGTTATTTCAAATAACAAACATTCCCCATCGAGATATGATAAGACATTTTGTAAGTCACTGAAGAGCGACTTCTACTCATTTTATTCCTTCGTCAATTTTATAAAATTCGGAGTTTTTTTTTTTAAAGCGTCGAGTCTGACTTGTCATTGTGTGAAGTGTGCTGGTGCGCAATTCGGGTGTCCCTAAATGGAATCCGGTGTCAATTAAATAAATTGACTATTACAAAAAAAAGCCCGTAATAAATTTTTTTTTTAAATTTCCTATATTGAAAAAAAAATTGCTAACTAGTCTCCAGTGAGTTGAATAGGTTTTGAAATTTCGCAAAATGCCAAAATAGTTTTGCCCAGAATCGATTTTTCCAAAAAGATGTTTTCATAGGCTTAGATTTAAACATGTTTTTCTGAAGTATTAACAGAGGAGGTCCTCGAGCTTAAAATTTTCTCGGACAGTTTTATTCACCAAGGTGTGGTGCACGTACTACTAAAAACAATGCGTAATTTACTCTAGAAAAAAAATTATTAAAAAATGTTAAAAATTATACGTCAATAGATTATTGTATAGTTTTTTTTAAATTTTCATTTACTATTCAAGAAATAGCAATCGATCGTCAACAGTTTTCAAAATTTGACCGCTTATTACCAACTATTAATTTACTTTTAATACTTTTATAATTAAATTTCTACTTAAACACGTGTGGTAAGAAGATGAAAAGAAATAACACATTGCGAACGTGCGCATAGTAATAGAAATGAATGAGGGGAAATAAAAAGAAAATGAAAATTCGATGTGTTAGAAAGAGAGAAGGAACCAACAGATGACCCATTCAGGAGTATAATTATACGCTGTGCCTAATGCCTGAAGAGAAAGCGATGGAGAATGTCTCTAATGCCGATGTAGTATATCGTTTTTCACTCTTCTCTAGCTGATCTCGTACATTTCTGCTCGTACGAATCGTGGAATAAGCTGTTCTTCTTTGTTCGAGGTTAATATTTTAGCTTCTACAGCGGAACCGTGCGAACCTGGATTTATATAGCATTCATTGGCTCACTTATCGCTATGTCGGAGTATCCGCAACTACAGTCGCGGTTACATCGTCATTTCCGCTGCGAGATAAGAATCCGCGTATTACTTATTATTAGTACTACACGCAGATTCAACAAAAAATGTACGAGACACTTCAAAGTATATGTGAGCGTACAATGCGCTTATATATCTATTTTGTTTGCTCTAAAATAAATACCGGCTTAGGATTAGAAAACTGTGGGAGTTGTTGCATATATTGTAGCATACACACCAGTTGGTGAGGCGCAACCGCATGAAAATCATTACTGTTGCAACTTACAGTTAAGGTATTTCCTTATTTTCGTTTTAAATTTTTTGTAATTTTTTTTTTTTTTTTTTTTTTTTTTTTGTAGAATTTAATAGTAAATTCAGGTGGGTATTAGGAAATATAAAAAAATCTAAAGGTGGTGCGGGGCTATTTTTACCCCTTGTCCGGCTTTTACCACTTAACCAGTTTAAGGTTAAAAAAAATCAAAAAAAAAATCATTGAAACATGGGTGAGGTGTTTTTGGGTAAAGTTGTAAAAATTTCTCTTTTTTCTTGAATGCTTTTTTTTTTTTTTATATATATATAATTTATTGGAGGAAAATTTTTGACGAAAAATTGTTTCAGTTTTCAAAGAAATTTATATGAGTGAGTCGAAAGAAAGGAAAATTATAATTCGAGAATCGAAATTAGGTAAACATAGAAATAAGGAGGTTATAACGAAGATGAGTATAAAGAGCTAACTGTAATAAACTGAGTGTTTTTAAGCATCACTTCCTTCGCATGTGAAACTTTTCTATATTTTCAATGTGTGATACTAGATTCGAACCAGGTTTTACACGAACAAAATACTACTACCTAAACTATACTAGGGTAGAGCTGGACAGTGGTTCGTTAGGAAGAAAAAATTAGGCGCCGTGTGTAGAGAAGAGATTTTGAAAATAAACTGCTGTTCAAAGCTACCGTCACCGCATAGGGCAGAAAGAAATGGTAAAAATTCGAATTTTCACGATGATCGCTGAACTGTTACAAATGATTTATCACGCATAACGTCATTTTCTTCCATTTTGTGCATCGACGCGTTAATTTAACCGTAGTGCGTAAAATAGCCTAACAAGAACATGAAAGTATTTCTTTACCTTGCACTCCACTCCTAATAGTACTTTTTTTTTCTATTTTTCCAGTAGTTGTTATTTTCATTAAAAAATTTGATTATTATGTTATCCTGCTGGACGGTTCAGGTCAAAAAAAAACAACTAAAAAATAGAAAAAAAAACGCATTACGGTCCTATTTTATTTTAAACACAAAATATAGCCATACACGTATAATGCCCACTATTTACTTGCTCTAGTTATATGCACATGTTTGTACTATATACAGTCTGTATTTTACTCAAACATCTCCTTTTACCTGTAAGGTAAGTTTTGTTTTACATTATTATTCGGATCAAATTACGTAAATAGATTAGAGGGGATAAAATTGATCAGTTTACCAAAAATATCGGTTATTATAACGTAGGAAATTTTTTGCTTTTGTCGTTATTCTACAAATCTTTTCTGCATTCTATTCGTTAAAAAAAGGTTTTTAGCTACGAATTGAATATATTCGGATACCCCCCATTAGAAAAAAAGGCCTCAATTTTATGTAACGAAAAGTGTCCCAATTTTATGTAACGAAAAATGTCCCAAAAAATGTCCCAATTTGATGACACGTTTGTTATATTTTATAGGATTTTTGCGATTACGTTATTATATTCATATGGACCAGTTTAGAATTACGCTGTAAATTTTGATCATTTTATACAAAGTACAGAAGAGAAGGAGACAGAAATGCAAGCAAGAGGGGTCAAGGGGTACAGCCCCTTGCGAGGCCAAAATGACTGATTTTATATATATGAAGATATGTATATACAGGGTGTTCTGAAATTAATTCTAGAACTTTGTTTTACGCTATAAAGCTCATCAAAATAAACAAAAAAGTCCCGAGGGAAATATCCTTTGGGCGAACAATTAATCAGTTGTAATTAATTCAGTTATTTAATTTAAATGAAAAAATATTTCTTTTTATAAATCACTATTTTGTAAAATAAAAAGAAAATAAATACTGAAAAGAAGTAAAATACGTACTGATTTTTTTTTTTTTAAATTCTTTAGTAGCTAAATTTCACCTAGTCGATGATAGCTATTTAGCAATTATTTTTAATATCTTGTGCACGTAGCTTGAATAGCAGCCTACCCAGCGATAGGTGCTAAAGCAGAAGTTTTATTAGAACTACTTTTATCTTATGAGTAGATCTATCGACTTCATTCTATCAAGCCGCCGAACTTCTAGTGAATTGTCCAGCAATCCAATATGTTGTTCGGGCGCGCTTCTAATCTGTAGGCATAGTTCTTTGCGTCGTCGAATATTATACTTCTTAAACAAACTTTATTCCGAGGTCTTTGTAAAGCGTTATTAAATTGTTAACGTACCACGAGGCGTTTACAACCATCCGGAGGATTTTGTTCCGGATCATCCGTTGTATGATTGCTATGTTACTGTTTTTAGAACAGCCCCATAGCGGACAGCTGTAACGCTGAACTGGCTTTAAAATCTCATTCTAAACTAGTAGTTTATTTTCAGCAGATAATTCCGTCTTCCTGTTTAGTAGCCAGTATAATTCTCCTAACTTTATATTTAATTCGGTCCGTTTTACTGTTATATGTTTCTACTTCCATGTTAGGCGTTGATCAAGTTATACACCCCCAGATATTTCACATCTGTTTTTCGCTGAATTTCAACATTGTTCAGGACTTCCGTCGGATCATTTTTTCTGTTAGCGAAGATTACTCGTGCTGATTTACTTTCATTGGTTTTGATTTTCCATAAGTTGAGCCGTGACGAAATTTCAGTAACAGCTGCTTGGATGGTATTCCGCGCTTTGTCATGCGTCTGAGCATAAAATCGCGGTGTCATCAGTAAAGGTTGCTACGTCTACATTGGGAGGCGTAGGAATATCTAATGTGTAAATGAGATAGAGAAATAGCCCTAGCACACTTCCCTGCGGAACTCCTGCTTTTATTGTATATATATATATATATTTGATAAGTCATCTTTGTATACTTAACGTAGAAATATCTTTCAGTCATGTATGACTGAAGCAACTGATATAATTCGTAAGGAAAATGTCGTTTAATTTTCTGTAAAATACCATCGTGCCAGACTTTGTCGAAAGCCTGGCTTATGTCCAGAAACACAGTGTCGCAGTACTTTTTCTTTTTGAGAGATGTTTCAACGGTGGTAACCACACGATGCACTTATTCTATTATACTGTGCTTGGCTTTGAATCCAAACTGATGGTCTGGTATTGGACACCTTTATCGCTGATAACTGGCATTATCCGTTTTAGTAGCAACTTTGCATAAAGTTTAGAGATTACAGGCAGCAATGAGATGGGTCGATACGAAGCCGGCTCTGTCGGAAATTTCTACAGTTTTTTAATAACGACAACCTATGACAGTTTTAGTTGTAAAGGAAAATACCGCAGCCGGACATCGCATTGAAAATGTATGTCAATGGTATGAAACATTTCAGATTCGTGCGGTAATTAAATCATAGCCCGGCGATTTGTTTGGGTTTAAAGTTTTTACTAAAGCGTTAATTTCACGCGGAGACGTTGGTTTTATTGTCCAGCAAACATCACAACAATATGTTTTAATGGGAACTAAGTGTAGTCGTAAATGTACAGTCAACAGTGATTTTTTAATGGCCTATTGAATCATAAAACAAAACGTTTACTTTTTTACTACAATGAATTAATTTAATTAATTATAACTAATTAATTGTTCGCCCAAATGATTTTTCCCTCAGGACTTTTTCGTTCATTTTGACGAGCTTTATAGCGTAAAACAAATTTCCCGAATTAGTTTCAGAACACCCTGTATAGTAAAGAGTTTAGAATCTAAGGCAACGCAGTCTACATTATCGATGAGCAATAATTTGAAACGAAATTAGTAGCACAATAACCGATTATAAACCGTATACTAATAACGTAACGTAATGCAAAAGAGAAAAATCTAATTAAAAATTGAACACTGCACATAGAAAAAAAACCTTTAATTTACCAAACTATAACTAATGTACACAATTTAATCTGATAGGAAATAGAATTCTTTGCCGCCTTTGTCATGAATATACGTAGAAGGTTAATTTTTTGCATTATCTGCGTGCTCTCTTAATTTCTAGAAATTACAAATAAATTTTCAACGGTAACGTTACATAAATTAATTACTGGCAACAGGATTAGTGGAATTTTAAAGTAAAAAGATTTTTTTACCTGAACAGATGAAGAGATATGTATTATAGTGATAAAGAAAAGTAAACTGACATTATTGAGCCCTCATGGATGTAAAGACGAAAGTGGGAAGGTACCACATTTAGAATATATCGTGAAATCTTCGTTTAAAATCATATTATTATTATAATTACTTGTCTGTAAAATTTCTGAATAGTTATTGAAAATGTGAAGAGGTTTTTGTTTGTTAAATATATATATATACATATATAGCGTAAACGTTATTCAAGCTTGGTAAATAAAAATTATAACTTTTAGGGGAAAAA
This sequence comes from Icerya purchasi, assembly GCA_039619475.1. Lineage (NCBI taxonomy): Eukaryota > Metazoa > Arthropoda > Insecta > Hemiptera > Monophlebidae > Icerya > Icerya purchasi. The sequence goes on along the minus strand of CM077116.1, from coordinate 30,070,675 downwards.
ATTGTCCGCTGTGAAATCGTTTAAAATGTAGCATGCTACCTTCGTGATTCGATATCTTTCATATTTGAAATAAAAAAAGTCATTTGCGGTTAAAGTCTGAAACATAAAGAAATTCTGTCGTTATCAATTAGAAGTAGTACTAAAATCCTTTTGCTAACATGATTTTAGTACAGTCACGATAAAAATTCCTAATAATTCTATCTTCCGGATCTATTTTGAATTATTAATTCAATTTACTTAGCATAGATTTCAGGCGTGTCGCATAAAAATTTTTGCATTTGCTTTATTTCATAGTAACAACGTTTTGCCAATTAAACTGAATGATTATTAGCTCCTTTATTTTTTAATAGAAAAATATGCGACATTTAATTGTTTCCTTTTTTTAAATTTCCGTAAGATTCGATGAACTTATAATATACGTATATGTACATAGGTTGTCAAAAAAATTTTGAGACTGAGTCGATATTTCCGAAACCACGCACGTTAATAAAGCCAAATAGTTATTGGAACAAATGTTGGCGTATGCAATCTTTGGAAATAAAGACGTTACGTGATGATGATGATGATGATGATGATGATGATGATGATGATGATGATGATGATTTACCGAATATTATAATTCATCAGAGATGTTTTGTCAGAGCTTCTCAAGTGCGCAAGTGGATGTGATTTATATCGATTTTTAAAAATCATTTGATGCGGCAGATTATAGAATTTTAAATAAGGTGAATATGTCAGGGGATGCTTTGATTAATTCGGTGATATTTACAAGTTATTTCTCCGAGGCAAAACAGTAGTATGTCGCTGGTTTGTTAATGTAAAATCACTTTATTTTTCTAATAGTATCATCGTAAGGAGGGTCGAATTTTTAGGTCTTTTTTCATTTACGATTTATATTAATGATTTCACCAACGTGGACAATACCAAAATTTTTCGAAAGGCAAATAACACAACGCCAAATACTGCGACTGCAATGTTCGCTGACGACACAGCAATACTGTCAGTAAGCAGCTCACAAACGCAAGCAACTAAAAACCTTCAGTATGCTTTAGACCGTGTATCAAACTGGACAGAAAATTGGAAAATCAAGCTGAATTAGCAGAAATCTATCCCCCACCACTTTCGCCCTTCGTAAACGAGATCCGCGTCATGTAGTGTTCATAAATAGACAACAAGTGCCAATCTCCGATTCAGCAAAATACTTCGGTGTGCATCTAGATGCGAAACTGACATGGAAAACTCACGTTTTGTCAAAAGCTCAGCAGATTCGAGAAAAAACACGTGAAATGTATTGGCTTGTCGGACGACATTCCAAAATGAAACTTGAAAACAAACGTCTCATTTATGAAACCCCATCATAAGACCGATTTGGACTTATGGGGTACAGATATGGGGATGTACCAAAACATCAAATAGAAATATTATTCAAGTAGCTCAAAATAAATTCCTCCGTATGATAACCAATGTTCCGATGGTTTAGACAATACGAATCTCTACATACCGATTTAAGGATCAAATGGGTGGACGAAGTCATTAAAGACTTTGCCCATCGTTACGAAGAAAGACTCCATATGAACCCGGAAGCACTGGACCTTTTGCTTACTACAGAAGATGCAAGACGGCTTAAACGATTTAAACCGAACGATCTAGTTGTGTTGTAAATTTTTATCGTTTTATTGTATGTATGTGTATATAAATAGCAAAGAATAGTTATAGTGATCTATTGCAACATGTTAATTTACTTTTAGTTATAAATGTTCACTTATTTAGAAATAGTTCTAGGATTGTAATAACCATACAGTTCCCCCTTAAAGGGGCTGTTTAAAAAAAAAAAAAGAAAGAAAAAAAAAAAGAGGCAAATAACGTTGAGAACAGCCGTTTACCATAAATAAGAAGATAGAAATAAAAAGGAATTTTTTTACCGTCAAGTTTTAAGTAACTAAAGTGTATCCGCGTTAAGGAAAACATTTTCAATTAAAATTGAACCTCGTTAAATGCAAGCAGAAACCTCAACAAGACTTTAACAGATTGGTAGAATTGCATTGGAATATGTTAAAATTTGAAGACAGCCGATAGTAATGAAGGAGATAAATTGTTAAGAGAATTAAATAATTCCCGGAATTGAGTATTGCGGTTGCTCTCGATTTTTTTATTATCGATATTATAACTTGCATTTTTTTTCCCACAAAAATTCGTATGTTTAATTGTAACATGATAAAACTTCGTTCTGCTCTCCACAGAATTCTCTTACTGGTAATTCCGTCTCTACGGGGGCCCAGTTCGGTGTTATCGAATATTTCTTCCAAAGCACACTAACGAACGACGGCGAACACACAGCGATGTTGATGGTGCGCGAATTGCACAAACATCCGAAGATGCGCAAAATCTTCTTACAGCGTAACGGCAAACATTCATGTAGTATGAAGAAAGTACCTCTATATAAATTGTTGATAAGTACTAGTGTTGGGTGAATTCGTTATTTCTTCAGATACGGATCTGGAACTGAATATCGTATGCATGCCAGATACACATCCATATGGATCAGTCGGTGTTTACGTACGCAGGACATTCAAAAATTGGGAATAGTTTGCACTGGTTGTCGTCTTTATGTTATCAGTATTTTCGGTTAGATTACGTCATGTTACTTAAATCCGGAGCAGCATAGATTACTAGTAGTACTCGGTATAGTATAGTCGATTTCTCATTGGCACTTTTATTGCCAGTGCGCTTAATTCTTTTTATGTTAAATCAATTAATGGAATATTTTTTTATCGCTATTGCTTCAGGGGAAGGTATTTTTGCGTTTTAAATGTTCGGTGAAGGAACTGAAATTAGCCTAATCTCGTATGTTAAAAATGAAAGAAAATAAAACGCAACTAAGCTCTATAATTTACACGTATTTTAAAATCGGAAAAGACGATTTCCGATATTATAATACAAGTATCTAATAAATAACCGAAACAAGCGAGTAATATTGCGCAATTAAATTACTTGCTACGAAAAAAAGAAAAGTATGTAGAGGCTAAATTGTCGAAATAAGGATTTTTTTTCTTTTTGTTAAATTTACCTCGGGAAAAAAATGTACGGAAAATATTGCGTAGAATTTGATGCTTTGTTCAAGATCGATATTTTAGCTTCTATTATAACGGAACCGTGTGAACATTTTGTTATCGCTGGCAGGCCCGTGCCCAGAATTTTGATAATGGTGGGGGGAGCGGTGAACATTTTCTTGGCATATTTATTTTATAAATAATGATACATTTTTCACTAATATTCGTACTATTAATAATTTCCATCGTTTTGATTTATATGTATTAATAGTTTACATAAATGAATTACCCCCTGTATATGAACATTAATAAAAATTACACATATGTTATTGATTATACTCGTAATAAAAAATTTTGCGTAAAATATTAATGAAGTACCTAAAAATTGGGAGAATATATTTTCTTTTTTCTTTTAAAGGTAGGTAAGAACACCCTAAAAAATCATAAATATTTATTTTAAATTTTTGATTTTTTTCTGATTTTTGTGTATTTATATTAACTATTTCAGTTCTCACGGCGGGATTTAATTCCCCCACGTGGATACGGCCTTGATCGCTGGGTTCGAGTTGTGGATGGAGTTACATCATCAAAACTCCTGCTGTAGCATTATCCGCGCGAATACTCTTCCGGACCTATTCATCACCAATAAGAAGTACTATTATTATTACGCTATATTATATCCCTGCTTACACGTACAGGGAAGTTGGTGATCGAACAGACGAACACTTGTTTTTGTTTTAAAAATCATAGGGGAAGGGAATTAACAAGACGCTATAATAAATCGTAATACTCTAAAAATTGGAATTATAATCGTCAATATAAAATTGGAAACCACATCTCATTTCGAAATACAATGTACTCGATTCATTAATAATAAACGGAAGGACCGAAAACATGCCAACAAAACTTACATGTACACTTGCTACCAAAGGCGCACTCAGAATTTTTTTTTGGTCGGGGCTAGAATTTAGAAGATGAGTTAGGGGGTGGTAACTCGGTACCTCGACTAAGTACCTATCTATTTCTGTGGTTTGTAAATTTAAGAAAAAATACAAAATTAACGAATTTTATTTTTTAAAAAATTACAAAACTGCCGAATTTTATTTAAATAATAATAATAATAATAGAAACGTAACATTATGTTTGTAATAAGCACAAATTAGGTAAGTATACGAATTTTATTTTAAAAAAATTAGCTAAAAGTATATATAACATTGTAATATAAGTAAAAAGTAAATATATGTATGTTTTTAAAAAAAGGAAATTAAGTACATAAAACAAAACATTATAAAACGAAATTAAGATTTCGAAGATTTTTTGTGGGGAGCAATGGCCCCGTGGCATCCCGCTTGAGTGCGCCAATGCTTGCTACATAAACAACGTAACATTAAAGATTATTTTACAATTTCTCGACTAATTAAAAACTTTTTTTCACCTACAACATGGTCAAATCATGCGTATTAATTTAAAAAAAACAAAAAAAAAACGGTTAATTAAAATAGTAAACAGTTGGAAAATATCTAATCTGAAAATACTAAAACTTATACAAGAAATTTACGTGTGAAAAAATTACAAAAAAAAAGGAAAAGAAAAGAACAACGTGCTCATTTCGGATTGAACATTAATTATCGACAAAAGGAAAAATTAATCTCATTGCAATTTTCGCATAATTAACCTGTTGTTTAAAATAAAATTTGACAAAAATAAATGAATGCTTTAATTACCTCGGTAAAGGTTGGAAAATCCGTCACACCACGAAATGTAGCGAAAGCTCTAAAATCAATTCCGGCCAATAGCAATAATGGCAATTTTCATTTAGACACCCTATCACGATCTGCACACAGTTTATTCGAAGGACCTATCATTACTTCCAATTTATTATCGCAGTGAAAGTTGCCATTTGAAGGAGGAACTCCTTTAATGGTTGATATAATCGATACAATACGCATCAGTTCCCGGAATAGAGCAGAATCAAATAGCTACTAGAAATTAGTGATGGGCAACTTCGAAATGTTTCATTCGAATTATTCGATTGTTCGATGACTTCGAATGCATTCGATCGTTCCGTAGTTGCATTCGAAATGTTATTTTATTCGAATAATTCATTCGTATTCACAACAATCATTCGAAATGCTATTTCTCTCGGAAGAATCTAGTCGATGTTTAACGAATACTTCAATCGTCTGTGTTCGGATAGTTTCGGTTTTTATTCGAATAATTCATTCGGATTCACCACGATCATTCGAATGAAAATCATTCGATTGTTTTTTCGACGATTGTCGATTGTTTCGATTGTAAAAGCATTTCGAAATCGTACATCACTACTAGAAATATAAACATTAGAAATCAACTCATCGCATGAACACCTACGCCGACACTCAGATCGATACGGAACGCAGCACACACATAAAACTATGTAATATAACAATATAAAACAAGATTCATAATATGCTTTCAAACACCTAACCATTTAATATTAACAGAAATAACACGAACTAAAGGAAATGCTAGACTGCGATGATACCAATCGGGTATGGAATGGCAAAGAAACTTTTAGAAGAATGCTATTGCTCACTAATGAACTACCGCTTTAAATAAGACTTAGAGTGATTGATGCTTATATTATTACCCCTGTACTCCTTTACAGTGTTGAAACTTGGACACTTAAAGCCAGAGTTCTATCAGACAACTAGAGGCTACAGAGATGTGGTTTATACGGAGATTATTAAAGATTTCCTGGACAGATAAAGTATCAAATGCAGAAATATTAAGAAAAACAAACGTAGGTAGAAGGCTCTTGGAAACCAATAACACATACCTTGGCCATATCTTGAGAGGCCTAAAGTACGAGCTACTGAGACTGATCTTACAGCGAAGAATTGAGGGAAAAAGACCACCAGGAAGAAGAAAATATCCACGGCTAAGAAATATCAAAGAATGGACCAACAACATCTGGGCTACAGAAAGATTTTTCGAGACAGCAAGGGAGACGCACTGCCTAGTGTATGGCAACCTAAGAAGAGAAAAGGAAATGCAATACAAAAACCGATGATTCAACGAGCAACTGTGACATCTGCATAGGGTCCGGAAAAATGAGTACACGGTCTTGAAGTACTCCATCATTAACCGCATTGCGCGACACTACATACATAGTAAAAAATCAAATGTACCGATCCACGTCCCATACTTCGAACAGGTAATTCTGCTGTAACGGCGACATATACAATGGTCGCAAATATAATACCTAATAGGCCGCTAGCATTCCTAAAAATATACAATTACGCTAAAATTAAATTTGAAGTTTTCAATTAGACGATTGATTAATCAACCAATACCGCTACGTACGAGATTTCAAAGCAGGACAAAATGTGATAGTTACAGTAGCCGGAAGCGAATTGTTACAATGAAGTTTTCTCCAAAATTATTCGGTTGTATTCAGTTGCCCTTCACCGGAAACAAATTTCCGAATTCATCCCTTTTTTGCGGTAGAAAGAAATAATATAGGAGATATAACGGTTTTGCACAAATACATTCCGATAAAAATATTTACATACGTAAAAAAATTCTCATCATTGCCCGAACGAAAAATTGCTCGTTTTTAAAACATTCGTGTTTCCCACAAAAAGGATGTGTACCAAAGGATTTTTTTTCTCGTACTCGGTCAACTTTGTGATTGATATAAGTTCTCCGTGTTAATTTTCAATCTATATATCTAAGTGTTTTGCAGAATTTGTAACTGGACGTATTCAATTTGTGCCACTGCGTACAGAGTTTTCATTCTATATCGATTAGTATACTACGCATTAATTCGTCGTTAACGTCATCTTCCATTATGTGTAAGTTGTGTTGGAAATTATATTAACTATTTCATTTTCATATTCTTGAAATCAGGGCTTCCCCATGCTTACTTCCTACGATAACCTGTACTCCGCAGGATGAATTCATTTTATCCCGGATGGAATGTTATTGGCAAAAAACTTGATGCGTAGCTGATGACAGTTTTACAGTAATTTCCGTTGGCAGAATTGTTTATCCCTAATTTTTACGACAGGTATCTAATAGGCTTAGCCTATCTCCATTGTTATAAGTTTATTCATCTGCCGTTGTCGCAATGTGCCCGAGTCGCCCGGGCTATAGAAATAAATATGCCGAGAGAAGTTTAAAGCTGATCTATAAAAAATTTCGTCTGGTTAACTTTATTTTCTATTTTTTGAAAATTGGATTAAAAAAAAGAAATGTTTAAATAGGTTCTTCGAAAACATTTAAAAACGCTACGTTAAACTTTAGTCGAAGTGTTCTTATTGTCCGGTTTTTTGCTTTACGGGGGGACTGTCAAAAGTTCCAAATCGTTTCGATCTGTAAATTGTAACTTCCGATTACTTTAAAGCCCGCACATATCTCAAAAGTGGTATTTCCAAATTTATGTTATATTCGAAAAAAAGTTATCTTTTTAAATAAAAAATTTTAATGTCACTTCTTAGCAAAAAATAAAACATAAATTAATAATAATTCGCGAATTAAAAAAAATTCACAGTTAAAACTGACACTCTCATTTGATAAGGCAGAGTGGTAAGATAAAGGGACTATTTCGGGACAGTTTGAGGCATTTTCTCATTTTTTAAGAGGACAAGCTAAAGCTTAAATCCATTGAAGCTTTCTACTCGAAATTATATCTTTTTCTTCGAAAAGTTCGTTTTTAATAACTTAGCCACCGAACACATATTGCAACGTTTACCTTAAAAACAGTAAACCCGATTATTAAACTAATATTGTAAAAATATGTAGTACCATTGATGCGTTTACGAGGGATTTCGTATTTTCGACGATTCCGTAACATAATCATCGATTACATTAGAAAAACGCCTGCATCGTAATAGATAATGCGCGAGCGAACCTTGGAACGTTTGTTGCATAGCTTCCGGGTGCGATTTGATTCGGCATCGCTCGAATCGAATAAGTCGAAGTTTTCCGTTTGAATTTTTAATATTTCAGCAGTAGAAAGACCATTCGGATTTTCCGTTTTTTCTCTAACTATAGTCAGCGTGCGCGGCGTCTACCTCTGTAAAATTATTGTCGCTGTAATGCTTGAACATTGCTAACTAGTCAGCTGCCGCTGCGAGATGACTATGAATGTTGCAAAGCCAGCTGTGCTCTGAATACGCGGATTTATCTTACCGGCATAATCCAGCCATCTGATTGACTAGAAGCAGGCTGCGCGCGCATTCTAAACTATTGATTTATCCTGTTTGCTACTCGCTTATGCAAAATTCTACTCTTTTACTTTGACTGCGAAAAATTCAACCAGTCTTCGTAACTGTACCATTGCAACATAGTTTAGTTGCGTCACAAATGTTGTAGGCATGTAGCGCAAGTGCTATAGCTGTTGTCCACTATTTATCTCTGCGTAAGTATTAAAACAATTTTTGGCTTGTTTTAATTTGGCTTTCGTTTGAATAATTTCGCTTAATCGGATTTAAGCAGTTAAATAAATTTTTAAACGCCATATTATCATTATTATTACGGTTATTCGATGTCTCAAAAGTTAAATAAATCGTTTTTGCCACAGAATCGCATTACAGCGATACGAGTAAAGGTTTTAAACCCCGCTTTCCATTTAATCTGCACAGTCGCATAGTTCATTCCCAAATGTTAAAAAATCCGTAGTTTATTGTTTATTTTTTTTTTTTTTTTAATATTACCAGATCAGTTCTCATCTTCATCATTTTTTTTTTTTTTTGGACTTGTAAGTTAACTGTTTGACTGCACCTTTCATTTAAACATGACATTTTGCATATCGGTTGTAGGTTTTATAACTACAATTTTATGCAGTGCATTAATTTTATATATATATATATATATATATATATATATATATATATATATATATATTAATTACAACGTGATTCTTAGGCTACTCCTCATTAGAGAAATGTCCCAATTTTATGTAACGTTTGTTATATTTTATAGGATTTTTGTGATTATGTTATTATATTCATATGGACTAATTTAGAATTACGTTGTAAATTTTGATAATTTTTTACAAAGTATAGAAGAGAAAGAGACAGAAATGTAAGCAAGAGGGGTTAAGGGGCACAGCCCCTTTCGAGGCCAAAATGGCCGAGTTTTTATATATATATATATATATATATATATATAATATATATCAATTACAACTTAATTCTTAGGCTGATCCCCGGTAGAAAAATTGTCCCAATTTTATGTAACGTTTGTAATGATTTAATTTTTACCGACTTCCAAAAAGAAAGAGGTTATAAACGATCGTCACGTAGGTATGTTTTTTTTTTTATGCTTGTTCGCGCATAACTCATATTTATGTAGATCGTTTTTACTGGTTCTTTGTCCATCAGAAAGAGTATTGTTCAACTTAGGTACTACGTGAGTATTGATGAAGTCGGTGAACATAACTTGAGTATTGGTTAAAAAACGTGAAAAAATGTGGTGGTCCCTTTGGATAGTTTTTTTTCCTTATTATTTTTTATTAGTATAATAAAAGCGGTTGACCTAAAATGCTATCAAACGCTTCATACTTTTCTGCATCTGTCGTTTTCGAACCAAACGCGCATCACGTATAAATGTGACAAATTTTTCGCCATTGCGAAATTTGTCGTCCCGTTATCGTTTCCGCAATTCACGTTTGCGTTCGGTAGCGGTTTTCATTTTTGGAAACATGATCCAAGTCGCTCCCAAGCTTACCCAGCCTGAAATTGAATTGGTTATACCAGAGAAATCTGGGAAAGTAAAGGCGGCCGACCCTATTCTCATTAGTGCCGTTGGGCTTAGTACATTGTGAACCTTAACTTCATAATCCCCGACGCCCTGTCAAGGGTATGGAACTCACTTTACTTAATGAATATACTTCTTATTACTGTGCAGGTTGACGAATAAGAAGTCTCCCCATAGCATAGGCACAACCATGACTATATTGCTAATTTAATAACAGCATAGAAACGTAAAAAAAGTATTATTTATGTGTGTTGTAGTATGTTAGGTTGTTTCGGTAGTTTAATAAAATTTATAGTATAAATTATTGGTTGTATTTTTTTTTTTTTATTATATAAATTAATGGGGACCGGCCTAAGAATTACGTTGTAAATTTTGATCATTTTATACAAAGTATAGAAGATAAAGAGACAGAAATGTAAGCAAGAGGACTCAAGGGGCAGAGCCCCTTTCGATGCCAAAATGACCGAGTTCATTATATTATTATATGCATAAATAAATAAATAAATAAATAAATATATATATATATATACAAGGGCGTCGCCAGCCAATGAGCCAGGAGGGGCAAGATGATAGAAAGAGGATATGAGTTATAGGAAATATAAAATTTATAAGTTGTAAAGTCTTAATATTTCATTAAACACGAATAAAATCTTAATTAAAACATAATTTTCGAGAAATTGTCCATGATTACGCGCCTATGAATACTCATCATGGACAGTTAATTAAAAAGTTTTAAGGCTCCAGAGGGGGGCAGCTGCCTCCCTCCGCCCCGCTAGCGACGCCCATGTATATATATATATATATATATATATACAATTTATGCATACTAGAGGTATAAGCCTGACGTTCGTAATATTTTAGATTATTCTTTTTATGTGACTCAGTAAAAAGTAGATACGATTTTTTGTAAAAAGTTTTACGCGTCTACTTATATCTTCCGATAAAAGTCCCTTCAAAGTTAAATTTAAATTCGCATTTTTGCGGCGAAACTATAAAAAAATCGGTCTTTTTTTTACTAGGGCTTTGAAAATCCTGGCACCTGTTTGTCTGTTGCCTGCGAAAGAAGCGTATTGCCAAAAGCTTAAATTAATAAAATCAGTCACGTGTTAAGTAGCCTCCTTCTTTCGGTAAATCGAAAAAAGGTTAATTTTCTTGACGGCTAATTAATAAAACGGTAGAGAAAAATTTACTGTTTGTCATTGCACTGAATTCTTCTGTGCCCTTCGTCTACACAAATTTCTGTAAATAAACGCCTAACGTGCCGTTGTCGTTTGAATTTTTTTTTTAATAATCACTTAGGGCGGTAACTATGAGAGCCACTAGATACGCTTCTCGAGCAACTTAATTTCGAGATAGATAATTCTATAAAGAGGTTACATTTGTTATTTTTTCATAGCTTTTCAGTAAGAATGGTCGCTTTTCTGAAAGTAAATTCTCCATAATTTTGTATAAAAAGTTGAGAAAACAAGAATTTAATTTTTTTGTCTTTTTCTAATGTCTTTCTGTTTGCCGACTTATCGGATTCGCTGTTGATACGACAAAATGTGTTAAAATTTCGAATATGCGGCTGCAGCAGTAGGAGTCAAAACAAAAAGAAATATTATAGCGGGTTACTTTATTTTATCGTGCGTAAAATTTTTATAAAATTACCAATTGCGGAAGAATGAAAAAGTTCAGTTTTTAAATGTATCAATCCGTTCGATACATTACGCGGAAGGTGAAATGCGAGTTAAATGGACGGCAGCATTGTAGTCTTCTAAAAAGTGTTCTACTTTCGATTTGTTCGCTGGTGCGATTTTGTGCCGATTCCGATTAGACTCCGTTTTTTAATCGAAAAAAATTCCTTAACTTGTTTTAATTTTAATCGAGTTCAGTATCATCCGCTGTTTTCTATTCATTGCCGGTATCCTCCATTTTAGGGTCAATAATTAGCCGCGAATTCTTCGAACACTGTGACAACGTACGCTGGGGATGACTTATTTCAGTCGTTTCCCCGACAACACCATTTGTCCAGATATTTCATTATCCGTGACTTTGTTTGATGATTGTTCGAAATGGAAGTAACTTATTAAATTAACTGTATAATATCAGAAAATATATTTAAAAGATGTTCATACACCGACATGTTTCCGGAATGAAGTCCCATAATCACCATGTACCATTTTCGTATGGGACTATGTTCCCGAAACGTGTTGGTGTTTATGTAAATATTTTTAAAATACATATATTTCCTGATATTATAAAGTTAATTTAAAAAGTTATTTCCATTTCGAACAATCATCGAACAAAGTCACGAATAATCTCAAATATCCGAATGAAGAAATGACTAAAATAAGTAATGTCTCCGGCGTTTCTTGTCGCAATATTCAAATCTTCAAACGATCGAAAAATGTTTAATTACTTCCGTACGGACGTTCTCCACACTGTACTTTCCAATTATGTTTTGAAGAAAGGGCAGCATACTAAAATGTATAAAAAATGTCAATTTCTTTCCCCGATTTCCGCTAATAAATATTTTCGTATTTCTTGTAAATTGCTCGAATTACCATTTAAGACGCAGCTTGGTAGTCTAAAATTTTAACGAAATACTCGAAAAATCAGCACTGAAATGCAACTACAAAAATCTGGGTAAATATCAAAAATCATTCGTGCACACTGTCAACTGGGTAGTACCTCCTCTAATGATACTTACAAGGAAAGTACATAGAGTATAAAAACATATTAGACACGTGTTTTTTTTTTTTTTATCGGTCCATATGCACATTCAAGGGGTGAAAGCCACCCCTAAAGTTCACCCCCTAAAACCGTTTTTCTTAAATATCTCGTTTTCAACTCTATGTATTTTTTTTTTATGGAACAAAATGGAAATTATTTCTCGTTCAAAGGACAAGTAATGCACAGTGATTTAAGTAGTGGAGTTGCATCCCCTGTTTTCTAAGGGGTCAAAACACCTTTTTTTGGTCATAATTATGGAACGAAACATTATAAAATAACATAAAAAAAATAAGAAAAACATTTTTTAACACACACACACAATTAACAAATAAAGCTGACGTGTTTCGGCATATTCATGAATTTCACCCTTAAAGAAGGTAAAGTAGCCCTTAAAAGAAACATCAATAAATACATGTATCGAGTAATTCAATTTCGTAAAAAATTTGTATGTAAGAGTTTTTGAGGTCGCTGATTACGAATCCGTCATCAGATTGTGTTAATTCAAAATGGCGGATCCAATATGGCAGAGAAAAAAGTCAAAAAAGTTTTAATTTTAATGACAAATTGTATGCGAGGATTTTTGAGGTCGCTGATTACGAATCATCAATTTTTGAAAATTCAAATTATCCTGTGCTTTATAACCATACAGCCCCAAACCCCTAAATCTCAGACATGGCAGAGGCCTGTGCGTTATAACTATACAGTTTCAAACCTCTAAACATCAAACAGGCCGACTGCTTATGACTAAAACCGCACCACATCTAAACTGCAGGCAGACGAAAGGCCTATTCATTGTGGTATACTGGAAAACCATTCTTATAATTTACTTGTTTAAAAAATTATCGGTACGGTTTAACTTATGTATTTATTTATTTATTTATCAATTTATCAACGGGAATCACTCTCTTCTTACGAAAATAGTAACAAAAATAAATTAAGAAGTAGCCAAAGTTGATTAGTAATATAATAATTTTTTTTTTAATGAACCCTTATACATTAGGAGAATTACATTCAATGAATAAATCAAAAAAATTTATTTCTAATTCTCACAATCAATAAACAGTAAACAGTATATTAATACTATTATAGATATAATTTGTACTACTATCACGCTCAATAAATCTGCGAGATCCTGAAATATAATATTAAAAATAAACATCTTTAACTTTTAACATTGACTCGTTCAGGAAGGTGGTGTTCATTTTGCTCGTTATGACTTTAGTCAAAACAGTCTGTCTGGGGTTTGGGAGTTTGGGGTTTATCCGTTTAAAACACAGGCTTTTGGCCTATCTGAGAGTTAGGAGTTTGGGGTTTGTTGGTTTAAAAAAACACAGGCTGAATGCCTGTCTGGGCTTTAGGGGTTTGGGGCTGTATGGTTATAAAGCACAGGATAATTTGAATTTTCAAAAATTGATGATTCGTAATCAGCGACCTTAAAAATCCTCGTATACAATTTGTCATTAAAATTAAAACTTTTTTGACTTTTTTCTCTGCCATATTGGATCCGCCATTTTGAATTAACACAATCTGATGACGGATTCGTAATCAGCTACCTCAAAAACTCTTACATACAAATTTTTTACGAAATTTGATTACTCGATACATGTATTTATTGATGTTTCTTGTAAGGGCTGCTTTACCCCGTTTAAGGGTGAAATTCATGAATATGCCGAAACACGTCAACTTTATTTGTTAATTGTGTATGTGTTAAAAAATGTTTTTCTTATTTTTTTTATGTTATTATATAATGTTTCGTTCCATAATTATGACCAAAAAAAGGTGTTTTGACCCCTTAGAAAACAGGGGATGCAACTCCACTACTTAAATCACTGTGCATTACTTGTCCTTTGAACGAGAAATAATTTCCATTTTGTTCCATAAAAAAAAAATACATAGAGTTGAAAACGAGATATTTAAGAAAAACGGTTTTAGGGGGTGAACTTTAGGGGTGGCTTTCACCCCTTGAATGTGCATATGGACCGATAAAAAAAAAAAAAACACGTGTCTAATATTTTTTTTATACTCTACAACATATTAAAATTTCATCAAAATCAGCGTCTAACAACTCGTGTACTTTCCTTGTTAGCGGTGAAGTTTGCAATGGAAGAACGTTACGTATTTGTTTTATTCTTTGTATTATGCTATTTTTAACTTCGTCCTACGAACCTTTTGCGCTATTCTGTTTAAAGAAAATATTTATAACGTAGGGATCTTTTAAATCGATGAGCCCTTAAATCTGGGGATCTTCGTTGCAAGGCGGTTCTCATAGGTCGGTGTAGCATTTCAGTATGTTACAATTGAAAAAAAAGTTTAGCACGCAAGCAATAAAAATGATAAATCCTTTAAAAAAGTTTAAATGACATGATTTTTTTGCGTTACATAACTTGTTCAGTTACTTTTACTACATATATTTATGTTTGTAATTTTTTTTTGAAATACACTAATATGAAAAAATTCTACAACAGATATTTCCAATATTTCCAAGCATTCGTTTCGGATCGATATATAGGAATATCAATTTACCGACTGCGCGTGCAGCTGTGATACATTAAAAATAAAATAAACCGTATACATTCACGGACGTAGCTAATTTTGAGGCTTTTAGTTTACGTTTCAGCGCAGAGATTACTTGAAAAGAGAGTATTCATGACTCTACGAATCGTAATTTTGTTTTTCTTCTAGTGCCGATGACAGTCTAACCGTTAAGGGAGAGCGAGCAAGAAGGAAAACGAAATGATAATGTCGGAAAAAGAAGAAGATTACAACATTACATCGATGTATCTGGCTATTTCGAATGACCGAACCGAAGAAATACACCGACTTCTTCAGACCGGAGATGACATTAACGTACGACTGATGCTGGACTACACGCCGATTTGCTTAGCCTGCCAACTGGGTCACTGGTACAGTTTCGCGACATTGCTCGAGTACGGGCCCGATCTGCACGTCCGAACGGACAACAAAGCCACACTGCTACACCTGACCGTTGACGGCGGTAACTATCGCATACTGGACTATCTGTTGACGAAAAGCAATTTCGCACAGTCGGGCGATATAAACGCCTGTACGGTGAACGGCGAGACCGCTCTGTTCGTAGCCATTAGTCGAAACCGGACGAATATGGCCAGGTTACTGCTGGAGCACGGCGCCTGCGCGAATGTCGTTTGCCGTCGGTACACCGGCTTCAAGGACATCGAAACGGAAGTGACCGCTCTGCTGGTGGCCGTTCAAAATGATAATTTGAACGCGGTCAAGATGCTGTTGAACGCCGGCGCGGACCCGCAACCGGAAGTGAAAGACTACTTCAGTCCGTTACATTTCGCCTGTTTCAACGGATCGATGAAGATGGTGAAGTTTCTGCTAACGCTCGGCGTCGACTACAACGCGGCCAATACGGAGAACGAGAACGCGTTGCACTACGCGCTTCAGAACGGACATCGAGATGTGTCGAGATTGCTACTGTCGCTCGACCGGATCCGGTACGATTCGAAATCGCATCTCGGATATACGCCGCTGCATGTGGCCTGCGAAATCGGGTGCGGCGAAATGGTCGCCTCGTTACTGGAGCGAGGCGCCAATATTAACGAGCGCGGTTTCGTCGGAATGACGCCGTTACATTTTGCCGCCAAGAACGATCGGTACGAGGTGACGCGCCTGCTGCTGGCCAACGGAGCCGACGTGCGCATTAGGAACATCGAAAATTGGACGCTACTGCATACGGCGGCGTTCTGTCGATCGTCGATGCGAACGATCCGTCTGCTGATGGACAACGGCTGCGACCGAGACGTCGACGCTAGAACGAAAGACGGTCGCACGGTGCTACACATGGCGGTCGGTAACGATTACAGCGAAGCGTTACGCTATTTCGTCGCGGAGAAAGGAGCCGCGATAAACGTGGCCGACGAATTTAACTGGACTCCGGTACATTACGCGGCCTTCGAATGTAAACTGGAACCGTTACGATTCCTGCTGTGCCGCGACGACGGCGTTAACGTGAACGCGCGCACCAACTTGGGCAGCACTCCGCTGCACATCGCGACCGAAGAAAATCATCCGGAAGTCGTCGAACAGTTGCTCGACCATGCGGCCGACGTGAACGCAACGCAGCTGAACCGTTGGACGCCGCTTCATTTCGCCGTGTTCAACGGTTACGAGGACATCGTGATCATGCTGCTGCAACGCGGCGCCGATGTGAACGCGACCGAATCCCGTTATCAGCGGACCGCGCTACATATGGCCGTTCAGAACGGCAACGTGAAGCTGATTAACGCGCTACTCGATTACGGAGCGGACTTCAGCGCGCGCATGCACCAGTCTCTGAGCGCGGTGCACCAAACGGCCATCCTGCAGAACAGCGCGGACGCGATAAAAGTGCTCGTCAAGAACGGCGCTTACGTCGACGGCAAAGTGCAGTTGGCCGACCGAATTCTCGGGCCGCTGGAGCTGACGAAAAATCAGCCGGACGGACCGGTCGCGAAATATCTGAAATTGTGCGAGGATTTTTTCGGCGCCATCAAAGCCGGCAACGTTGCCACCGTCCAGCGTTGCCTGAGCGACGGAGTGTACGTCAATTGTCGCAGCGTGCGATACAAGACGCCGCTAATCTACGCCTCGTGGAAAGGCCATACGAAAGTGGTCGAGTTGCTGCTCCGGTCCGGAGCCGATCCTGCCATTTCGGTCGAAGAGCGTAACGTAACCGCGCTCCATTACGCTGCCAAGTGTAACCGGCCGCTGGTGATGATGTGCCTGTTAAAATACGGCGCCGTTTTCAACGCTGGCCGTCGCCAGCGAAACGCTACGCCGCTCGACTTGGCTCGCAAAGAAGGCAGCCTGGAGGCGATAAACTTGCTGGAGAATATCGAACGGCTCTTCGACGACGTCGGCAACGCGACCAGAAGCGCCGATTTCGAAGCGTTCTTAAAACGCGTTAAACGCAAAAATCGCGACGAATACTACGCGTTTACTAGAATGCGCCACGATGAAAACGGCAAGACGCTAATGGAACTTAAATTTCCGAACAGATTCCGAACGGTGAACAATCGCTGAAACGTTTTCACTCCAGATGCAATCACAACAGCGGCTCTAAATATCTGTTTGTCTTTTGTCTAAAGAACGTCGAGAAAAAAAAAAAAAAATGGTCGGAAATAAGGAAAAAAAAGTACATTTTCCGGCGCTCGAAACATCCACATCCGGAGGTTTAGAAAAATCCGTTTTCTCGGTACAATGAATGTATCGCAGGTGTACCAAGGATGCCGGCAATGGTTTTGTCTTATCGAAAAGTGCGATTTCGCGTAAGTGAAAAAAAACTAAAAAAGACACACAAAGTATCTCTTTCATTGATGTTTCTTTTGTTTTTTTTTGTTCTTTATTTTCGAATTATTTGTAAGCAAGTATTGAATAGTTTCAAATAGGGCAAGATTAAAAAAAAAAAAACACGGTCGATCGTAATTTCCGGGAAAACCATACACCTGCGATGAAAATAAATCTGCTCATTGGATTTTCAGAGTGTTGCAACATACGACGACTAATTTAATCATCGGTAATCTTCTAATATTCCGCACTAAGCAGTTCCGTTCTATTAGCATGCACCGAAACAGTTTTATAATTAGTTGTTTCAGAACATTGTTTAACCGCTATCAGAGCTTTATCAGCTCACGAACATACGCTTTAATATTATCGATATAAATAATGATAACTAGGTTCAAAATTACCTGATAGATCTTGATAAAATTTTAGATTTTGATAAGCTCGACACTATTTACGAATTGTCACGACCATGTTAGAGGGAGTCAAGATATTAAAGTTTCTGTTCAAGCATCAAATACGTATGTTCTCTTATGAGAAGAGATCATGAATATTCAGCGCACTATTTTAAAATAAAATCATTAGTCATACGTATATTGTGTGTACGCGTACATGAATAGTACTTTTACAATGTATATTTTTTATCGTTAACTTAGAAACAGACCAACACAGACAGAGTACTTTCTTATATGTATATTATTAATTCGATCAGCTTTTGTTTTACACATCAAACTATTATTATATTCCGTAATTTTCTAAATACTAATTGAAAATTTAAAAAAAAACGCAAAATACACGATTTTATTATTATTAGTTATATAATATATAAAATCGTATATTTTTCGCACTGTGTTTTCCAAAAAAATTCCACCCAGTATTTAAAACTTTACGATACAATTGGTTTATTAAAAAACCAGTCAACATATCAATTTTTTAAATATTTTCATTTTTATATAAAAAGAAATTTTCTAATCGTTTATTTACGAGCCCCCACAAAATTCTGTTATTACTTATCCCCATGTGTTTAAAAATATTTATTCGCTTTAATTGATTTCGACATACATACTTTGTGTCCGAATTTGCTTTCCTTAATAAACAAAAAATATCCTCCGCTCCAGCTCATGTGTTTTTTTTTGTTTTTTTTTTGGGAGGGGGGGGGGGGGGCTTATATGCAAGACAACCCATTGGCGATTATATTAGAGCAAAGTTAAATTACAATTCTTGATGACATTATAAATGAGTATGTAATATTATCGTAATATCCTATATGAGGCGGTATTATTTGTAGCCAAGAACGAACTTATTTCTCATGGAAGGTCTACTCTAAGATAAACCAATATGAATTTGTATAATACTGTTTGAGTGTTTCTATATCGGCTGCATTCGTAAAATAAATGGTCCGCGCCAACATATCTCTATCATCCGGGTATGGACAAAAAAGAGACTGACTAAGCCCCTACTTATTAACATTTACAACGTATAAGAGGGGCCGCTACTTTTTTTTTCTCTTCAAAATAAGAATTAATGTGAACAATTATACCAATATTAATAATTATAAAAATAGCATCCTTGTCAATTAAAACTTTATATGTAAATGAAGATATATTAAAAATATCAATAAATATTAAAATTATAGAAAATCAATGATTTTAAACCTATGAATATTCCAATTCCTTTTCTCGGGTTTTTAGATTTTTTAAAATTTTTTCTCTCTCCTATAGAAAAAACAAAATCCGTATACAGAAAAAACTACGTCATTTTCAAATATTTCACTTTTTCTTTTTTTTAATACCTCGATATAGCCCGATAAATAAGATTTCAAATTAATTTAAACTTTTACTTCTCGTTATAATACCATAATTTTTGTTTTTTTTTCCTCCTTTGATTATCAGCGCAAAATCCAGCGAGATGATTTATTAACCGTATTATAGATTAAATGTAAATATATTACGAGTTTTGCAATCATTTTTAATACTTTCAAGCGTTTTTTATTAAACGCCCGTATTTCTGTATGTTCTTCAAATTTTGTGACGGCACTTCCAGTTTCCCTGATTAATAAAATTCTTCGATTTGTTTTCCGGAAAATGGCCTCTTTGTGTAGCGTTTATTACCATTTTTGTCCTCAGGGATGTCATCACAGAAATCGGTGTGATAGTTAAACATTTTTATTATTATTATTATTATTATTAATTATCCGTTCGTATGTATTTTTATCATTGTTTTTTAAATTTACATTTATAATCGCGATAGGCCTCTTAAAAATCGTATCCTTAACATTGCTGTGCTAGGGGATTTACACTATTCCTGCTCGATGTACCGTGAGGTTGCAATGAAATCGATTTATTTTTACCGTATTTACCTTTACCGGACCTCTTTCATTATCTTTTCCCGAGTTTTCTATAACGCCTCCATCGACTTTAGATACAACTTTTTACTTCAACAAAGCCGAAACCATTAACCACTTTCTCAAAAATTATCCAAGAACTGAATTCTACCAAAGATTGAACTTTACCGATTTTTGTTAATGAAAACAAGTTATGTCTTCCGATCGACCGTTCTACTACCCCCTAGCGTTCTTTTATTTTCTCACCTAATTTTCAACGATTAAATATTTATTTCTAATTTATTTGTTTTTTTTTTTGCGTAATTACGCATACACGGTGGCCACTAAAATTCCCAGTTTTCCCGGTCCGATTTCCTGATCACTAGAATTGTACAAAAGGAGAAATGGAATATTTTCGTTACTATTGATAACATTTGACCGCCGCAGCATATTTTATATGAATAAAATAGAACTTCGTAATTTATTTCGAAATGATTTTTTTTTATTAAAAATATCGTTTTTGGCTATTATTCTCGATTAAGTGGCCACCCTGGCATATATGATATATGCGTATATCAGGAAATTCTATATTTCTGTCACATGCATAATACGTTGAAACTTTCCTGTTTATGTCTATTAACTTTTATACGTTCCTTAGAATTCGACGAAACGATTCACGATTTAATAAAGCTAAACGGAAATCGTAAAACGCAATGGAGACACAAATTTTGGTAAAACAAGTTGAAAATCCGAATACAGTTATTGGATAAAGAACCTCGTATTTCAGTCTAATTTTTACACAGTAATTTCGAACATTTCCGATGTATAAAATGCAATGCGATCAAAAGTATTTCGATTGCTCAGAAGGAGAAAAACTGAAAAATATAGAAATATGCGTGTGCACACATAGTGAGAAAGCAGTTCGTTTTAGCTCAACAGATTGTTTGCACGGGTTACGGTCAACTTAAAAATCTGACAGCAGTAAGGGAATTCTGTTTTCTGACTTCGAATTTACTTTCCTAGCTCTCATTTGATTTCAGACTATACTGACCGCTAAAGAGTCTAGCAGTCAACAAGTTCAACGAGTGATGATAATGAACGGTTATTATATAGTTGAAGAATACAGGTAGGCAGCGTAATGCTTTATTTCACCGATAGCGGTGATTGTGTATTATTTTCCGTTTAAGCGAGACATTTAAACAAATTCAACAAAACAGTTCGAATCGGTCGAGACCGTTAAGGTCATTTCAGTCGGAAAGGATAAGATTCGATAGGTGAGCCTTCCGCGGCAAGAACCATTCGAGCGGTGCAGTATCGCACTAGAAAATTTCACGGGTTCGGCGCTTTTTTATTTTTATTTTAAAAATTACCGTCTGATTTATTTACTTTATTTATTATTTTAATAAAATATTTTTCAGCGTCCGGGTTTTCTCTTACGCTTCTTTCGATTGCTCTAATGTCGAGACAAACTGCGCTTGCAGATAAATCTGAAGCGTCGATAAAGCAACCTGGCACAAACCTACGCATCGGCAGCGCGCAGTCTGCGCACCTGTTTCCGCGTGAAATATGCCTCGGTATAACTTTCAATACAGTAAGTTCCCGTTACCGCTAATAGTTTAAATATTGCACTTTATCGTTAAATATATTATTTCTCTAGTCATTACAGCAAACTTTGAGAAATGCTTCGGCGTTTTGAAAATGTTGCCGCAGAATTTTTTCGATACAGCTTTCAAGAGCTATTATTACTTTTAAGAGAATTTACACGTACTATGTTGTGTAAATGTTTCATGCATTTTTCCTTTTCATTTTTGTAATAGAACGCATTTAAGTTTATATAGAATGTAATTTATTGTTAGTAAATGTAATTATTATAATTATTTTCAATATAAAAGTAAAAAATAGAAAAAATAGAAAAAAAAATTGTTACATAAAAAAGTGCGCGTCTGTTCACCGACTTTTAAGTTTTAGTAATACTGATTTTATATGCGTGCTTGCTTATTCACTTTTTCGTATAGAGTTGGAAATGCTTTCCAACATTGATACTTTTCGCGAACTTTATCGTACAGCTCGTGATCGTACATTTTTCTAAATTCGTCTTCTTCAAGATACGTGCCGCTGTACAAAAACTGATACCTGGCAGAAATAAAAAAGTAACAAAAAATTACGAACACTTTCCTAGAG
Organism: Icerya purchasi; assembly: GCA_039619475.1. Classification (NCBI taxonomy): domain Eukaryota; kingdom Metazoa; phylum Arthropoda; class Insecta; order Hemiptera; family Monophlebidae; genus Icerya; species Icerya purchasi. The sequence continues at coordinate 30,048,358 of CM077116.1, read as the reverse complement.
ATATGGAACAGTATTTATTTATTACTATTATTTATTACTATTATTATTATTGTAATTATTATTATTATTATTATTATTATTATTATTATTATGATTATTATTATTGTAATTAATTAATATTATTACTGTTATTAGACCTAACGTGCGGAGAACATTTAATTTTTCGCCGGTGCATTCGAAATGTCCAAGGAATTATGAGAATAACTAGGATTTTTCGAGATAATTTTGTCACTTTTCGAGGAAAAATTTCGTTACTAAATAGAACTATATAATTCGAACTATCGACCTATGCAAAAGTTTTATTTAACAGTTTACTTCAGGTATAATCCGTCGCTCTTTTTCCTTTTCTCTCTTTCCTTTTTTCTAGTATCCTCAGAAAAATAACCGTCATTCATTAAATAATAATCATTTTACGATTACAAGAAAGCTACGAACTAAAGTTTAGTCATGGTAAATTTAAATCGGCCTAAGGAACACCAAAAATTATGTTGCAAGTAAAAAAATTACTATATTTAAATATCGTTATGGTTTATAGTTTTAATGTTGTAAACCGTAATGAAATAAAGTCGCGAAAGAAGGAGTAATCGAAAGGATTATCTAAACATTAAGCTCTCTCGTTCCAACGGAAGATACAAACTGAACTTGATATAACTTTTGCCACCACTGAATTTTACTGCAGTGTTACACGCGGAAGTCTTCAGCACTTCCCGAGATGACATCATAGCACAATAAAATAAATTCAAGTAACATTGCAACTTTTTATTGCTTATAACACGATCGAATTTGAGAAATAAATAAAACTTTACATAAAATGTACAACGATAAGACCGCGAGACTATAAAAAAAATTAAAAGAACTACGATTCTAATAATACCAAAGATAGTAAATAACTGAGTATCGTGAACAAAATTTTCGGCTGTCTAAACTCGACGACAACAGTTCAAAAAACATGATTATTAAAGCGACTCGAGGACGAAGTGAACTTACTTTAATTCTCGTAAAATTACCCGAAAATCATATCGATAACCAGTTTTGCTTGCGGGAATTACAAAATTCTTCGCTTATGGACACTCGGAAAATATCGAATTCGTGCGATAAACCGCATCATTAGTCCACTCAAAATTCGAGTATGTTGGTTTAAACCGTTTTTATACATCACAACACATGGAATAGAGAAGCATACACTTAAATGTGTATATTCTTGGTTTCAGATCGCGCATCGAACTACGTTGAGTTTATCAAACACCGATCGCACATGTCAACATCCGCTCGAAACGAATACATGATACATTCGGTAAATTGGTGTACCGTACTAGCTAAATACGTTTATAAATGTAGACGTATGATAACGCTAAATTAATGAGATTATACCATATTCCTTCGAATTTAAGACGCATCGTAATTACTAAGTATTTAGGAAAAGGGTATTTGGAAGAAAGGGACTTGAAATAGACACTTCCAACTTGCTGTGGTCCAGATAGTACATTAACATTCCGTGTGTAATCCATCAATATCATCAAACAGTTAGATTATTCTAATTTCTCGGTACTTTTCCTCATGCTGACCATTAGCTAATTGTAAATGATTGCGATATTCATCCAATACAGCTTGGTTTTCTTCATCACTGACGTTAATTGTAACGCTAGTTTTACCAACGAGTTTGCCACAGACGTCACACAAATCATATGTGGGTTTCATCACAGTGATGATGTATGGACAATAAGTTTTCTGTAACTGTTGAAATGCTCATAATTTAATGACACTCGAATAGCAGGTTGGCAGTTGTTTACATATCGTTGATAAAAAGTAGATTTATTTTCGTTGGATGGTATTTTTTAAAAAAGGGTTAATACCTCCAATAATTAGGTAAACGACCAGGGGCAAAGTGATAGCTACAGACTCTGCATATTGACGAATAAATACAATAATTTCTTTCACTTTTTCATCGGAAATAGCACCCTTACGATTCACTTGGCTACATAAGCCACGTTCGTATATTTAAATACCGCCGCATTCGTTAAAGTGAATGATAATATTTCTAAAAATCGTTTAATACCGGCATTGTACACAAATAAAAAGAATTTACGGCATACTAACGCACAATGAAAATAATACCGTATTACTTCGAATTTAAGACGCACCCATTATTTTAGCCCTTCAATCGAGTAAAAAAAATGTGCGTCTTAAATTCGAAGGAATACGGTATATCGTTTCTACACTAGATCAAAAGTTAATACCAGATTAATTTAAAACGGAAATAAAAATAATAATTTTGAATTTAAAAAGATCGCGCTATATATATATATTATTAAAAACAGCCCAGACTATTTTAATACATCTGCTGGAAAAATAACGCGAATTAAAAAGTTCAAATATCTAGGGGAACTTATACAACAAAATGGACTAGAAGAAGAAGCAATGAATAGTAGAATATGTAAATTAGGTCGGGCATATCACTTGGTGAAGAATGTTTACGATGCATAGGAGCAAAACTAAGACATTATGTTACAGTTGTAAAACCAGAAGGGTTATATGCATCAGAAACGTTAAATCTAAACAAGAAAATATTAACAAATCAATTAAAAATAAGGGAACGGAGAATCTTGAGAAAGATTATAGGAGTTAAATGGAATGATGGACAGTTCAAATGGGTTTCGAACTATAAACTATATAGCAAAATTGAACCATTGTCCATATCAATAAGGAAAAGAAGATTATTATTTTACGGGCATATTACCAGAATGCAAGAGGACAGGTTAACCAAGAGAATTTATGAATTCACGAAAACGAAGAAAATAAGACCTGCATGGTTCAATGAATGTGAAAAGGATATGGAATTAATGGATGTTACTGAAACACAAATGTTTAATAAGGAATGGTTTCATAAAACAGTTGCGACGTCAATCTTTAAAATAGAACAAGTTAACCGGAAGAGGTCGCTTTCGATAAGCCATAAAAATGCCTTGATGGAGGGTCTCAAGAAATACTGGAAAGATGTTAAGGAAGAAAGAAGGAAAAGATGTAAAATGAAAACTTAGTTGTTTAGCGTAGCCCATGGAGGCTGAAATCGAAAAAAAAAAAAAAAAAAAAATATATATATATATATGTGTGTGTATGTGTAGATATATATGAGTATATATATAAAAACTCGGTCATTTTGGCCTCGAAAGAGCCTGTGCCACTTGACCCGTCTTGCTTACATTTCTGTCTCTTTCTCTTCTATATTTTGTATACAATGATCAAAATTTACAACGCAATTCTAAATCGGTCTATATGAATATAATAACATAATCGCAAAAATCCTATTCTAACATTTAACTTTCATTACATAAAATTAGGACATTTTTTCGTTACATAAAATTGTGACATTTTTCATTACAAAATCTAATAGGGGCCGGCCTAAGAATTACATTGTAATTACTAAATAGAAAGTCGGTAAAAATTAAAATATAACAAACGTTACATAAAATTGGAAAAATTTTTCTAATGAGGGGTAGCCTAAGAATTATATTGTACTCGTAATATATATACATATGTACACACATGTAAAGTAGGTAAAGTAAGTCCCCTATCTTTGACAGGGTAGCGGGGATTGTGAAATTAAGGTTCACAATGTACCAAGCCTAATGAATCTGATGAGAATATTGGTTGGGATCTGCCTTTATTTCCTCAGATTTTTCTGGTACTCAATTATTTCAGGCTGGGTAAACCTAAGAGCGACTTGGATTCAGAACGAGACAGCTCCCGAAGTTTGGTAACTCTTAACTACAGGGCTACCGCGGTACCATATGACTTATCGTTGATGGAGTTCCCGTCGGCAGTAACCGGATATTTCTATGCAGATGATCTAGCATTCGCGGTCACTTCTAACCATCGTCCCTCCATTTGTAAATACTTCAAGATTACAATCAACAATATTTTAACCTATATGGAAAAACATCTTCTACAGTTGGATGAAAACAAGACTAATTTATTAATCATGCACAGGAAACGAAAAAGGGACTACTACAATTCGCTACATCTCTCTATACCGAATTTTAAAATTAATATCGTCGAATCACTGAAATATCTTGGTATTACATTAGACTGTCGCTACAGTTTTAATCAACATTTCAAAAATTTGTCCAGTAAAGCTACAACGGTTCTAAATAAATTGCACTCCGTGTCTGGACGCACGTATGGGATGAGCACTAAACACCGTTTAATAATTTATAATATGCTAGTTGTTCCATTATTCACGTACTGCGTATTTATGTTTGAAGAGGCTTTAAAGCGTAAAAGCATTCAGGAAGTATTAGTTAAATTCCAAAGGAAATTTCTTTTGTTTATTCTCCGCGCGCATAGAACTACTTCCGGTGATGCGTTGCGAACAATAGCAGGACAATTGCTACTGCATTCCGTATTGCAGCATAAAATTTTGTATTTCAAAGGGTTAAATAATCTCAATTTGGAGTTGGATTTAAACAATAGATTTATTGAAATGCAAAATAGCTGGAACAATAGCTCAACTGGAAGATTAACATTTAGTTTCGTCCCCGAGGTTAAAACCAATCCAATCAAAATTAATAATATTAATACGTATGTGACGCAATTTCTTACTGGACATGGTAGATTTCAAAGTTATCTGCACCGTTTCCATCTAGCAGACACCAATTTGTGTTCCTGTGGAGATGCTCCTGAAACTGTCACCCATATCGTTAATGAGTGCGCCAAATGGAAATTCTTGTTTAAAGACGTAAATTGTTTTCCATTAAACAACGATAATTTATCAAAATTCCTGCACGCGGCGAATTTTATCATGGCTTCCAAATATTCGGATGTTGAAGATTTTTCATTTAATGTATAATTTTATTTTAATCTTTATATTGGTTAATTTTTGTCTCTTTCATTTTCTTTTTATTGTTTCCAATCCATGAGGTGTTCATTCAACTGAGATACTCATGGCTATGTTTCAATTACTGTGTATTTATGTTATTATTCACCAAATAAATAAATAAAAAATATATATATTAATTACAACGTAATTCTTAGGCTACCCCCATTCGAAAAAATGTCCCAATTTAATGTAACGCAAAATGTCCCAAAAAAATGTACCAAAAATTATCCCAATTTTATGTAACGCAAAATGTCCCAATTTTATGTAACGTTTGTTATATTTTATAGGATTTTTGTTATTGTTATTTAAAAAATGTTACAACTTTATGTAATGAAATATGTAACGAAAAAAATGTCTTAATTTTATATAATGAAAGTTAAATGTTAGAATAGGACTTTTGTGGTTATGTTATTTTTTTTTTTGTGTTGATGCCAGTAAGAATTACGTTGTAAATTTTGATCATTTTATACAAAGTATAGAAGAGAAAGAGACAGAAATGAAAGCAAGAGGGGTCAAGGGGCACAGCCCCTTGCGAGGCCAAAATGGCCGAGTTATATATATATATATATATATATATATGTATGTATATATCGCATTTAAAGGTACAACTTATGATTCACACAACGATTGAATTAAATACGAAGGTCGTGTTAATAGTAATATTTAAGTAAATAAAAATACTACGTTATTTTATCGCTATAAATAATAAACTGAAAATAGATAGAGGTATAATATTTTTGTTTCGTGATCAAATATATTTATTCACATTATACGCACAGCGATTTTAAATATTTCGTTAATTATAATTCACTAATCACTTATGGCTTATGAATATTTGGTTTTACTTCAATGCACAGATTAGCACGATGAACACGAATGCAATTGTCATACTACAAGCATATTATTGCTATAATTTTAAATATTTGCAAAACTCATCACTGATTTAATATTCGGATAAATTCGAGAAAAACTCAGTCAACAGGTACTACATATATACACGTATGGGTGCGCGGATGTGTATATATAACAATCCAATAAATATAAAAATTTTATGCATTCAAATTAGTAGATCTTTCAATTAGTGCGTTCAACCTTTCTAAGATCTATATAATGTTTAAGAAACAATTAATTCAAGTCGACGTTACGTGCAACTATTTAAGTTGTATTAAGCTAACGAAAATTACGCCTATCAGTGCAACTACTACTACTTTGGTTTAAATATAAGGCTAAAATCATGTATTTAAAAAAAAAAAGAAAAAAAACCATAACATTACTACTTCACTTGTTTTTTCTACTAAGTATCTTTATTTTAAAAATGAATAATACAGTGTGTTACTATAAGAAAAGAAAAAGATAAAGAAAATGTTACGAATTTATCTAACTTTAAAACATGTATTGATATTAGAGAACGTATCGATCACAACAATACGGATATTTATTATTTCAGTGTCAGTCAAAACATAGCATAAAAATTGCAATGCCTCGTTTGCATAAAAACGGTGATTAAAAACTTATAATTCCAATACGCAGCCAATTTACTTAAATACTGCTTTAAATGAACTTTTAAAAGTCGCACACTTAAACATCATTAGAAAATTATTTGCGCGCTTCATTAGTAAAATTTTTTTTCTGGTTTCCTCAGAGTTCAAAACTTTTGAAATAACTTTCGAACGAACAATTCTATATTAAAAAATCAATTTGCCACGTTCGATGATATGAAAAATACAGTTTTGTATATTTCCCCAAAAATAATCTTTATCCAACTCTGCGTTTTTCTTAAAATTAAAATTTACTAAATAACATGTGTACGTAACACCATTGTAATATAGACTGGTCAAAAGGCGAGAGCTGGGCAAAAAAACCAAAAAAACATTGCAACAAATAATAGAAAATTAAGAAACACAGCAAACTGCAGTAATAGGTGTTGATTAAATTTAAAAATGGCTTAATTTGCCAGTGTTGCAGTTGCGTTATTCCTTTTTTCGCGGATGATGGATAGTGTTCGAAAACATTCCCGATTTTAAATCTTTTTATCTTTACCTATTATATCGCTCGTTTATTAAAATAGTATTTTATATTTTCGTTTATCGTAGATTAATTTTATTAAGCATGCTTTTGTAAAGTAAAACGAGTTCAATAGCATCTTAACAGAGTACTAAGATGCCGAAGTTAAAGTTCGACAATGAGTCTAACATTGGACAGTTTCTTTTCATGATCGGCTTTTTACGCCTAGAAATTTCTCTGATATAACTAATGCCCGATTTCAGATTACGCATATATTCCCTAGGAAAACGGTTTATGTCTAGAACGGAAGAATCTCGGTGATCTTTAGTTTTTGCTAGCCGAACATGTTAACTACTACGCTATCGTGCTGCCTGTTAAACTTCAGTTCACATTAGCGAGCATAATAAACAATTTAACATTTATTTCCGATGCTTTGTGTTAAAATATTTTTGACGTGGCAGGCAGAAAAATTGTTCAAATTAGAATCTCCTTCTAATCTCTGTGAAATTGTCGTTTTTATCAAGCGAGTATTATTAAGAAACGAATTATTTAGACACGGATTGAATTAATAGGGAAAAAATCTAAAAAAAATAAATTATTCAGTATGATTTTGTTTTACAATATTCTTTAAATGGACGGTACGGAAAATATTAAGGTCTGTAAATTTTGCATATACAAATTTAAATAAATCTATCTGATACAATGTTTTTTAATAGTTTCTTGAACGTAGTAAAACTCCTAAAGCCGGAAGTTTTTAATAGGAATTCTGCGGTTTACAGAAGAAAAACGAATCGAATTACACACTTTTCATTGCTTCACTTTGTTAATATTACTGGTAGCTTTTCCATTATTGCCGAACTTTTCGTTATTAACTTGGGACTAGTGTCGCTTAATATTAATTATTAATTTTATATTAAGTAAAGAATCTACACATTTTCTTGTTTTTTTTTTTTTTTTTTTAAATTCTGTTACAAAAATCTTCTCTATTGTGATTAAAATAATCAAACGAAATGGCAATGAAAATGTAATTATTAACGCGAAAGAAATTTAAAGCAAGACATTTTTGAGAAAATGATGATGTGAAATTTTCTCTTCGACATCAAAGCGAAATATCATGTTTTTTCCGTATTCCGTTGTAATCAATATAATCGAATTGTCGGAGAAGATTTAATGAACCGATGGAAATGAACAGCTCGTCACTGAACTACTGCAATTCCAATCTAAACTTTTACGGCAGAGCTCCAATATTAAAACACGCTCAAGAACGCATGGGCGTAGCCAGGAATTTTTCCTAGGGGCCGGGGGGGGGGGAGCTGACCAGCTGAATATATATATATGTATGTATATGTATGCGTGCACATATAATCATATTATATTAAAAAGTTGATTTAAAATGAATAACTTAAATAAATATATAATCGAAATAAATAACAGCTTATTTAAGAAAGGGATTTATTTACAGATCACTTAATTTTCAAATACTATGCAAATCCGTACCAAAGAATCAAAATACTTCAAAATAGGATACAGTTTATTATAATATACTTTACTGATTTATAAATTTCTTATATAAGTTCCAATTTTCTGTCTTTTTCGCTGAATCGATTCAAGATTGCCTTAGAAGTTATGGTGGTATTGACTATTTCATTCTCTATAATATGAAAAAAAGACATTGTAAAAATCTATTTTGGAGCATAGTTGTTCTTAACCAGAGATTTTATTCGCCTCGTTAGAGAGAAACTTGTTTCGTAACTGGTGGAGCTCACTGGAATTAGGTCGAAATTCTTTTTTAATATGATTTTTTAAACTTTCTGCATTTATTCTACAATTTTTTAACTGGAGTTTCATTATTGTAGTTTCCGTTTTTTCGTGCTACAGGATCAATTTTTAAAATTGTCTTGTAATTATTAATAAAATCCTCTGCTTTCTCCACATCTAATTTAAGAAAAGCATCTATTGCCTTTGCTAATGGCAGATTTTCAAACCGCAATTTTAAATTGGTATTTATGTTGTCTATAACTTGGTTATAAATATTTATTTTCCAGTAGTCCTTCGATTGCGTGTCGGATGGCCTGCATGCGCATTAATCACGGTATCAATTTCGAAGTACTTGTACTTTTACACTTTTCAAATTTTTCTCCCTGTGACATTTAGACGATTCTTCTGGAGGGGGCAATGACTTTTCTAGGGTGGGCAGTGCCCACCCTTGCCCCCTTCTAGCTACGTCCATGCAAGAACGTATGATATGTTTCAGCACAGTTACAGCAGTGAGTGCAGAAAGTCCATCAATGGTGAAAACGTTAAAATCATACCGAGCGGAAAGGCAAAGAAAAAATGGTGAGCGTAGTTCTCACATTTGTGTATCTAATTACGCGCATAAAACAACTACTACTAAAAAAACATCTAAGAAAATCGGATCGCAGCAAATTCGCTATTTCTCGCAGCGATAAACGGTGATATATATATATGATTATCTTTGCTAACATTTCTAGTATTCTTGCGGCGCAAAATCTACCTTTCAAAACTGAAAGTAAGTTCTACAACCACAGCACTCATTTTAGTGTCACATATTTCATTTCAGTTGTAGCCTAGTTACATTAAGCAAACTTCTTACAAAACTTCCGTGTAAGGGCTGACTCTAACACAGCACCGACATCTGCAATTACCCATTAAACACGTGCACGGTGTTCTCTTTAACCTTTGTAATAGAAAGTTTTGAAGAAGCGTTACTTACCTTATGCAATTTGGTAACGTTTTAATTATGAAAAATAATGAATATTCTTATTTCAATGAACAACTTCACAAATTCGCATCTAATTACGAATAATGCTGGACACGCTGGTTGTGGTCCAGGGCAAATATACGTACGTAGATAGATGACGACTTACTGAATGGAATCTGCCTTGTATGAAAATTTAGTATTTTTCATTAAATCGATATTGAAGAACCTCTCTTTTTATTTCAAATAATTATAATATTTATCCACTCTGGCTCCGTGATAATGCGAGAAATAATAATTCGAATTTTCTCCTTTTGATAAATGTGTTAATAGATCAATACGAAAAATGTTCATATTTTGTTAATGCGCGGTGATTATTAAATCGCGTTTTTAATTGCACACACACACACACACATACACTTTTACACTACTTGTATCGATTTTGTTCAGGCATTTCGCCTATTCAGTCCTATCAGAGTTTTAGAAGATCGGGTAATTACTCATAATCTACGCTTTAAAGTTATTTCAATAAACAGTTTTGAATTTGAATTTATCAGGTTTATCGATAGATTAATAAAGTCAACATGTTCAAATATGTAACCTCTTTTATATGCCCCGTATACTGCAATATTAAATGATAGAATAATTTTAAGAGCTATCAACACACGCACACACACATACTTACACGCAATGGCTACCTTCAAAATATCGAGAGTTCATTCGGTACAGCGAATAAAGGTACACTTAACAGTCTGCCGATGATGAAGGACATTTAATAATCAATTCATAAACTCGTAATAGAGCTCTCACAGTGTTTGATGCGATAATTCGTTTCGTTATAGGTGTTTAAGTAAAGTTATAACCCTGTTGAAGCCTGTAGATTTTATGAAAAATTTTATTCCACAAATAATTATTCCCCATCATATAATTATCTCCAACTCGAAAATGTCAATCTTCACCACCGACCCTTGAGGGACGTTCGTTCGATGAAAAAAGTGTGTTGCGGACTCACTTTTTTTAGTCATACATGAAATTGCTTTCGATATTCCCACTAAAAAAATACCTTCAACACTTACAGCTATTTCGATAATAGCATCTATTCGAACTGATAGCTGATCTCACGTTTGTCTTTGTTACTACGGTTACAGGGTACACACTAGACGTGTAATCGGATGCTAATTTGCTAACGCGAGTTGTTGACCAGTAATTCTAAATAGTGAAAACTCGCAGAGTTCGACATTTCTGCCTTTATTTCAAGAAACTGTCGTCTCTGTCAATAGGTAATAGATTGTTTTATAATACGATGATATCATCGGCGAACCGGTAAGTAACTTCGATCAAACTCTTAGTATTCCATATTAACTCTGAGTCACCGAACATACCGAAGAAGTTGTGTTGGGTAATAATAGCAATAATAACTTATTTTACACGAAAAAAAAAAAAAAAAAAAAGTAATTTTGTCCACATCATAACGTGGTGGAACAAATTTATACCTATTTTCATTAAACAGACTGTACGTGTCGTCAGCAATAATTTTCAAAATACCAGAAAGTGTTAATCGGCGACAGAAATGCAGCCCGTAATCGATGCGACACATTAAATTAGTTCTATTTTAAATTTATCAACTTTAAAAAACCGTACCCGTTGCGTTGTAAAAGAATATTTTCCATGAGCATAATGGTTTTTTGATAATGATACTTTTTCGATTTCGGTTCACCGTAAATTCCTACGTCAACATGCATATCGCAACTTCCGTTGTTTAACCGCACCATTCCCGGTTCGTTGTAGAATTTAATCGGACACAGCCATAACGGATAAACCTGCGAAGAAATACGGTTTTTATCATTTTATTTCTCCGTCAATAAACTGCGCCGAACCACCATAATGAAAGTAAAAGAATATCGCTTGATTGCGTTTTTTCAAAAATACACGAAAAGTAATATTTTTTCAAGTCACTCCGACTTAATTTCTCCGTTTATTAAAATTAAAAATATTCTCTCGGAAAAAAAAGGCTCACCTTTATATGTTCATCTATAAGCGACAATAATTTCTGTAAATCTGCTAAGGGAACTGATAAATCTTGAACAATATGATTTTCAATGTACAGCTGCTTAATCGTTTCCGTCTGCGTTTTCTTTAGGAAAGATATTTTAGGAGGCATCGCCCAACCAAATAACGCGCGGAATATTGCATTATTCCCGAACGGAATTATATCCTGAAAAATATTTTTGCACAATATAACAACTCTTCTAACTGTCGTAGACCGGTAAGAACAGGGGGAAATTTAAATAAACTAGTCTCGCGTGACTTCATTTATATTTATTTAGAACCACCCTTTTTTTTTCTTCTTTCCATCGATGAACGATGTGTGGACCTGTTTGAAAAATTTGTTTTGTTAAAAAAATAAAATTAAAAAAAAAAAAAAAAAAGAATCACGAAACTAAAATCGATTCATAGAATTTTTAAGGAAAAAATTCTGCGATAAATATTTCTATTGTAAAAAAATTTCATATTCCAAAAATTTAATTACGACAAATACACAATTAAAATATAATTTATTAGACGCGCGAATAAGTTCTCGCCGTTTCACCGCCAGATGACCGTATAATAAAAATTGTGTATATAGTTTAAGATGGCGACGGATGTATATTTAAATACTATGTTTTTAAAGTCAGTGCGTGCCACTCCGCTGAAGTGTAAACAATATTTTTTTTTTCTTTTCTTTTTTTTTCGTAGGGTGAAACGTGTCGAATTTTATGTCAAATAAAAATCGCAGTATTTGCGAGAAATTTTACTGAACTACTTTATTCAAAAGAAACCCGCAGCTGAGAAGCTCATAGAATCCTCTTGCGGAAACCTCTATGATGCTTCGTCGGGAAGAACATGCAAAGATCGGTTTAACCGCTTTAAAAATGATGACTTTGATGTTGCATCAAAAAAATTTTAAGACGAACAATTGGAAATAGCATGAAGATAACCAGATACAATCTGAAGTGACAAAATCATTAAGAATATGTAGTTGATCGAACAACGGTTTCGAAATGTCTGACAGCATTGAAAATGATACAAAAGGAACGGCCTTACGAGACTTGAAGTCGAGAGCTGTGGAAAGACGTCTCTTTGCGCGTGAAACTCCGACGGCAAAAAAGAGGAAGTTCCTTACATCGTATCGTGACCGGCGATGAAAAATGCCTATACTACGAGATAATCCCAAGCGTAAAAAATCCTTGAATTAGACCCGGCCAAGCGCTCTAGCATGGGCACCAAAGCGGAATATCCACGGTTCTAAGTTCTTGTTCTGCATTTGCTGCTGGGCGTAGTATATTATGAAAGCATTGAACGGCTCTGCAATACAACGAGAGAAACGTGACAAGGTAATTTTGCAGCGTGATATCGCATCAGCGGTCAAAAATCCCATCCCACTCGCCATACTCTTTAGACGTTGCTCCTTCTGATTACTCTCATGATTGGCCGAGCAGCACTTCGCTTCTCACGAAGATAGAAAAAAATAGATTAGTTCGTGGACAGCCTCAACAGACGAGTCGTTTTTTTCACGTGGAATTCAAATGCTACCAGAAAGATGGGGAAGCTAATTAACTTGCTTTTTTAAAACTTTTTTTTAAATACAGGATTTATTTTCGCAAAAAAAAAGGAGAAGTGGTGTCTAGACAACTGGTAGCAACGAAGTTCATTCATAAAGTATACGATAAAAACTGGCACACAATATATAAATCCCGTATGAATTAAAACAAAAACAACAAAAATAAAAAATACGAATCCCGTACGAATTAATTAAAACAAAAACAATAAACAAATCATCAGACTCGCTGAAGTGTGCTAACGTTGCACAAAAAAACCGCGCCAATTTTCAAATTCAATAAAATGTAAACGTGTTTAGAATTGAGCTTATACAGCTGACCGCGTACGATGCTTGCTGCTCGAATCTCGATACTCGCTCGCAAGCACACACACACACACACACACACCTCGTATACGAGGGTGGTTTGAAAAGTTCCGGGCCTCGCTAAGAAATAGCGCTGCTAGGGTTAATTCATCGAGCGCGTTGCGCAGTTCCATCCTTCACAGCGTCACTGAACAAGTTTCAACTTGTTTGAAAACTTATTACCAGTTTTATGGCAGTTTCAAGTGGAGAAGTCGTGTGTTACGTAAAAAATGGGAAAAAACGAAATACGAGCTGCAATTAAATATATTTTTTTATAAGGTTTAAATGCAACACAAATACAATCCGAGCTCGATTCAACGTTAACGGAGTCTTCTCCTTCAAAAACCACCGTTAAACGCTGCGTTGCAGAATTTAAGATGAGTCGTGCGAGCACAGAAGATGAACCACGCAGTGGACGCCTGCGAAAAGCAACTGCGCCAGAAATCTTCGAAAAACTACACAGAATGGTGCCGGAAGATCGGCGTATCAAAATTAAGGAGTTAGCTGAAGATGTAGGCATTTTGTCTGAACGAGTGTACCATATTTTACACGTAATTTTGGACACAAACGAGCTCTGCGCAAGATGGGTGCCGCGTTTGCTCACACCTGAGCAAAAACTGCGTCGAAAAGACATCTCAATTCAAAACTTTCAGTACTTTAATCGTAATATAGCCGAATTTTTGCGCCGATTCATCACTGTCGATGAAGTTCGGATTCACCACTATACTCCAGAATCGAAAGAACAGTCTAGGCAATGAATTGAGCAAGGTCAAGCAGCTCCGAAGAAAGCAAAGGTGATTTTGTCCTTCAGCAAAGTTATGACGACGGTTTTCTGGGATAATAATCTTCATCGACTATCTTGAAAAAGGTAAAACAATAAACGGAGCCTATAACGCGGCTCTGCTTCAACGTTTAAGCGAAGAAATAAAAAAAAAAACGTCCGCATTTGGCGAAGAAGAAAGTCCTTTTGCATCAAGACACAATGCTCCTGCTCATACCTCTGTGGCCGCGATGGAAAAAATCAACGAATTGAGGTTCGAATTACTTCCGCATGCGTCCTATTCGCCAGATTTGGCACCGTGCGACTATCATCCCCCAATTTGAAGAAATGGCTCGGAGGGAAAAGATTTGAAAATGATAGTGAGGTGATCGTCGGTGTTGATGAATATTTTCGAGACCTTCCTGAAGAAACCTACAGGGTCGGTATTAATAAACTTTCCGAGCGATGGAAGAAATGTGTGAGCCTAAATGGATACTATGTTGAGAAATAAAGCGCTGTTTTCATAAAAATATGCTTTTTTCATTGAGAGGCCCGGAACTTTTCAAATCACCCTCATATAATAGAAAGAGACAGAGTGGAAAAGAGTGAAAGTCGCCTGCCGGACGACGCATAACGCGATTTTCGTGACCTTGCCTTTTCTGCCAGTTTACTCCTACCGACATAAAATTTAAAGTTAGAGTTCTCGGTATTCATATTTAGCGTTTGAAGTAAAGATGTCTTTCTGTAAAAAAAAAAAAAAAAATCAATTAAGGTTTAGCACTCTAGTTTTTTAAATTATTTTTTTACTACTACTTTCGTCCAAGTATTTTTATGACTTTAGATTCATAATAGAATCCTATTCCGTCGGAGCTTACTCTAATGGAAATTTAAAGCTTTCCCTCGAAAAAAGTGTTTATTATGTGCAAAAGTAAAAATTATTATACCGAATTTATCTTGTTTCCTTTTCTCGCATACGGGTTTCCATTTCTTAACAACATTATTCCCGGAACAATGTTAATAAATTTTAGCGTTTTCAGTTTCAGAGTAACACAGACAGCGGCAGATTCAACGCCGAATTTAGCTGCATTAGTGTATAAATTTATACAATACCACAAGATAGAAATACAGAAATAATAAATTAGAAAGTTTTATAAAATACCCTATTAAAAAGGGTTAAGTAAAAGGAAAAACTGGCTAAATGACGAAGGCTAAGCCAAAAAAAAATAAATAAATAAATTAAAGCATTCGGGAAAATTCGACACGTAAAAAATGTTCTATGTTACACGAATAAAATTATAAAAGCGTATTTATTAAACTTCATCGGTAGCGGAATTACCCGTTTATAACAAAAAACAACCCGCGCATAAAAAAAGATAACATTAATTTTACTTCGTCAAATACAATTAAAAATGAAGTCAGAAAACTGACTGCGTATTTTATTTCATACAGATTACTTATATTACGCACGTTCATAGTATTGCCCGACTTACTTGTAATTCCCAAAATAGAGATCTGTTATGCCGATGATAGTAATCGATTAACGGAATGAACTCCGTATATCCTCTAGGTGTATTTAAAACTTCTTGAACATGCTTGAAAAACCACGGTTTATACCATTTACCAATACGGTTAATTGTCTGAATAAAAGATGAAAAAAACAAAAACAAAAACAAGAAAATATAACACTAAATTTAATTTACCGCTGTTCGTATAAAACATGCAGATTACAAAAATCCAAAGTAAATGTAAACCGTGCAGGTTTTTCATTTACAAAAATTTTTAACAGTCATTAATCGGCACCCCGTAATAAAAACTGGTGAACCGTATAAAAGGTCTTATTCATACTGCAATTAAAGTTCGACATTTTTTTGTTCGACCTATTCGAGCTCGACGAAATAGTGCACTATTGTAAATGAATTATAATTTGATACTACTACAGTTAATAATAATAATAAACTTCAGGTACGTATGTTTTACTGTTTCAGATGCAGGTAACTACTGTGGTGAACACTACAGCCAAGGTGAAATTTTCAAAACGGCGTTCATAATTTATTAGGCTTTTAGTGGAATTTTTTTAAATTTACAATTATTTAAATTAAACAAATTTTAAAGTTTTTCCTAAAAAGAAATTTAACAAATCGCAACGTGTTCTCTAAATCTGAAAATGCGATTTCATAAAGTACGAAAAGAAACTCCTTTTCAAATTGTTTACTTTTAATATGATCTCAATCACGTAAAAAATAACTGATGATAATAATCTGACTGTACCGCTTACAAAATAGAAAAAAAAAAACAACAAAACTTAATACCGGATGATACGAGTCGTTGCAAGCTAGTTTAAAACAATCAGGTGCGCCAGGAAAATCTGAACAAGTAAATGCGAGGTTCAAGATTAAAAAAGCGGCTTGTCCGCTATCTTTGATATCCCCTAGTCTTATTAATTTTACACCACTATTATCAAGGGCTCATAAAACTTCTCTTTTTTTTTTTTGTATTCGAATAAAAAATCCTTCACAATAAATCTTAAAAAATTACGAATTTAAGCTACACGATGACTCGTATACTATCGCTTTATAAATTTTACGCTTCAATAAGTATAATAGAATTATCATTTGACGAACCACCAATGAAGAGGTCCGAAGAATCCTCACGCGTGTACATGATAAAAAGAAATACGGTTTACATTGGAGATATTATTATTATTAGAATTAGAATAGGTTTTCTGTTTATGTAAGAAGTTGTCGGAGAGAGACTTCGTTAATAATGAATCTGCGGCTTTATTCGAAATATCGGTCCGTTAGGAATTTAGATAAAATTCTCACCACTAGAAATCTCTTAAATTTTGTCAAGTCGCAAACACGAAACCCAACCGGGTGTAGTTAAATTTTTTTTTTAATGATTCCAAATTCGCTGTCATGTATATATCCGCATTAGCGGTTGTATCTGAAAATATTTACAACTGCGCTGACCATTAACAGATTTCATTACATGTGAATTTTTAACGAATAAGTGCTGTTCTTGCGCTTAATCGAACTTACTTCACCAGACCCCCCTCCCAGTTTAGTAATTGTTAATTCATTTTTAATTTCTCTACTTGTTTTGTAGTACTCACCCGATCTGTCGGAACCGTATCGACAAACTTTCCGGAAATAATAACAGCTTCGTTTAGATCAAATACGAGAGCTTCCAGAAATTCGTTTTCTTCATTCATTAAACTGCTTTCAAACGCCGATTTAATTTTATTTAACGAGCGAACCGGTTCGTAGGAAACTTGTACGTACCTAGTAAATGCAGAAATGTCGATTAAAGCAAATGTTTTATTTTTAAAATTTCATTAAAATCGTGTCTACGTTAATTTTCTTCGCTTAGAGTGCTCGGATTTTTAAAAATTGTTTTTTTTTATGTTGAGTCGGGGTTACTAAAAATGAATACGATTAAAGCATATGAAATTAAAGGGGTTTTCCAAAAAATAAACTTAACTCCGAGCATATAACAAATGATATTGAAAAATTTTCGCACCTCCATATTTAATTGCCATAAAGAAATTTTAATTTCGGATTTTTCACGATAATTTTTAACTACGAAAAAAGAAAGTCGCAACTTTTGCTTCTGCACTCAAAAGAATACATGCACACTGCAGCTTCCTTTTATTTTTCTTTTTCAGTTATCACCTTCATCCTACTAAATGTCTTTATCGATCTGTCCTGAACTTAGAATTGAATCTTCTAATGTTCTAACCCCTGTCTTTCCTATTCATGCTACTATTTTTACCGATGATTCCAAATGGAGTTGGTTCTGTCCTTTTTTATTTTTTTTTGTCTTACCTCGAATTATTCTTAATATTTTAAACTTTCCTTCCTCTATTCATTTTACGCCCTGTTCTCTTATTACTAATTTTCCCCATAAAATGCTCACAATCTTAGATTCTAAAACTGTTCTGTAAGCTATCACATCTTCTCTTTTTTGATTATGTAATACCTCTCATACTCTTATGACTTTTTTTTTTACTCCTTTAATGAATACCAGACCATTTTTAAGCATATTAGTAGATATTCTTTAGGCCGTTCTTTCATTTTCAGTGCCCCCAAATTTTTGCGCTTTTTTGCGGCTTGCGGCACGTTGCTCTTCTTTTCTTAAATGACTTGTTTCAGACTATGGCTCAACTCTCCTATTCATATTTATTTTCCAATTCAGCCTATATTTAATCTCCCTATTCAACCATCTCTTCATGGTTTTCTATGTCCTCTCATTAGCGCTTCACAATCTCGGCTATTTGTCGCCTTCGTTTTAATCATAGTCTCCTTCGTTTTAATCATAGTCTCCTTCGTTTTAATCATAGTCTCCTTCTGGCACTATTTTGCCCCATATACATCTATTCCATTCTGCCTTTTAGGGCACTTCTATATATTTTTTTCGCGACCTTGATATTATATTTTATTTAAATGTTCCATCTTTTCTGCTGAACAATAGTCTTCTCTCTACTAAAACTTGGTATCCCTACACCCCGCCCGTTTACTGATGCTTCTTACATATAATATTTTTTCATTTCCTTCCGCTTCTGTTATTTCTGCCTTCGAATTATTTTTATCCTCTATCCTTTAACGTTTAAGAATACAACTTCATTTTCTTCTACTTCCGAGTTTCTCGAGCTGATGTTCTCGTTAACGAACCTAATATTAAAGAAAAAAATAGCATTTTTGCCTGTTTTATTTCCACAATTCTAACACACAACATCACGACATTTTAGAATTCATTTCGAATAATTTTCTGCGTAGTTGGCTAAAATTCGCTTTTAATTTTTTGCATACTCGGCTCTTGTTGGACGCTTTTCGATTTTTAGTACGCGATACTACCGATTAAATCTTTCGTATATAACCCCACGCTCTCTGTGTTAAATCGAAATATAAAAATTCTTCGTAAACTTACATTTTTCCGGAAATTGTTACACGTCAACGTGGCGTTAAAATACAGGACAAATGATAATTACATTTCGAATTATATTACGAATTCATTGATTCTGCCGGATCTTTCGAAATGTTTGCTTTACCTCGTCGTTATTTAAGAAACGTGCTTTTTTCATCATTTCAATAGTCAAAAGTAACGTCGCGGATGTGGCAGACGAAACGCTTACCGCATTTTTAAATAGCACAAAAAAAAAAAGATAAAGCATTTTAGAAAGTGGTACCGCGCGGTTTTTCTCAATATTTTAATGTACCTTTTTTGTTTTTCGTATCAACCGATTACAATATTTTAAAATCACATAAATGAAGTTTAAAATATTTAGCCGCAGTCAGGCAGTAAAAAGGCGATCAGATTAAACGAATGCAAGGGGAAAATTTCAATAGCGAGATTTGCGAAATATCACGAGAAAATTGACTCGGGGCAGGAAATTATTTGCTCGGATTTAACGAATTATCGAAAAACGTACGTCACCATCTGTCAAACGAATTAAGATGTCAAACTTATTCTCGCACAGTTAAGGGGAAACAAATAATAATTGCCCTTGAAATTGTGGTAATAAATAGGTTTTTTCAGTTTCCCTAAATGGGGTGTAGCGCTATACTGATGTATTTTGTCGTATTATTATTTGGCTATTTATCAGTCGACGGTACTAAAAGGTTTTTATACGACTGCATAGTTAGTTGAACAGGATTGTTTTGACGGGAGAATGATAGAATTGCCGACAGACGGTTTTTAACATTGTTAGCGGTGTTTATTTCATTCTTTTTTCTCTTTTTCACTTCTATCTTCCGGGTAAAGCTACTCCTGGGAGCTACGTTACTTGCTGGAATGGCTTCGCTTTTAACAAATACCTCGCAGTATTTTTATAGCTGGAAAATGTAAAATTTCGACGATATAAGAATAATTCGACATAATAAACTGGATTAATTTAAACTACGATATTTTTAAAATTGCAGTAATGAGCCTTAAAATCTCGTTAGAAATCACTTTTTGTTTTATAAAACATTAGAATCGTCCACAAAAATATATACCTAAAGAACCATTAAAATTATACGATGCTTTTTTTCCTTTTTACCATTTTCATAAATATTTATTCGTTTAGTTAGCGGGGAACATATTGGAATCTCAAATTTTTAAAAAGCAAAAACAAAACCGTTGAAAATTTAACTTTATACAAACCTTTTAGCAGGGATTATCTTGATTTCAATGGATGTTATAAATCCCAGCGTACCGTAAGAACCGGGTATGCTATAAAACAATTCTTCATTTTCATTCTGCGGATTTAAAAATAAACAAAATTGCACCGTGTTTAATTTAGTAATTCATATATAAAACGTGTAGTACAGCGCGAACACAGTTGTTTAAATTTATAATTAATTTTCAAATTGGAAATAGCATTACTTTAGAACACGTAACCAGTGATCCATCGCCCAACACAACTTCATACGAAACACAGATGCTTTGAAATAATCCATAAACATGAGACGATGATTGAAGTCCCATGGTTGCTGCGATTCCGCCTAAACATAAAAAAATACTTTATTTGGGCTTCTTAATTTATCAAACGAAAATTACTATTATCCGGTGCATTGCCAAAAATTTCACTTTTAATGACCCACATGGGCACATGTGTATAAATGCATGTAATACACATACATATATAAATATATAAATATATATATATATATAAATATATATATATATATAAATATATAAATATATAAATAAATATATATATATATATAAATATATAAATATATAAATATATATATATAAATATATAAATATATAAACTAACGTTACCGACGGTTATATCATCCAGTTCAATCACAACAGGTAACGTCCATCCAGTTGAAATTAAATATCTTATCAAATATCCGAAAGAAACTGAAGGTTCAACCGTCACAGTCTGCAGATACAAATTTAAAACGTGATATACTGTGAAATATTATTTTCTACATGCAAAAGCGTACCATTTATGAATATTGAAATATTACGCAGAAAATTTTATAAATGATTCGAATTTCGTTAAGACTGATTTCCTACCAGTCTTATTATTGAAAAATAATGATGATCCGTATAAATATTGATAAAACTACCAGATATTTCATCTCCGACTAATAGTGAATTTAGGTTTCGCCTGTTTAAATTATACTTTACTTCTTCGTTATTTTCGAATTTACGAAATTTTCCTGAGTTTTCAGCCTCTCTTTGTTTATTTCAATTTTTAATTGTAATCGCACACTTTTACTTCACTTCGAAAATTTCACGTTTCTCTGTCAATTTTAGCAACATTCTTTCATTCTTTCACTATAATCGTCTCAGTTATAAATAGCATACAACTAATTCTACATCCTTTACGTATTCCACCGATTCAGACAAGCGGTCGGTTCATCAACTCTTTTTGAAATTCGTATTCTTTTCGCCATCCGTGAAAAAATGGAGGTTTTTTGCGAGTTTCAACTGTTGCTCGCTCTTTCAGCTGAGTATAAATCTCTGATCATTATAGTTCTCTAGATTTAATTTTATCGGTTCTTTCCTCAATTTGTAGTTTGTCGCATACTTATTGATCTTGCTCAGTGTAGGGCGCATGTCTCCTTAATTAATGATAAATCACTGAACTATTTGCATACTGATGGTTCTAAAAATGATGACAATAGTAACGTTGATTCAACGATTGCGATTCTCAGCAAGAATATCCATCATAAATAGTAAAGCCTTACACAATTCAGTCGTCATCCACACTTGTGAAATAACAATATCATTATTACGTTCGACCAGCGGCTAAGTTTAGTGCAATTTTTTATATTACAGACGGGACATCTTTTTTGTTCCGTGACATTGTTAATAACTCTCAAGAACTTATCACGAACGAATGTTCATTGATTTTTTTAGGATCTTAAGATGCGCTAAAATTATTCGCAAACAGTCTAGGCAATTAAGCGGCCAAAACAACTTCAATTAACGCAATAACGTATCAATTCGTACCGTCTAACGATTTTTGCAAAAAAAAAAACAACAGATCATGCAGTATACTCGGTAATAGACGAGACTTTTCATCAAGACAAAGCTAGCGGATTTTTAGTTAACTGTAAATCTCGTGGTCTTTAACATCAGTTTAAATTGCGATTATCGTCGCCTATCTGCTTATCTATTCAGAATTCATTTCTCGAATATGGAAACAATATGCTGCCGACGTTAACGTTCCGAAAGATGCGTGGCCACCCGAAATATAAGATTTTGCGAAATCAGCTTTTACGGAATTCGATTTCTTTAGGATATTATCCACTTTACATTGCACCACACCAGTAGTTCGCTGTTACGCTTGCACATATATATTCTGAACTGGCAATAGCTGAATTTTACATTAGCTTTCCTTAATCCGTAAATTGTTGGATAACCTAAACGATTTAAGATACTAATAATTAAAATTTCCTTTGTTCGGCCATTCGTTTTAGATTGCATCTGCATCTTTTATTAATTATTTGATGTACGTTTTTCTTGATCTTCGCATCTGTGCCTTTTTCCCCCCAATTTTCCTTTAATCAATTGTAATTGTACGAATTTATGATTATGTCTGAATAAGTGACCTATAGTCATTTTACACTTCTTTCTTTCAGTGTTTTAATTAAACTTTTAAATTCGTTTACATCTTTTTTGGAAGATTTTGTTGTTCGTCATTTTCTCGGTTCAAAACTGATTTAGTTTCGAAGGTCTCAATTTTTTTACACACGTTTAATTGTCCACGTTTCAGATGTATACAGCGGTAAGCCTATATGTGTGATTTAATGAAATGCACTCCTAGTTTTTCAAGTTTATACATTTTTTTTGAAGTCGGTAGAGATTTCTTTTTTTTTTAAAATTAAAAACGGTTTTCGCTAGTTTATCCATTTTTGAAATCGGTAGAGATTTCTTTTTTTTAAAAATTAAAAACGGTTTTCGCTAGACATTTCTTCCGTCATAAGTTATTACGCTTGTTACGTATTAACTACATGTTTTAACATTTTTTCAATAATTTTTCTTCATCTATTAACGTATTTTTTTTTCACTGGATTTGCGAAATGCTGTAACGATTTCTTCAATTTCGTCCCCATTATTCCCGGCATATAAGCAGAACATCATCGTTCTTATCGCTGTAATTCAACATTTCTATTCAAAATTTTACATTTCTTCCATGTATACGGTGAAAAGTCCCCCGATGGTATCCCCGCCTTATTCCTTTTTCTGCTGTTATTTCAACCTTGTTCTCTATTATCGGCTTTGCGTATAACGTTTTTATTATTATTCGTTTATCGATTTATAGTAAATAGATCCATCTTCCAGTGCATTTCATAGAAAGTGTTGCATTTAACCTTATCAAAAAGCCTTTTTGATAAACGCAATGTATGTTTTTTCATTGATTTCTAGTAGTTTTTTTGCTATTTGGCGAATTTCTAAAATCGCCTCTCTGTAGTTTCTCGATTATTTCTGAATCCGCAGTGATCTAAATTTT
Organism: Icerya purchasi; assembly: GCA_039619475.1. NCBI lineage: Eukaryota > Metazoa > Arthropoda > Insecta > Hemiptera > Monophlebidae > Icerya > Icerya purchasi. The sequence goes on along the minus strand of CM077116.1, from coordinate 30,024,602 downwards.
TTTCTATTTTTTCGTCAATACCATTTAATATAATTTTCGTTATTAGTACTTTTAACGCTTGTGCAGTAGGCTGATTGTTCCACTTTCTTTTTGCATTATTCCGGTTTTCTATAGTATCATTATCGTAAAGCCTCTTCTCTTCGAAATCAGTTGAAATTTGTCCCTATTCGTAATTTTCCATTATTAATCTGCGTAAACGGGTTTTCTCATTTCTCTCCATTTAGATTTATTAATAATCCGTTTGGGATATTACGCTGGTGCTTTTTTATTTCTGAAATTGTTTGGGGCCACGTTCAATTATAACAATACCAGATTTATCACTTTTTAATTTATTCTGCCAGTTTTTTTCTTTTTATTTTCCAGCTTCCATTTCTGAATAATTATTCTGCGCTTTTTTGAAGTGAAACTTCTTACGGCACGGTAGGGAAAAATTTTGGTTACGCGTTAAACGTAAGTTAGGTACGTATTTGTGTGTATGTGTAAGTATGTATAAGTGTCTGTCTGAGTCTAGCAGTATACCAAAATGAGTAAATGTAAAGTATTTATACTACGACACTTCGTGTAGTATATAGTTTATGAGCATTCTCCTATATATACATATATATGTAATAAGTAACACACCACTCTATAGAAAGATATTCACGATACGATACATTATACATTTGGTCTGTTAGTGAGTTTTTAAATCATATGGACGCCTCGCTAACGTGTCGATACAATTCAATTTGATAATTGTGAACGTATTGTATAGTGGTTCATCAGTTTGCATTTTAAAATTATTTTAAGTGAAACTTCTTTAAGCGCGGTATGGGAGCGATATATAAATTAAAAATACCATTTGTATGCATAATAAAATCGATTCCATTAAAAACGAATAAAAATTGTTTTTTGTCGATATCTTAACCGATTTATTTCAAGCATCGAATAAAATACATAAAACGTCTGTATAACCTGTAGAAGTTTCACTTCTTGCGCGTGTACACACTGATACACACCCCCTTTTTTTGTTTTTTTTTTCTAAAGTAAGATTATTTCTCTTTTGGTAATTATATGCGTTTTCCATTTTTATTTTCTATTTCATTCGTTTTACTTTTGAATTCCTTAAAGCGTTGTCTTAAATGATTTTATATATTTTTTTTTTGCATTTGCTCCCTTTTTTGATTTTCCCCTCTATTTGTACACGTTCTGCTTCTGACCTTTTCGCTTGTTCACTAAATTTCGTAATTAATTATATATTGTTTCCTTCGGTCCGTATTTATCGTTCTGTATCTTCGTCTTATTTCTATTAACTTTTATTATCTTTTTCGTTATCCGTGGTTTTCATATAAAATATGTTCTACGCATTAGGTGTTTCATTTGTCACTCTAATTACACGGCTGAATTAATATTATTTCATGTATGTCTTAATTTTAATAGGCGATTTTAATGTCACTTGTCTTTTTAGTTTTTCCATACACTATCTTTGACATGTATTTCTGTTCTTTTTCTTATTTCTTTCATATATTAATGATGATTTCATTACCACCACATTGCGATCACTGCCTCTATCTATTTAACTTTTAAATCTCTTCCTGATTATAGCCTATCTGATATCTTTTTCTAGGCATTATTCATGTATATATCTTTCTTGGATGTATTTAAAAAATTGTTCTAATGTCATATCGTTTTCTTTGCAGAAATCTACTAGTATTTGTTCTCGTTTGTTTTTGTTTCATATGCCGCAGTCTCCGGCATGTTCTTTTTCTTATTTCAGTCCCTTAGAATTGACAGTTTTTCCCTTTTATCCGCATAATAATAATATCTTCTATTTATCATATACCGATTTCATATTTTCTCATTGTAGTTGTTAGATGTGGGCGTATATACTTGAATTAGCACTACATTTGTAGGTAATTCATCCAGTTGTATCATTTTATCAAAGTCGAAAAAAAAGAAATATTTAATAAATTCTTATATTTTCCGCTCATTAAAATTAAAAAACGTTGCTAACAAACAGCAAGTTCATCTCCCGCTGCTTGCCTCACCGTAATCAACTCTATCTGTATATTTCCCAACTTTATCGTCCGTTCCTGTTTATTGTACAGCTCAATTTTAATCGTATACGCCTCCAGTCAGATTTATTCATTTTGTCCTACATTAGCATTTTTTTTTTTGGAAGTCTATAAAAGCTGGAGTTTTTTCTATCTCCTTGAAAATGGCACTACGTATCATGTGTTTTTTTGTTTAAATGATATTATTATATTCGCTGTTTTTCTCATTCTTAACTTCTCAAGAATGAATACCGTGCCAGAGATCTTAAGAAATTTTTAAGTAATTTCCTATTTCAAAATATATTTTCTCATAAAATTTTATTGATTTATTCTTACATGTCGGTGATGTTTCAGGCATTTTACTTTTAGGATTTATGAAGTTGCTGTGGCATAGTTGGTTAGGCAGTGGTGTTTCGTTCGAGTAGAATATCTCGCTGCCAAGCACTGACGCTTTCAAACATTTTACTTGCACCCGGTTAGTTTCCGTAGTTGCCGCGTCCAGAAAAAAAAAAAGAATTTATTCAAGTATTTCGATTTTAAATTGTTTACGAGAACAGTACATTTTTAACGTGAAAATAAATAAAAAACATTTAATTTTTCTGATTACCGAAGGTGAATTTTTCCCGAAACACGCATGTAAAACTAAATTTAAAGGTATTCTTTATTGAAAATAATTCCACGTACATACACGCGCTTTCACACCCCTTAATATAAATGAAATTATGGCGTCTGCCTATGTTTATTATTTCATAATTTACAAATAAAGTTTTTTTTTTTTTTTTTAAATATATTATAATCCGTTATTTTAAAATTCTTTCCTTATCTACCGGTTCACTATGGGGCAGCTGATAACCGACCTAAAAAGAAATTTGAATTAAAAGGCTCTTTATAGTTGCAAAATTTTTTAGTTAATGTTTATATTTTACTACTTTTTAAAATAGTGAAAGGGAAGGAAGCTTAATTTTTGTTATAATGAAGATGTCAGCGCAATAACGGCTACTGTTACACATATCGAAAAATGGGTATTTAAAATCTCCTATAAGTTCTAAACATGAAAGTTTGTTTACACGTTCCTAAAGCATTAAATTTGAGGGAACCGGCGATGATAATTATTAGTGCGAACAATGCAAGTATCGGTTAATATTTATTAAAAAATGTAGCATCAGTTTAAATGTTTAATGCAAGAGCGTAAAAGAAATAATTACTTTTCTTTCCTTCCATCAAGAGAGCAAATTTTATTACTATAGTACATATTTACCTACAATGGCTAGTGAGAGCAACTGTGGTGTGAGCAGGCAACCACTCACAGCGCGTTCGTTCTGGGCACATCTTAAAGCTCATTTAATCAGCTATCAAATGCAACAAACCGGAAGTTCCTACCTCCCTCCCTTTGCCCGCAGCATCGATTTGGAAAAGAAAGTGTTTCGTCGACCCTTACCGTTTTTTTCAAGCGGGGCGGGCGGCTTTAAAACACATCGTAACGGGTCTCGCGATCAGCTTAAAGACCATCCCATAAGCTGTCGAATGCGACAAATAGGAGGTTTCTACGAGCATTACTACGTGTTTTATAGTGGAAAGAGTGAGACGCGAATTTTGAAAACCGTGCGCAGTTTTGAGTTGTTCACCAGATGGATAAGAAAGACATGGGGAGCAAGAACAGCGGTATGTGATTCGTTATTATTTTCGGCTGCAAAAAACGGCTAAAGAGACGTTCGATTTATTAAAAGAAGAAGCGTATCCTGATGATATTCGACTCGGTAATTCAACAATATTTCGATGGCATAGCGCATTTCCGAAAAATATTCGCGTAAGTTTAAAGCGACCTCCCTGAAGTGGAAAGAGCGTATGGATCGTTGTTTGCGGGTCACAGGTAGCTATTTCGAGAAGATTAATATGAATGATGATGGTTCTGTACTAGACGAGTAATAATAATTTATGTAAAAATTTCGAAATGCAGTTCCTTCCAAAATGTTGCAATTTTTTTGTTTAAAAAGACGGTAGGGGTCGACGAAACATTTTTTTTTCAAATCGATGCTGCGAGCGAACGGGGGGAGGTAGGAACTTCCGGTTTGTTGCATTCGATAGCTAATTAAACCGACTTTAAGGGGTGCCCGGAGCGAACGCGCTGTGAGTGGTTGCCTACTCACACCACAGTTGCTCTCACTTCCCGTGGGACAGCCATTGTAGTTTTACAACACGGACAGTATTAAAATAAAAAGAATTATGAAAAAAGCAATTAGAGCTCTGATCTTATTATTGTTTATAATCACGCAATAAGAATTGATTCGAGTAGTTTTCGTTATGACGGTATGCTTTGTTGTATATACATATTACAAACATTCTAGATACGTTTATTCATGAAGAATTCATTATTACGCGCACTGCATAATAGGAAATAAAACGTTTCGTTATTATTTCCGGTATTTTTAATTACTGTATCGCTGTTTAAGAACAAATCCACAAGGGCTACACGTTACCAAATCGTGTTGCAAATCTTCCAATTTGAAGCGTTCAATTCAAAAAAAGAAATTTGTACTACTACATAGAGAGTTTTGAATTAAAACGCGATCCAAGTTAAATAACCGGCCACGAGACATAGTGACCTAGATGAAATTTATGATTACGATCTTTCGGCGCATAATCATTTTGATCCTATTTCCCCGTCGTAGATTACATACATTAATTGAGTCCATCTACTCCGTACTATTAACACGCGCGATCTATATCAAGCGATATTTCAATTTATCAATATATATTACGTTCACAATAGCCTGAAATATGGTAATAGTTTTTATGAACGTTTACGGGATCAATTATTTTAATAACCATGATCGATTCTTTCTTCCGTTATAGCGTTATGGTAATGGACAGTTGAAAAAAAGTGGCTGCGTTAATAATCAAATTCGCACAACATCAGCGTAATTTATTTAGAAACTTGATACTAATTAATAACAGTATTTTGCATTGTTGTGGACCACTTTAAAATTGAAAAATTCAAGATACAATTACTTTCAGCGGAATGATTACCTTCTGATCGTTTCGGCACGGAATAAAATTCAACCGCCAAGTTTGAAATAATGCTGCAAAAACTGCCAAACTCTGACTAATTCCATTCGCATTAAAACAAGCGGTGTTTCGAAAAATTTATAGCCTAGTTGTAAATGATATATTTTAGAACTTGTGGATATTGCACAAACCTCAATAGAATTGGCATCCTTACTCAATATTGACGTGAAAGGAAACGGGGAAGTTTGACTATGTTCCGATTTCAAGGTCACTATCAACAGATTTTAAAAACGATAATTACAAACATTACAAAAGGTAGCAGTTAAATTTGCAAAATTTCGTAGAGTTCAGCATGATTGACTCAAGAAATCGATATTATCAAGTAGTCGTGGATTGTGAATATCGTAAATACTTAGTTATTACCACTTGACGCGGATATTTTCGTTACAAGCGGCTATACTTTTTGGAATAATTATTACTCCGACGGTATTACAGAAATACGTAGATGTATTGCTGGTAGATTTATCTGGCGTTGTCACAGTGTAAGATTTCTGGCGGTAAAAATCGCGAAGAACATTTGCATAGTCTACATCGGTACTAAATAAACAACAAAAGGTTGGTTTACAGGGCTGGAAGTTTTCTTGTTGCAACTACAAATAATTTTTTTTGGTCACATCATTGACAACAACCATCCTTCCCCGTCCAAGGTTGGAATTTCGAAATAAGTTCCAGATTCTGCTAATGTGATTGAACAAATTTGACATCCGAATGCGAAAGATTACACCGGTTATCACAAAAAAGGATGTAAGTGGAAACTTTTTCAGTATCTAAAATCAGAAATTACATCAGACAGAATACTTGAACATTACAATTCTGACTTACCGCTAATTTTATCATGCTAGGCATCAGAAGAAATAATACGAGTAGGTGCAGTGCTACAGCACCTGTCCGTCTGATTAGCGCTTGTACACCCACTGCTGTTACAAAAAAAAAAAAAAAAGATACTCCGTAATAAATTGAAAAGCGCTAGCCACTATCTTTGAAGTGGGAAATTTTATTCATATACCTACCTGCACACTAATCATATAAATCACTCGAAAGAATGTTTAGGAAAAAGTCAGACATCAAGTATCGTTACATGGATTACATAGTTATAAAATCTTTCAATATCACGTCAGTACATGTATTTTTGGATTATGCAACAGCAGTGCTCCAATGTACTACGTTTTTCGATTACGGACAAGCTAATTTGAAAAAGACATAAGTATACACTAAATACGGTCCATCACTTTACTCTCACATAGAAAATACTCAGTAATCATACACTTAACGGCTTATTACCACTCAAAGTTATAGGATTTATGTCTGAAGGCTATCCTTCAAAGAAGCTCGTTGACAATCTATACATTTTCGGAAAAAGGAAACAGCTAAGTTATGGAAAAAGTATCCCCCATTTTCGAAATTACAGATATTTATTTTTTTAAAACTGCTTGAGACTCACTCTGGGATTAATGCAATTTGGTAACCTCATTGTGATGTTGTTAAAAGTGCCAACACTGTCAAATTCACGCATCAACAGAAATAGTTCTACTACTAAACATTCGGAACGCACCTGAAAAACCATCGGACAGAATACATATTGACTTTGCAGGCCTTAATAAAAATGTTCATTATTTTAGGTCGTATCTAGAGAGTCACCTTCTCTAGTAAGTAGTCACTCGACCGTCACGTAGTGCTATTTCCATTAGCGGAGAAATATACGAGTTCTGTACGCTCATGTCGCGCAGGGCGGTAATTTTCTATTTCGACGGGCTCAGCGCTGATAAGAAAAGTTAAATCGGAACTCATAGAACGATGCCGATAGGAAAACGGACGAAGGTGCATTTGCGGAAGGTGTTCCTTCTAAGTACCGTTAAGCATTTTTACTGCATTTACAACAATAAACTATCAGCAACTCGCTTGACATCAGAATATTAATTTCAATTAGACAAGCCTACCATTTTATAACTTGACCTTTTCGCTAAGGGTGTAAACCTTAATAGGAAATCTGACGGAAGGCAAGTGGAAATCATTGTTGTATCTTTTTGATAAATATAAACACAAGCAGCCTGGAAAATATAATCCCATGAATCCGGCTGGTAACCGACCTCTTATAATTATCAAGACTAAGAAGTGAAGTATGCGACTAGTGCAATAAGAAGAAGACTTAAGTATACAATTATTCAATATTTCTTTTCAAGGGGTCTATAAATACGCGGGGTGATAAATAATGTTGATCTGGAAATTATCTGAATAAAAATAAAAATTCTCAGTCCAAGTGAAGTACAACGGCTGCAAGCAGCCGTACTTAAGCCGAATATAGGCACCGTATATTATTCGAGCGCAGATAATATCCAATACAATAGTGGAGTCGCTATCTTAATAGCTAAAGATATTGCTGCTTCGCTGCTCGATTTTATACCTCTGAATGACAGAATAATGATGTTCAGAATTAAAACACTGTATTGCACGATAAATATAGTGCAAGCATATGCCCCGATGATCAGTTAAAACATTCTACAACGAACGAGAAGATTTATTGTGCGTCGTAAAGCCTGGTGAATTCACCTTTGTTCTTGACGGTTCAACGCAAAAGTGCGCTTTGGTGTCAATGGTGATATTATAGGAAGTTACGGCCTTAGAGTTAGAAATTTGAGAGGCGATAGGCTTGTTCAGTTCTGCGTGGAACAAAACGGCGCTTAAACAACATTCCCGACTGTTTTATACTTAGAAGTCATCAAAATAATGTTGTGAGAAACCAGATTGATTATATTCATGTAAACACACAAGGTCGAAAAGAATACTGTTTTCTGGTGCAGACGTCAATTCAGATCATAATTCAATAGTAGCCGATGTTAAACTGTTTCGGTCAATTAAACCGAAACGTGATCTACAGCTTAAAAGAAGAAATCGGCGTTAGAAACTAAAAGAGGACGTTTTCCGGAAACATATTAGCTCAGTTATTGAAGAGCATCTCTCATATGTTAACAATTCAAATAATCCAACTTGGGAGGAAGTCAATTCGATCACGGTAAACCTAACAAGAAACCCATACTGTGCATGCTAAACCCAGCGTGATAGACTAGTTGCTAGAGTGCTTGGCTTCCGTTACCGAAGTCTCAGGTTCCATAGGAAAAAAATTATTAAGAAAAATTAAATTAAATGCTCGCTATTTCACGCGGAAGGCAATGACAAACCACTATGTGTACCATCATATGCGCGCTAGTTAGTGCACGGCAGACAGACATACACGACTGCCCTTGTAGTGCAATAACAAGCGACTACAATCAGTTCGAAATGTAGTCTTGCATGTGTACACTCGCGTTGCATATAACAATTGCCTGGTACACTGTCTATATCTTTACAGCTGAAATGTACGAATAGCTAGTCGCCAACGCACAGAAGCTGAGTATAAGCACTATAATGAATGAATGAAATCAAAAAAACACAAACTTGAATGGCGTTGGAAATTTTGGATCTGATGGCACTGTGATAATCGAAAAATATATCTAGGTATAAAATAATAATTACAGAAATTCAGAAAAAAATACGAGGGGCCAAAGAAGAACGGCTATCAGAAGAAGTACTGAAATTGAAGCATTCCAGAAAAAAACATAATTCGTTTAAGATCCACAAAAAGATCAAAAAATTTACAGGTCGATTTAGGATAAGAATCGCTGTTGTATTGCGAGATGAGAGAAACGACATTATCACTAGCGGAATGCCAAAATAATGATGTGGAGACTCTCGTCCATGATAACAGGGCACCCGACATAATCGTGACGGGTGACTGAAGAAGGAAGTAAAGGATACACGTTTACACCTCAAAAATGGCAAAGCAACGGGGCCATATTTAATTTGTATGCAGAAGTTTTCAAACTAATTTCCAAGAAAGATGGCAAGGGCTTAGAATGAATGCCAATCGAAAACGATTACTCCTCGCAATGTGATGATTTTAGAATGATAGATGTAATCTCGTACCGTCCGAATTGTCTGTATAATTCATACACACATTTTTCGCAAATGCAAGGAACAAATGGATGAAGTATAATTTAGTTTCTACAATGATCTTGGAATCTGCGAAACAATTTTTACTTTAAACGTGCTAAACCAGGCTGCCGCGATATGAATCACGGTGTATGCGTCTGCTTTATTGATTTTCAAAACGAGTTTGACTGTATTAAATCACGGCAAACTAATCAATGTCCCCAAGAAAACTGAAATTGATAGTCACGACATTCTATTACAGCACACTTATACTGGAGTCAAACTGCAAAAATTGCCAATTATCAAACAATATCCAGATTATGGAGATTGTAAGAAAAGGTCGTATGCTCTCTTCCTTACTATTCAAAATATATCCCAAAGCAGTATTTTCAGAGCGATTGTAAACTGCAAAGGGTGAAGTAACTATCAATGACCGTATTATTAATATAAGGTAGCGAACGATACGGTTCTTCTCGTTAGTAGTAATTTGGAGCTAAAAAAATGATAGATGCAGTAGTTGTGGCTGGCGAATTTGAATGTAGATGAAACTAAAGTAATGGTTTTCTCTAAAAAGAAACAAAACATATTAGCTCCTTGCATAGCTGTAGACGAAAATACTAGCTTCTAAAGTACATGGGAACCGTAGTTGATCAAAACTATAGATCAGAAAGAGAAGTGCGGTCAGGAATCAAACAATCCAAGCAGCCTTTATGTCAATGAGAAGTTCTTTACAACTACTGAGCTGAGTTTCGGTTTATCGATCTGCATGTTATAATGTTAAATTATTCTTACATGCGACTTTGGAGCATAGTTTTATATTAGAGGCCAAATTAGACGTATTCGAAATGTTCTTGTACGAAAAAATGGTTGAGATATCTTAAATGCAGAAAGTAACTAACGCAGATGTCTTGCGGCGACAGGAGAAAGAAATGTGCTACTGGCGACAATCAAACTATCTAGGACATGTTATGAAAGACACGTATGGATTGCTAAAATTGATCCCCGAGTGGGAAATTTGTTTAAAACGGTTACCAGATAGAAGGCAAATGCATCAGTGGCAGCAACAATCTCCTGAAAACTTTTAGGGCAGCGGTTTCTACATCAGTATATATCATGTGAATTGTCAATCTCCATTTGATCTAGGCATAAGTCATTGATTCATATTCTCGCTGGTTTGAAATTCATTCATTACAATATGCAACGTCTATAGCGGCCATCAACATATTACATTTGTTATGGCATTTGTTGGAACACGGTTTCTGATAATATACTTGGTTTTCCATGATTAAATTCTGTAACTTTTCATTATATCATGGTCGTACGGTGTGGTTGAATGTGCAATTTGTATTTATAAATGACGGTAGAGGAAGTTATGAGCGGGAGTATCTTAGACAAACATCATAGTTTACAAGTATTACTATTTGCATATCGAAATTCGCAACACAGTACAGGTCGTCATAAGATGAAATATTTTTTTTACACCGTATTCAAACTTCTTCGGGTCTATTATGTTCAAATATTCAGAATGATATCGACTATCGGCAATTTAAAACAATGTTCTATTACGAACGCAACTCTAAATCGAGGGGAATTTGAAAGCAATCAGTACATATCCTCCACAACGTTTTTACCAGTTTGATTACTATACCTTTTTAATTTTATTATTTTATCACTACTCTTGTGTGTATATTTTTTTTTTCTTTAGAGAGGATTTGTGGTGTGTATCTAATCTTTGTATATACGTATTTGCCATCGTTGATAGTTGCGGAACATGAATTGATAAATACAAACATTTTTTTTTATGCTAGTATGTTTCAATATATGCGCATATATTGCAAACATACAATATACACTTTTATTCATAGTTCTATATCGTTCACGGGTATGCACATGGAAATTATGTATTTTATCAGGAATGAAATAATTAAAACATTTGTAAATATTTGGGGTTGTATTAGTTTCTGCATTCATTCTTTCTCAATAATTCAAATTTCGTTATTTAAATTTGCAAAACGGATGTTTCGTATAATATGAATTTTATGTTAAAATGCAATATAAATTTAAATTTTCTGGTGCATCAGAAATAGAGAAACATGATTCAAATTTCCTTACTGATGGGGAAAGAAACTAGTAAATATTTTATAACGTGTTGCACCGAATTTGGCTGAAAATTATTACTATGTACCTGTTAGCTAACAGATATATATATATAAAAAAAATGTAAGTCATAATACCAGTAATGTTTTTGAAAAACAGAATATTTTAAAATAAGATGGCATCGAATTATTAGCGTAATGTGCTTTGTTTAAACCGTTTATGGTAATATTGTATGTGTTAGTACAATTCAATAAATTACTAACTTTTTTGATCGTATCTAATTCCAATATGTATGGAAGAAAAACGTCAATTTTATAATAATATTCTTTATATTTAATTTCACTAGGCGTCATACTTTTCCAGCCTGGTCTTTCAGAGCACATCGGAATTTGAATTTGACATTTTGCTCGATTTAGTATCTAAAAAATATTTATAAAAACAAAATTAAAAATTAATTTTTCAATGAAAGTATCATATCACAGTGAATTATATAATTCTCAGTAACTTTTTTTACAGATATTTAACTACCGCGTTTTTTTAGTGAAAGAATTTAACACTGCTAGAACGTACTCTTCGTTTAGGACATTTTTTGTCCTGGTTAAGAAAATGCACACGCTGTACAATCTCTTTAAAAAACCAAAAAAAAACAAACAAAAAACGCGGTATTACGTTTTTACAAAATCAATAGAATTATTAACTATATAACTTATATATTTTACAAAATATTATAATCGTTAAAAAAACATTTTATATTGGTACTCCGATACAGAAATAATTAAATTTGTTTTATATTACAGCTTGTAGAAAATTAAACTGAATTTTAGAAATCTTCAGTGTTCTTGGTAAATAGTTATTAATTTATTAAATGCATCAAAAATTCAACATCAATAACTCCACAAATACCTGATTTTTAATTTTTTTTACTCGAAATGAATGAGTTTGTTCCGGTGGTTGAAATGAAGCTATTAAGTCCTTGAAATTTTCCATCAGTTTACAAGTAATGGCAAACGGTAATAAAACAAAGCAAACAAATACCCATCTTCCTTTTACAATTATATACTTTAATATTTCTTTCTTTTCCATAGTTATTACCATTTAACAGGCAATATATCAATATAAACGCTGAAAGCGGATTATTGTTTGATGTTGAAGCCGATTAACTTTTTTGGAATTAAGGGTAATTCTCATTTGCCAGTTAGAAGTAATCGACTTTAAACTCAATTTTTTATTTGATAAAGCGTGGTCCAAATCAATAACCCTTTACTTTTGAGTACTTTTGGAATTCAGTTATAATTTTTTGAATTCACTCTGATTTATTGATCTTTTTGCTTTATAAAAAATTCCGAGTCTTTCTTAAGAATGTAGATGGTAGCAGTTATCATCTACATATTACGGTAAAATAACAGGTAATAGTAACGGTATTTACCTGTGCTCGATGTCGATAAACGTGTTCTTTTCGAGGCGCAATTGTTTACATTGTAGAACTCTAATACGCAATCAGTCTCTAAGCGAGAGAACAGAAGAACAATTTAACCGCGTAGTTTCTTCGCGGTACGAAAAAAGCGAGAGTGCTAGTCGACGCGAACCAGTGCAGCCACAAGACTCCCCCCCCCCCCCAATGGAGCGGAGCACCTAACGATAGGTTAAAACGCGTACGAAACAAAAAAGATAAAAAAATATAAAAAAAAATAAAAATAAAAAATAATTTTTTACTAAAATTCTTGTATATTGGGTCGGACGTCGAACTTGACAAGAGCAGTAACGAAGGAGGGGTTTACGGACGCGGTCTACACGCAGGAAAACCTTGGGTGTAGTGAAGAGATCGCGATGCACAAAAAGAGATTGATTTGCTTTGTGCTGTACGGGTGCTGGACGAAAGTGTGTAAACAGGTCGCGTAACTTGTTGCAATAACCTGTAAAATCGTGCGGCGGGTTCGGATTCGGAGCGAACAGTTCTCCAGGCAAACGTAACGGCGTGCCGAGCATGGTTTCGGCCGGGGAGTACGGATAATCACTCCGGAGCGCGGCGCGCAGCCCTAAAAGGACCAGTCGAAGGGCATCGGTCCAAAATTTTTTGTGACATTTTAGTGCCTCCTTAAGTCGCCGGTGTTGACGTTCTATCATCCCGTTCGCTTGCGGATGGTATGTCGTTGTGTGGACAAGGTCGACTCCGAGTAGCTGAATCAAGTTGCGAAGGAGTTCTACCGTAAATTGGGTTCCTCGGTCCGAGGTGATGATTTCAGGACAACCAAAACGTGCTATCCATTGTTGGAAAAAGGTTTCTGCGATGGTCAACCCAGATGTGTCAGAGATGGAACTACATTCAACCCAGCTCGAAAATCGATCGATAGCGGTCAGAACGTGAGTAAATCCCTTACTGTAAGGCAAGGGCCCTACGATGTCAACGTTGACATGTCGTAATTTCTGCGACTGCGGAAAATTTCCGAAAACGATTTTTGTATGACGCGTAATTTTCGCTTTCTGACACGGTTGACAGGTACGGCACCATTGTCGAATTTGGGCTCTCATTCCAGGCCAAACGTATCATTCTTGTATGAGTTTTATGATGGCCCGAGCGCCAGGGTGGGCCAAACCATGTAATTGATCGAAAACGCATCGGTGTAGCGAAGCAGGCACGATCGGACGTAACCGGCCGTGGTGAGATCACATGCTAATCCGAGATTGATTCCGGCGATGTAAGAAAACTGTACCTGAAAGGGTGTTGTCGGATCTGCTAGCACTGTTTGGAGTTTTCCGTCCTTTGCCTGCTCTTCAGCAAGAATACGGGCGAAACCTGTGTTGTTGATTTCCTCGATTCGGCTGAGAAAATCAGCTGTTATGTTTGCGGAACCGGCGATATGTCAGATGACGGTAGAGTACTGCGATATATACTCCAACTGTCGTATTCGTCGCGGCGATTCGTTTTTATGCGCGGTTGCGAAAGCGTACACTAGCGGTTTGTGAACGGTAACGATGTCAAAGTTTCGTTCTTCGAGCAGATGGCGAAAATGAGAAATGCCGGAGTAAATCGCGTACAATTTTCGGTCGTACGTTGACCATCGTTTCTCAGTGTCATTGAGTTTTTTTGAAAAAAATCCGAAGGGTTCTACTTTTCCATTTATCACTTGTTGCAGTGCGGCTCCTACGGCGACATCCGACGCATCTGTGACCAGTTCTAATTTTCCGTCCTGTTTTGGGTAGGCGAGTATAGTTGCTGCCACCAGGACTTCTTTACAGGCGTTATAACTTTGTGAGGTTAAATCGTCCCACTTAATCTCTGTTTGGTCATTCTTTTTAGTGTGTCCGCGGAGCACGTTTACGCAGTGGACGAGCTTATGAGCGGCTTGCGGTATATGCTCGCGATAAAAATTAAATGCTCCAATCGCCCGACGCATCTGCTGAATTGTTCATATGATGGGGGATTCAAGTAAATGTTTTGTACGCGTGGAATTCGGTCGGTACCCGGTTTCATCAATTAAATGCCCTAAAAAGTAAACCGAAGGACTCGCGAAATGAGATTTAGCTACATTAACGGTAAGACTGTTTTCCGCAAGACGTTGAAAAACCGTTTCCAGGTGCCGAATATGTTGCTCATAGGAACGCGAAAAAATTAAAATGTCGTCTATGTAAACGAACACGAACGGCAAACCTCGTAGGATTTGGTGCATGAAGCGCTGAAACGTCTGCGCGGCGTTTCGCAATCCGAAACTCATGCGAGTAAATTCGTACAACCCGAATGGGATGATAATCGCCGTTTTCGGAATGTCCTGATTGCGGACAGGAGTGTTATGATAAGCCTTCATTAGGTCGATGGTGCTGAAAACAGAACAGCCCTCCAACTGTGCGGCTGCGTCCCGAATGTGCGAGACTTGGATAACAGTCATGGATGGTCCGAGCGTTCAAGTTTCAGTAGTCGCTGCACGATCAGATACCATCACCGTTCACTTTTGGTCGGATCAGTAATGGGCTAGCCCATGTAGAACTTGACGGCCGGAAAATTACGAGGCGCACTAATTTTTCGAATTCGGCTTTCGCGACGCGGTATTTGTCGGGTGGAAGTCGTCTCACCCTCGCGTGAACCGGTTGCCCGGTTGTTTCAATAGCGTGTTCGACCGAGTGTTGCGGTTTCTGAGTGAAATTGCTCCCGGACAACAAAGTCGGGTGTCGACGTAACAACGTTTGTACCTCGTGTGGTGTGTCGGATCTTAACAATGTTATAGAAACGAGGTCCGTTTTCTTAACGAATCCGGGCGCACTAAGGTCGGGCCGTGCACAAGTCGTTTCCGGGATAAATCGAGTAACAGATCAAAATTCGAGAGAAAATCAGCGCCAATAATAGCGTTTTCACAGTCCGCTATGGTAAAAGACCAACGAAATGGTTTACCAAGATCGAAATCGACGTCGAGAAGCATTTCCCCATACGTATGTATTGTGGAATTGTTAGCGGAATACGCAACGGTTATGGTCGGCGAACAATGGCCGCGGAAAAGTTTAGCGGGAAGCACGCTCAAGTCACTACCCGAATCGATTAAAAATGTTAATTTCTGTAAGCGGTCGCGTACGAATAAACGGTACGAACCCTGAAATCTATCGACCGCGTTCACACATTTCTGGGATTCACGTTTCCCGATGGTGCGACAGTGCTCTGCGGGTAGGTATAACCAGGATGACAGTTGTGGGCGCTAGGTCCCCAACGATCATGATACCAACAGAATCCGTTTGCGGTATTCACATTGGTACGGTTACGCGAAATAGATCGCGGTCGTGTTACCGAATGCGCACGTTTTTCGATAGCGTCAATTTTTATAGTGAGGTTTTCGACAGCTCGCCTTAGATCGTCCAGTTGATTCCAATTCGTATTTCCGGGTCCCGAAAAATCAGTTCACTCCGAAATCTGAGAATTTCCGCTGACTTCAAAATTCTGTCGGTGACTTCTGCTAGGGTTTCGAGATTTCCGGCACTCACGGTGATCAACGTTTGAATGTGAATCGATAATCGTTTGATCTACAGCCTCCGCAACACGTCTTCGGTGCTTCTATTTCCGGCTAATCGTTTTATTTCCCGTAACAGTCAAGAGAGTTTCCGATATCCAAGTGTTAAACCATCTAGCGCACGATCTAATTTTTTATCCTCGAAATCAGCAAAAATCGAAAACACACGATCTTTTAGTTTTGTGAATTGCTCTTCGGTCGTAATAGCAGTGTTTGTTAAAATATCGAACGCGTACATTAACGTGCTCGGATCTAGTTCGGCCGTTATCAAGCATAACCTGTGTGAAATCGTTCACCCTATAAGCAGTGAAATGATTTTCAACCAACGCAAACCATAATTTCGGATCTTGTACGATGAATTTCGGCAGTTTGGCCTTTCCGTGAAGTTCATGCATAACATTAGCTGAACTTGTTGCCGTTTGCATATCTGCTGCGCCATCGGACGAGCTGCTAATGCCACCCTGGGAGTTTTCTTCGCGATTTGCCATTTTCGAAACGGATTTTGTCGATTGGAAAAAAAAACAACACAAATATGGAACTATATTGGTATTTAGGGACGGAGAAAAAAATGTTTGTTTCCCTTTTCGGCGGAAACGCAATCGAGCGATTAAGTTACAACGAAAAAGAGCATATTTTCTACCGGTTGTAGAAAATCGCGTGTTATTTAATATGTAACACCTGTGGTATTGAGTTTTTTTCAGCACTACAACACGTGTTGTGGGTGCATTGAAATTCGAAAAACGAAAGAAAAATTGAAACTTTACCGAATCACGTCGGGGTCACCACTTTGTAGATGGTAGCAGTTATCATCTACATATTATGGTAAAATAACAGGTAATAATAACGGTATTTACCTGGGATCGATGTCGATAAACGCGTTCTATTCGCGGCGCAATTGTTTACATCGTAAAACTCTAATACGCAATCAGTCTCTAAGCGAGAGAACAGAAGAACAATTTAACTGCGTAGTTTCTTCGCGGTACGAAAAAAGCGAGAGCGCTAGTCGACGCGAACCAGTGCAGCCACAAGAATATTGTCTACTTTTTTATTCTTACTGAAATGGAACTGAAGCTATAGTGAACGACATTCCAATAGGAGTGCATAAGGGCTTCCCCCGAAATTTTCTCATGCGACATTTTTAAAAAATTCTGAAATAAAAATTTAATTTTTAAAGTTTTGTATCGGTTTTTTGGGTTTTAGTTCTTTTGATTTTCGTCCAAATTTACACACGAAAGAATAAAAATGTAAAATTTCGACTGTGGTTTCAGCTAAAACGTGTATTATAAATTACAATACTGAGTCAGCAAATCTAAAAAAAACCATTATTTATAACCTGAACTCACAAATATCCCACCTCCTCCCAAATAACTACTTAAATACTTCAGACCATAACGTGTTTTTTAATTAGCTTTTCTATAATTTTTAATTTAGGAAAATCTTACATTCAGAAATGAATTCAGAAACCTGCTTCTGGGGGGGGGGGGGCAATTTATGTCCTTGGGGTAGGGGGCAGAGATTGTTTTTATATTTGTATTGAGAAAATTTTTTTGGGATATTCCTGAATAAAATCAGATATGTAAAAAATTATTTATTATGTATTTTAAAATAATGAAAAAGCAAGTGTAAACAATAAATTCTTTTTTTTTATCAAATCTTCACCAGCCTTTCGCAATCTCCTTATCCTATCGGATGCTCAAAGCATGCTGCAGGATATCACATCTACTTTTCCTTCTCACTCAACCGATTACATCATTCTTCTTATTCGTGTCTTGATTCATAATCTCTTTTTTTCCCATTTAATCCAGACAGATTTCTTTTGAATTTCTGGCCGTGCCGGAATCGAGGGAAATGGGTTAGTTGACTCTTTCATTCAATTATCTTCCTCTACTAGTAGGTTTCTTCCTGCCTTATCAGCTTCCAATATTACCCTTCTGTCTGCAGCTGCTCATTCCAGACTATGGTTTAACTCCTACGTCTCCCCATTCTCCAACCTGAACTCCTTTTTCTTGTCTATTCAACCTTCTCTTTCGCGCTTCCCCTGGTTTTTTTAACTTTCCTTCTATACGCCGTTCCAACCTCTCTGCGTTTTGGGCATAGTTTTCTCCCTTTCTCGCTGTTCCGTTAATCTCTCGTGCCTTCTCCTTAATGTCTATCGCCGCCCCTCCCAGCAATCAATTTATTTGTGATCCCGATCATATAATGTTCAGTTGTTTGTCGCTTTCAACTAACAAGCTTCTTTTTATTCCTTCCTCTTACAAACAACCGGTATTCCTGTTCCATACTGTGCTTCATTCCTTCTCCTTCTGTTATCCTAGCTCTTGATTCCTTTCTGTCGGCTATCTCTGACCGCGGAAGATTCTGAGTCTTTCTCTCACCCCTCTGTTCCATTGTTCTTAGGTCAATGTCCATGTTGATGAACCCATAAAAAAAAAAAAAAAAATTCAAGTAAAATAACCGATTATAAACAATAATGTTTTCTCAATTGGTTTTAAAATTATTAATTCTAATTGTAGCATTAAAGAACATATTGTGAAAACATTCTAACAGGTTTATTATCTTTTTATAATAATCGAATACGTCGTGGTTTAAGCGGTTTCAAATGGGGACTTTTCTTGGAAATAAAAAACAAGAGAAAAGCAACAGACACCGAAATGAAGTTGTCTACAGATCACGTTGCTTTAAAAAAAAAAAGAATAAATGAAAATCGAAAAGAGAAACGTTTAAAAACAATTTATTAATATTAATGATAAATGGATCGACGTGAACCATGATAGTTCCCGTTGACAAAAAATATGACCTGCAGCTAATATTTTTTCCAGCTCGTCAGTACTTTACATCGTGCCGTACATTTGCAATAAAAGCATATCGGTTTTTTCATAGAGTAACCAAATTTTAAAAGATCATTTTTTACCTCTATTTTATGAAGTTCCATTTCTCCAAAAATATACGACTAATTGAACCATTTCAAAATGTTTTGGCAGCAACTTTTGACATAACTGTAAACAAAGTGAATAAAAAGAATCTTATTCCCTATTAAATTGCTGCATTCTTAAATAGCTTGTATTAAGTTCTGGGGGAGGCATCCCCCCCAAAAAAACCTACTGGATTCACCCCTGATTAAATTTTACGAATGCGATTAGAAATTAATAAATCTTGAACAAATTTTCATATTTTTTACAAGATAATGAAAACTTCATTTTCGTCTACTTTTTTTTTGATCTAGATTATTGCGGCCTTGTTACGTTTTGGTCTCGTCCTATAATCAGCATTTCAAGTCTTTATAGGAGGAAATAATTTTTTAAACGACATATACACGAAAATAAAAACATTGAAAACCGTTGGTTTATTTCATAAGCAAATGAATTACTAATTTTGAAGATGTTTTTTAATTCAATGATTATTTTACGCTTTAAATATGACATTAATTAAAGAAAAATAAATTAAAAACTCACTAACACTAAACTAGATCTACTTGGGAAAAGGAAGAGGCTGAAACGATATGGCCCCAAATTTACTGGTACGATTTGATAGCAATATTAAGGCTCATTAGGCTTACTCGTTTGTACATCGGCTCTCATCCCTCATCAGATTGTTTATATTTATACAAATTATATTTTGAGCAAAAGTTAAGATGATGGGTTGAATTTTCGACGCCAAAAAAAAAAAAAAAAAAAAAAAAAAAAAAGATACGATTGTCTTTTTAAAAAATGGAATGAACAAAATAAAACGGTAAAATTTATTTCTCAATTATTATTAAAATAAAATAATTTATTAGATTCGCATAAATTTATTTTTGCATACTAGTGTTACGAGATTTTTTGTATTTTAATTTTAAAGCAATGGAAAATAGTTAACGGCACATATGCAAATTATAAAATTGGTGAACTTCATTTGCCGACTAATTAAATTTATTAGTGAACCCTTCTAGGACAATGCGGTAAGATGAAATTCATGTTTTCAAAGTGAAATTTTACAATTTTTGTTTTACAGAACACAATTTTATTCTTCTCCTTAGCAAAATTAACGAAAATTCTTTTACGTTAGACTTCTTGATAATACTGATTTGAGAAAATCAAAATTTGATTTTATTTCAAATAAATAGTTCATAATTTTATTTTTTTTAATATCGTTTTTTTTTTTTTAAAATGAAAAAATACTTATTTCATGAAATTAGTGAATTTCTTTTACTGACCTTAACTTGTTCTCGCGTTATAGTCCTTGCAAGATTTTTTAATAATGCTAAGATAGAAATGAAGTCTATAAGTTTTATAAAAATTATTATTATTATTATTTGGTAAGCTTCTCCATAACTGAAGATCGCTACATCACGCATCCATTGAGTTATCTGTAGCAGCTGATTATGTATCTAAACTACTTGATACGGTTAGCCGCTTTCTTCCCGGTGGTGCTTTACCTAATATTTTTCCATTGACGACCAAGCGAAAGATAGGGTCGACCTGCATTCTGTGCTTTATATATGTTTCCTTATTTTCCTTAAGGCAGGCAATAAAATCGGTTTAGTTAATCCGGTGTGATGTAGCACCTCCACGTTTTTTATTTTTTCCTTCCACTTTATTTTGTACATCCGTCTGTACGTCTACATTTCAAACGCTTGTAGTTTAATACATTAAATAAATAAATATATAGAGTGATGCTAAGGTTTTACAAAGCGAGGAATCAAAATCATACCATAATAACACGTAGTTAATTTTCAATTTTAAAAATAACTTTAAGTTATTAATATTACGAAGATATCAGAATGGGCAAAGGAAGTTAATGAGTAAATCGGCAACGAAGATTTCTCTTAAAATAAAAAAAGAATGTTTAATGGAAAAAGTAAATTACGCCTGAATGTGCTATCTTTCGTCATAGGACAGAGATAAATTAAAAAAATTATATATTTTGCGTTGTTATTAATAATGCCAATGCATTTATTGAAGAAATATTTTTTTTATTGACGTATCATTGATGTACGAAAATTTTTAATTACCAAAAAGTTAATTCTGGTTTTAGCATATTTAGATATTATGCAATTGATGCCATTAACGGTGTATTTGCACACACACTAAGCAACATTTTTGATAATAAGTGTTTTTTAAAATAACCAATAAATATAGATACAGTGGAAAAAAAAACGGTTAAAATATATTATTATTTCAGCAAAGGGATATGAGTACTATTTAGTGATGGGTAAGTTTGTTATTTCTTTGGATACGGATCCGGAACTGAATCGTAGGTTCGAATTCCGGATACGTATCCTTGGGAGCCAAATGGATCCGATATTTATGCGCACAGTACACACTCAATACTGGCACTAGTTTTTCCCGGTGTAGGTTATATTACGTGTGTTAGAAAGAGAGAAGAAAATTGCAAAATAGCTAATGTAGAAGTGTAATCTTACAGAGAGTGGTGTCTACAGAAAAAACGATAAAGTTTCTTTCTAGTTCCGATGTTATTTTCCATTTTTCTAACTGATCTGGCACATTTCTGCTCTCAAATATTCATTATGAAACACAGAAAAGTCTATTCTTCTCTGTTCATGGGCTTCAGTTTGTATTTGTTGGATCGGATTTGTGGATACGTGCTTGGAACTGTAGCCGGAGTTATATCATTAACTCCGCTGTTGGATACGTCCGGAAGACCTATTCACCACTACTGTTAAGTAATAAAATTTAAAATGCGATACAACGAAATATTTCGGTAGACGCACAATAACAGCGGTAATAAAACACTAGATTTTGTTTTATATCTAAATATTGTTAGTAGTTAAAAATTATCACGTTAACGGCGTAATAAATTACTGTATTTTGTTTTGTGATTATTTATAATTTTATAAAAAAAATCTTTTTCAAGTTAAATCCGTTTATAAAATTTGAATTTTTATTGAAAAAAGTTTGTATACCTGAGTATAAAAAAACTATTAGCAGAACTACACACATAGTTGTGTATCGCGGTATACGGAAACTATGTAATTTAAAATATCTGAAAATAATTTATCGATATTATTACTGCATATTATCTGTTCGATATTATTACATAAAATTAATGAACGTACATGTAATGAAGGGTTGTATATAATCTTAACAAGCTGTTGGAAAAACTGGAATTAATTAAGGGGATGGTACATTGTATGTGAAAGAAAACGTAGAATGTTTTGTAATCATATTTAGACATTCATTTCAACGTCAGTTAGCAATTTTTAAAATTACCTAGATTATAAGAATTAGAGCTTTTGGAAAATAAACAAAAATTCGACTTTTTGAATATTTAGATAAAATTAGGTTTTCCCTGGTGAAGGAGTTAATATTACACGTTCAAACATAAGCTCTAAAGACATTGGATCCTTTCTGTTTAATAGACTGAAATTACAGATATAAGATTACAAGCGACAACGAAGATATTTCGTTACAATTATCAATTAACTTACTAGAAGCGCCAACAAATTTGTTATTCTCTTAAACCATGCTTTTTTTGAATCTTCTAGAAGTCTCCCTTGTATATTTTGCCGTATTATCATTTTTTTCAATTTATTTATTTTATTTATTTTTTGATTTGTTTACTATGTAGTTTGGATTAAATTATGTTGCAGATTATTCTTACTTAAAAACGCTGCATGACTTGCAACTTTAATGACGTTCGTGTGTGCCTTTACTCGTCCTAGTTGTATTTATTTATATTTATTTATTATTTTTTTCACAATAAATTGAACTGAAATCACGTTTTTAGAAATTTTAATAAAGAAAAATTAATATAAAATTCATGTATTTTGAGATAACAGTGGTGAAAAGTTTACATCGGTAACGGATATACTATCCAGAATCGAAGATGAACTTGTTAACAATTCGTTCTTTAAATACTGACTTGTGTTCATTTTAATGTTTACATTTTTCGTTTTGAATTGCTTGTTCGGCGTTGGCACTGCTGGTTTAAATACACCGGTAGATGGATCGTATTGCTCAAAAAACTGAATAGCGTTCCTTTAAAATAATTAAAACAAATTAAAATAAATAAAATTATTAGAATACACACCCTTAAATTCATGAGATCATTTTCAGCACTTTTTTTCTTTTATATTTTTAAATTACACTTAATCAGCTCGTAGATAAGTTAAAAATAAAAGTTAAACCGTTACTCGAAAGGCAAAAATGAAATATTTATCAAATACTACAGGGTAAAAAGTTAAAAGCTACAATTTTCGATATCGATAACAGTGTTAAATTTTGTTTCTCTTCTTTTTTTGATTTAATTTATTTCATTTACCTAGTTACGATAAATAATTTTTATTTCGTCGTACAATACATCGAAGACATAACGAAAATTTACGAGCGTCTATCGAACCAAAGATTCTTTAGTACTCATTGGATTTGTGACATCATAAATGAATTTAATTTATCGTCTTATAAATTACTGTTATTTTGCAATCGTGACTAAACCCATAATATAAACATTTAAAGTTATTATTAACTTATTGTACCTGCTGCAGTGTACCAGTTAATAAAGTTCAAATAACTCATTTTATGAAAGTACTGCACGTTACAGTAGTACAGTAAATCATCAGTTAATTCGTAATTACAGGATGACTGTAATTTATAAAATAAAATAAATTTATTTACGACGTTGTGGATTTAAGAAGTGCTCGATGAATTTTTTGCTCAAAACAGACTTCCTTAAAAATTTAACTAAAAACGAGGCAAAGAAAGTACGCGGTATCGTTCAGATCTTAATTTCAGTTATTACTATTTTTTATAATGTACACGTTAGATTGCTCCCATTAATTGTATCGCTAAGGTTAATTTTTTTTTTTATTTAATAGTCCGTTTATTGTACATATTTATTCATTAATACATTTATATATAAATAAATAATTTATTCCTGAATTACCGATGGCAAAATGTAATAACTTTTGTTTAACCTAATGGATTTTTCATGTCATAATTTTCATACACACGTATCAAGTAAAATATAATATTTTAAAAGTATAACAAATTTCTTACATTTTCATAATATCTATGTTCGCGGAAATATCTGCGGAATTTGTGTTGTTTGCGGCTACTGAGGATGCAAACTTTCTCACTGTTGGATGGTAATGTCTCTAAATTAAAATGAAAATATTTTATTATTTAACAAGTAACGCGTGATTATCTATTTGCGTACTATAAAACTACACATTATTACGCTGAACAGCGTAAAGTTAATTACACTGGTTTATAGGCTTGGAAGTAAAATAAATCAGTTAAATTTAGCTTATAAGCTTTTGCAAAAAAATATTTTACTACAATACGAATACGGCGAGATTATATACATAAAAATGACAGCGTCATTCTTAGCCTGACCTCCCTTAGTTTTTCTGAAATGGAATTTGTTTTTCTATCAGAAAAATTTCTCCCAAAATGTAAATAAAGATTTTATACTTCGTGTGTTATTGGAGTTTTTGGTTCACGGGCGTAACTTAGTACGTCAATTTTCTAATAGAAAAGTGTTTAGTAACTTAATAAATGAGATACAAGATTTATAAAAACTGAAACAAATTGCGTTAAAAATTATTCATAACAAATATGTATGTTACCCTTAACGCGCATAATTCCCACAACGCTGTATTTCCAGCATTACAATATTCTGGTTCGTTTAATTCGGCTTGATAAATACCTTGACCGTACGAAGATTCAACATCCAATAATAAATCTACACTTTTCACTAACTAAAAATGAAAATAAAAGTATTATATTATCCGCAAATGAGAAATATATTCGGAATATCTTAGTTTAGTAAAAGTTTGTATATATGTTGAAATTTGGCGATTTTATTTTTGCATCGTTTCCCAAGAAATAGCAATATCAACTGTTTAAAATTTTCAATTTACGTTATAATAATATGATAAAATATTTTTAAACAACGTCTTAAGTTTTTTGTAACGCTGGCATAAAAAAATGGCAGTCTATTACGAAAAATAAATACGATTATTTTAAATTTACTTTCATATATATTTTCGGATCAAAATGTCATCATAAAAAAACTCAATTACGTTTCATTTTCGCTTTCTTTTTTAAGATTCAATTTTGAATTCTTCTAAATCGGTTAAAAAAAATATTTTTTTCATCTTCGCGGTCCTTATTGTTATATAATGCACAGAAAAGTGGACTTGAAATTCGCAATTAAATTTTAGAACGTACTCCTTATAAATGTTAAAACTTTACTGTACCTTTAAAAATTACATACGAACCTGTAAAACTGATCTGATTATAGCGAGACAACCCAATGTACCGTTATGTAGCAAAGTACACGAAACAGTGGCTAACCGTTTAATAAAAGAAAGACACCTTTGAGTGGATATTTTTTTATATTTGGCAACAAGAACATTTTCTAAAATACTCAATAAAATGTGAACGTTATCGTAGAATCGACCTGAAAAAAATGAAGTACTAAATTATAATATTAACAGTGATAGAATCATCTAACCAAATTAAATCAAGTCTAACCGAATAATATAAATGGTAAAAAATTTTCGCTGCACGTAAAAAACAACTTAAAAAATGTTTTTGAATTTTATTTGCCCACCATCGAGTACAAAATACACTCGATTGTTCAAAATATTCCGTAAACGACGAAATATTTGAAAATGTTGTTCAACAAACAAATGAATTATCGAAATTAAATCGTAGTAAACATCTGGAACTGGTGAAAAATTTACGGATATTATTTAATTGAAATGTTTTTTTACTGTTTTGCTGTTTACATCAATAGACAGCCTAGAAAGGTTACAGAATAATAATATTATAGAGTTGAAATAGTTCGTTTAGTATCGAATTTGAAAAATTTGAATTTCTTTTCTAATACGTCCATTTCGACGGCAGAAATACTCATAAAAAAAAAGAAGAGAAGTAGTCAAGCTTGCTAACACTTTCATGGCGTCTTCATTCACCAAGAGAAATGATCAATTAAATAACTTTGAAAAATTAAAACAAATAGGAAATTAAAATGTTTGTATTAGTGGATATTAAAGTTTATTAAGAGTCCAACTCGGAAGTATATCATGAGAAATCACGTGAAGGCCCTCTTGAAGCAAAATTTAAATTTACTAAACTGTTGAAATACTTGTATTATCCGTTTATAACAGCGGACGTAGTGTAACAACTAAAATTAGTTTACAAGTTTACATAATTTCTTAAGTGTTCCTTCAAAGAAAAAAAAACTATCTTACGTTGACATCAGGGATTGGTTACCTTTCTTGCATAAACTCTTGGTTTACTTTATTTCTAGAATTATTTTGTTGTTTTCGAACAGAAATAATGGATACGGTCTAATATTGCAGCTTTTGATAATAATAACAATAAAGAAATTGTTCTACCATTCTTAACTCGGCGAAATAATACACTAATGCGTAAAATAAATTCATATCCTCGTAACAGTAATACATTAAGATCACACCAGTAAGAGTATTTAGCATTAAGAACGTGTTTTGTATTAACGATGAATGTAATAGAAGAAAACCTACTTAAAATTATTCAAACAGTTAATTTAAAAGTAAATAGGCAGTACATTGGCATAGAAGGTTCGAAGGTTAATTACATGTAAAGGTTCGTTAAATTGAACGATAAGCGGTATTAATATGTACTTTAAGGTAAAACAAATAAAATACCAGCATTGAGGGAAAGCAGAATTCGATAGAGATGAGTGTAAAAATGTACTGGATCGATTGTCAATGAATCTCCGTAACCAGACAGGATAATGAAAACCGTTTTAATGCAGTAGAGTTGTTCGCGAACGTTTAGCGGTTCCTTTTCTAGTAAATAATTCAGCACGTTCATTAAGTCTTGATAATATTCCAGATTAATGCAATGAGCGAACCTAAGTAAACAAAGTAGTTACTCGTTTTTTAAAAGTGAACATTGTATTCTAAGAGTAATATGTGATGCAAAAATCGAATAAGTGGAAGACGGAACACAACTCGACGGCAATTCATAGGGACCGTTTATTTTTAGTAAACCGAAATATACACTAACGATAGTGCGGCTAGCAAACTATAAGTAAAGAATATTTCAGTTTCTTATAGCGTACCGTATCACAAGTTCTTCATAAATTTTACACGTTTTCCTTTATAATTTACAATTAGCAATCATCTTACCCAAAAATATTTTTTCAGTTCGCGAGATCGTCCCTTCACGAAACTACGATACGATTTTCTTTTTCAATTTTTTTACCCCGCCATATTATTGCAAGTTTATTTTTAAATATTGTCGATTTACTGGTATTGATTTATTTAAACATATGCCGAGTGTTTGTAATGTGCACAATTTTTTTTAAACAATAGCAGTTCACACGTTTAATTTAATTTTTAAACAGAAAAAAAATTAAGGGTCATCGTAACGAAAGGTACGCTACCCTCTTTTTAATAAAAATAGGCACTTGGTAGCGGTGTTCACTGTTGTAAGTTCTTAAATAGAGTATCAAAAAGCTTTTATATTTACTACTTACTTCGCCAAACCTTCTAACGTTACACTAAGCAAATTCGATCTAGGAGCACGTTTTAGAATTCTAAAGTATATTAAAAATACTACTTTTGTAATTTCAGTCATATGCTGTTCCTTACTCCGTTTATTTTCTTCCGCTTTCGTTTCCAGCATTTCGTTTTCTAAACGAGCCAGTTCCTTTTTTCTCTGTTTGAAAAACAATAAGAAACGTTAGTTGACACCCGACTAATAGCTCCATTACAGAACACAAGTTTCATTGCGATTTTTATTTTTGCAAGCGTTTTTAAGAACTAGAGCAAACTACGCTTTTACTATTTATACGTACTACGATAAATGTGATCTTTTACGCTAATATATAACTTAGCTGCCCGATAAAAATCTTTATATGAAACTGAAGGAGAAAAATGAGGAATTTAAATGTTTCAAAGCGTTGTGATGAAAAATAGTAAAAGAGCTTTTGCATTGAAAAATTATACAGTAAAATTTTTTAATTAAATAAAATCAAAAAAAATTAAACAAGATTAAAGTCGGAAAATTAACTTGTATTGAGATTATCTTTTTGCAGAGAAAATTTAATAATGGAAAGATATATTACAAACAAAAGTTTAAAAAAAAAAAAAATTGAAAAACGTTTTTGGGTTTGCTAAACACAATGTCTAAAAAAATTAATTTCTCGACGAAATAATTTTATAGTTATTATAAACCAATAAATAATGTTTAAGAAGTTATGATCATTAAGGTATTACAATTTTGAAAATTAATACATTCGAGAACAAGGAAATTGGGTGTTATTCAAATAATAGTAAACTATGAAATTTGATACAATAAACGTTATACTACTTTCAGAAGTTTACATAAGAGAAGTGCAGCAGAAGAGGAGTGTAACATGTAACTATTTTAAGAAGAAGAAAAAAAAAAAATAATAAAAAAAAAACCTGGCTGATATTTTGACGGGCGGTAAGGATACAGATGGGGACGGGATGAAGTCAAAGTCAGAAAAAGAAGTGTGGCAGTTATTGGCAATAGAAAGATACTAAAAACATATAAGACAACGAAATACGATCAAGGAAGAAAAAAATAAAAATTCAAAGAAGGCATTAATTTTCATTAATTCGATAATGAAAAATAGACCAGCTGCAGAAAGTTAGAGTGAAGAAAATAGTGTTCAAAAGAGAATATTTCAGAAAGAAAAAAAAAAAAAAAGTTGATACAAACGTAGAAGTCTGTATGTGACACGTGAATACGAAAACAAGAAATAATACTGAAAGGCATAAAGACTAGGTGACAGAGAAGCCATGGAAACCAGGGAGCAGAAAGATAGCATGAAAACTACCGATACCATTTATATATGGATTTTTATAGAGATTGCAAGTATGGTTGAAGTTTTATTGTAGAATGTTAACTTTATATAAAAAATAAATAAAATAAAACAATATAAAAAAAGTTCAGTAAAAAGAAAGAAGAAAATTATATTTTAAAAAATTTTAATGTGTACCAAAAAAAATTCATAGCGTGCAATGTTTTAGGTTACGAATGATTACGCTATGTTGAAAGGGTGGCTAGCAGTAATGTTTTTAGTGCTTAGTGGATTGCGAAGAAGAAGAAGAAGAAGAAAAAAAGAAGTATTTTGAGTCCGTTAAACAGTACTTTATTAAAATTACACATTTTCGAATAAAAATACTTCCTACTTACATAGCACCCATAATTTACGATGCTGATAACTAATGTTCCATTAACTAAAAGTTTTAATAATAAAATTAGAATATTCTTTCAAACGTTTTTAGAGTGGATACCGAGAATGGAAGCAAGAAACAACAGTGAGAAAAGTTAAACTATGATCGAGATGTAAACACGATAACAGAACGGATAATGAGTTAGAATGAATAAAAAGAAACAAACAGAGAAAAGATAGCAACTAGCATAAAAGTATGAGAAATATTCCGATTAATTTTTACCTAAAAATATGCTAACAAGAGAATCCCATAAAATGTTGGGTAAAGAAAAAGCAAAATATTCTATTACAATTGACAAATTATTATTTCACACAAAAATTACGAACAGATATATCTGTAAATTAATTCTAAACAAATTTTCACACATTTTATTTTGGGAAAACTTAATCCAATTTACTCTGAAAACGAGTTTAATATGCAGATGAAGTTACGAAAGAAAATAATATTTCTAATTCAGTTTCTTTCTCACTTTGCTACTCAATATTATCGAATTAGTATGGTATTTCTTTGTCAAGTTTATTCCGGCACAGAAATATATTGTGGAGAAAAAGGAAAACTGAAAATAGAAAAAGAAGAAAAACAGAGTGAAAATGAATAAGATCTTCACGCAGACGATCAATCAGTCCCTGATGCTTCAGCGCAATGCAGCTCGGCTGACTTCAGTAGTCAGTAAGCGAGAAAGGGCGAAAATGAATGAATAGAAAATGGAAAAATTAAACAGAAGTGGGGACAAAAGGGAGGAACAATCCTTATAACGGCGATATTATTTTTCAAAATTATAAACGGAAGGCTGATCAAATAAAATAACAAGTGATTACACATAAACGGCATGAACTCGCAATTTTCGAAAGCATATAAATAAACCTTTTGGGTGTTAGAAAGACAAAATGAAAAAGTTTTGTTAACGATGTAAAAGTTATAACTGATTACGCAATATTGTAAAAATACAGTTTGATGAATTCTAATTTAGCTTCACGTCGAATTGTGAAGAAAGACAACGGTAGATTGTTAAGAGGTGCAATAAGCAGCCGATTCTTCATTAAAATACATAGCGTTTTTACTAGCGAAAAAAACAAAATGGGCAAACAGATTTGGCTTAAA
Source organism: Icerya purchasi (assembly GCA_039619475.1). Taxonomy (NCBI): domain Eukaryota; kingdom Metazoa; phylum Arthropoda; class Insecta; order Hemiptera; family Monophlebidae; genus Icerya; species Icerya purchasi. The sequence goes on along the minus strand of CM077116.1, from coordinate 29,994,150 downwards.
TTTTTTATAAATTCATTCTATATTTACGTAGCAGGAAATTTACAAAATTATTTGATAATTTAAAAAAATAATTCCGCTTAATAGTCATAATAATAACAATTATAATATGTCTGGTATAATAAAAGTTGAACGTGTATTAAACAGCGCATGCTAAAACAAAAAACATTTTTAAATTATGCGTTTAACAGAGAATGTGCTCTGTACATTGTCGATTCTTACCTTGCGTTCTCGTTTAGACATAGATAAAACTCTACGTTTCTTTTGCATCAATTGTTTATTTTTTATTTCATCTTCCTTTTCTTTGTCTAAATTAATATTGTTAATCGGTAGTGCGAGTAATACGGATAGCACTTCGCAATGAACGCTGTGAGCTCTTAATTTCACTAAATGGTTGATTCTTCTGACTATCTACGTAAAGAAAAAGTAACATTAAAGTAACCTACAATAAATAATAGTAAGCATCCGGCGTATCGAACTGATTTTTAACGTAGATTCTACCCTTTTTCGTCCAAAAATATTCATTGACTTTTAAAAACTCATTTAAATAATTATCAAGCCGAATGGTGAAAAGTTTTGTTTCCTTCTGATGTCGCCAGATACATTTACGTAATTAACAGCAAATCTACATATATATTTATTGGTATTTTTGATAATTGCAGTTTTTTTAATTAGCGCGAAAAAAATTCTATTAATCAGCAGTAAAAATTAATCAATGCGACGAAAAACAAATTAAAAACTTACAACAAGAGATATCAGACGTTTCTTATCCTCCCTGAAGATCCGTTTGTAACAATCTTCGACGATTTTCCTTACATCTGAATCTGGGTTATCCAAATATACAGTTAACAGCTGAACAATATTTGTCGAATAATTAAAATAGGAATGATTGGCTAATAATTCGCACAGGCAACGAACGGCAAGAATTCCTAAACTTCTCTGTTGCTATTATTACAAAAAAGAAGAAGGAAAAAATAAAAAACAAAAAACAATTAGTATATACAATTTAAGGTAAATATCGAAATATTTTTAATGTGAGGCAATTAGGAACTTACTTTCGTTATTATTCTCGTGTCTCCTTTCTTCTTCCGTAAATATTCTGCGAGCTTCTCGAGTTTTGTTAAAAATAATTTGTAGCCTTTTAATAATTCACCCTCATAACCGAAAAGTTGCCTTGTTACTTTTTTCACTGAAATTTAAAAACTGTCCGTTATGCTAACCGTACCGAATAAAATGAAATGCAACAGATACATTGTTTCGAACTTCATATATGTACTCAAAAAACATATTTTATTTCGTAAAAATTGTTCTTCTATTTTACGCACTTGATTATCTAAAATTCGGTAGAAAATGGATAAATGAAAAACTATGTAGTGGTGAGGAGAAATACTTTTTTTAACATATAATTTTCGCGATAGCATAAAAGCGAATAAATGAAAAATAAACGAGGTGTAGGAAATTTATCTCTTTTTAATTCCTTTTGAAACAAAAAAAAAAAAAAAAAAAAAACGTTTTTTAAATGTCATTTTATACTACAGATTTCGACAATACGGCAGAGTAAGATTATGCCTTCTTACCTACTATTTTCATATCTCTAAAACGATGCAGCAAAAATAAAGTTTCAATCGATTATTAGTAGTAGTAAGTGAGAAAATTACCTCCAACTAATTTCATTTCACTTTATGAAGGTCCTTAATATAATTAACGACGAATCATAAAAATGCGAACAATGAAATTTTACCGTAAGAGTTCCGTTCATAATATTATAATCCGGAACCTTTAAAAAAAAAAAAAATAATAATTTTGAAAATACTTTATCGTTTTGTAACATGAATAAGTAAAAACATATCAGTTCATCTAAAAAGAAAACAAATTTAAAACTTGCATTTATTAAACGGAATATCCTGATGCCTGATTTGATATGCTGGTAAAAGGTCTTTGAAAACTTCCATTAATGAAATTGTTACCAATTTTTTAACTGTTATTTGCAATTCTGGATCTCTTTTACTCATTATGTCTAATAAATGCTTCAAATTCCCAATCTGTAAATGAAAACAGTCACAAAATACGAATAGAGAGATAAATCAATGAATACCGCAAACTACTTATAAACTAAAGGTAAATAAAGGAATGCTACTGTAATATTACACGCTAAAATTGACAACTGTTTTAAAAGTATGAAATTTATAAGTTTTTTTTTTTTTTTGTTTTCTGTAAAACCTGATATTTTTTCAAGTCCCACAGCTCGAATTGGGAATGTTGCGATTAATCTACTGTAAATTTCCGATGTATTAGATGAGTGAATAATAATTTTTATTAAAATTAAATTATAAATTTTTAAAGCTATTTGTTTATTTTAGAATAATAGGGGATTCCTAAACAAATTCGATCTTTTCTGAAAACAGGTATATGCGGCAATACCGCAGATAAATACTATACAAGTTTGTACGTAACCAGATCGACATTATTAATTCTAAATACATCTAGTATTGTAATACGAGCGCGATCTAGTAATGCATATCTACTTCAGTTTATTATGATTGATGGTATGCGTAATAGTTGTTTTTTTCTGCACAAATTAATGATCTTATTTAAATATTAATTTTTTTATTTAACATTTAACAAAACATTTAATATCTTTATTATATTTTGAACGTAGGTATAGATCGTGTATCCTAATCGTTAGACTATTGCGAACATAAAAATAATCGTTAATCTATTAATGAAAACAATCAGATGCGGCTTTTCTGCACGAAAAATGATGAACCCGATTCAAAATAAAAGTACCAAGATAAAATTTGGAAAATGGTAAATGCATACACGTAAACTAATTTAGGCACTTGATTTTCTCTATGGGGAAAAATTCTTTTTTTTTTCTTTGAATTTTTTATCATTTCTTAAAGTAAAATGTCATCATTTTGGTAATTTATATACTCGTGCATTTGTAGCGGTACATACAATTAAATAAACGATTTTCAATTGCCGTAGCAAATAAAACAAAAGTTAATATTCGATGATGTTAGAACAAGAGTGTAAATGTTGATATCAGCAGTTCATAAGAGTAAGAAAGAAAGCGTGTTTCCCGCAAACTAAAATTATATGTGTCGGTAAGGGAAGAAAAAAAGAATGAAAAATAAATATAATATTTAACTATTTACCGACTTAAAAAAAAAAAAAAAAAAAATTAAAACTGACGGAGAAAATACATAAAATATGTATAGCGAAAGAAGGAAATATATGAAAAGAGTTCAAAAGGTAAATGAGAAAAAAAATACGAATCAAGTCAGAAAAATTAAATTTAAAATAAATCATTGCAGAATCGCGGCTTGGATTTCACTTGAAAATTAATTCAACTTTACCGGCAAATTACAGGGAATTCTCATAGACGCAATCATATTATCGAAATAGATTCTAAAAGTTATACCTCCTTTTTAATTACCGTAACCTTCAGAGCAACCAATCAAAATTACTAAAATAAATTTTTGAAACAGTAATCCATGCGATTAATCTATTTAACCGAGATCATAAAACTGATTCGAAACAAACATTTGTTTGTTTGAGGGCAAAACTATGTCGTTGAATTCTGATTTTAGCAGAAAGTTTAAAGCGATGTTTTTTTGTTTTTTTTTTTTTTTGATGGGGAGGATGCAGTAGGGTTGGTTGTTTATAATAATTTCCAGATTTCGAGTAAACGCAGCAGCGCTATAATTTTGGGAAAATTTAAATAGAGATTACACATAGTCGAAGAAGAACAAAAAAGTAAATTTGTTTGACAAAGCCTTTTGACTTCATATTACTACTATCGGAGCAGCCAAATTAAAATTCCAAGCGCCTTTCATTTAGAATAAAATTGAGCCAATTGTGTTATACATACACATATTTCTTTTTAATACAGCTTAAATATAACAACAGTTAACCGTAAACTTGCCTTTTCTTCCGGATTTTCCAGCAGACCACTAGATAACAAGCCTATTCTTAATTTACACTTGCGTACCGCATCTTCGCGTTTGGCGTAAATTTTCGCGATACTTATTGGTTCGTTCAGGTTAAATATATTATCGGTTTCTTCCGTTTCTAACCACGTAACCTCTTCTTGGCCGTCATTTTCACTCGAGCTATAATTTTGTTTTTGCGATTTATTTAAAGGAACTTCATTATCTGAAAAAGTAAATACATTTTTTTTATACATTTTCGAACAAAATATTATTTGATACATTAAATGTTTTACTCGACTCGATTTTAATAGGTTAATTAAAAGTTAATAAACAAACAATTAAGATGAAATATAATTTTAGGAACGTTTCATCTATTTACATATTCTTTAGCCGATAATTGTTAACGGTTTCTTGTAAATGTTCTGCGATTTCATCCTAACTATCACTTACAGACAAAACTGCAGTATCATCTGCAAATGTGCCATTAGTTGCTTCGTCATCATTTGGTAAATTACTGGCGTATAAGATGTACAAGATAGGTCCTAAAACACTATTTTGCGAAACATCAGCTTGCATCTGATAAAATTTGGATTGTCCACGAACCACATAGAACTGCTGATTAGATAAATACGACTGCAAAAATTGACGAAAGTTTCTAAATACGAGGTTAGTCAATTTCAAAGACCTCGTATCATACAGGGTGGGCCAAAAGAACATCCCGAATTTTAAATGCTCGTCAAATAAAGACTAATATACTTACGGAAATGAAACAAACGTTGAAATACTTCAAAAAGAACACGATTTATTGTACACTATTAGTTTTGAACAATACTCCGTATGAATAGTCACCATTTTGCTTTTTACATTGTTGCAATCTTTCCTCAAAATTATGCATTACTTTTTTAGGAGTTGGTTTTTTAATCGCCGCAATTTCCTTCTGAATGGCCAATTTCATCTCGTCGGTTGTTGCTGGTTTACCCTCGTACACCTTGCTTTTCAAGTAGCCCCATAGGTAAAAATCTGTCGATGTTAAATCCGGACTGCGCGGCGGCCAAAACATCTCACAGTTTCGCGAAATCAAACGGTCCTGAAACTTCTCTCTTAATAACCGCAAAACATCGTTACGAATATGTGGTGTGGCCCCGTCTTGTTGAAACCACGTTTTAGATAATGCAATCCTCTTCCATCTGAGCTCCGGTAGAAAAAACTCGTTTAACATTTGGATGTAGCGGTCGCCGTTCACAGTAACATTCGCTCCGTCCTCCTCGAAGAAGTAGGGACCGATTATCGCTTTCGCACTGACTGCGCACCATACCGTGATACGAGGGGAGTGCAAGGGTACCGGGTGAACGATTCGAGGGTTCTCAGTAGCATAATACCGCATGTTTTGTTTATTAACGTTACCATTTAAATCGAAATGCGCCTCGTCGCTAAAAAAAACATAATCCAAATCGACGTCTTCTTCCTCCAGCATATCCAAAAATTTATTACAAAATCCTAACCTTCTTGGCTTATCTGTTGGTATCAATTCTTGGGTTAGTTGTATCTTGTATGGGTGCATATTGAGGTCGTTTCGAATTATTCTTCTGAGTGAAGTACGGGGAATTTTCAAGGCGGAAGCCTGGCGACGAACGGATCTGCGCGGACTTCGCGACAATGCTACGCGCACTTTTTCGATGTTTGTCGGGGTTCTAGACGATCGACGGCGACCTTGATGGTTAACCGCCACCACACTACCGTATTCTCGGAAGTTTTTTACCCATTTGAGGATACTTTTACGGTCGGGGGGATTGTCATGACGTTTTAAATCAAATTGCTTTTTTAAACGCGCGTTGTACCGCGATTACACTTTCACCGTTTTTCACACAAAGTACTCGACAACGAAAGAGCGTTGTTTACGCGTCCACGACATCATGACTACTAACCAACTATATTTATATTAAACGGCATATTATTTAGCGCCAGATGGCGTTGCAATCGCCACACTAACTCACAGTGTATGATTTTGACGAGCGTTTGAAATTCGGGATGTTTTTTTGGCCCACCCTATACTTTATCGAATCCTTAAATGGTAACGATAGGTTACTTACCATTTAAATTTAAAGGTGCCAAAAATGACGTCACCAATTAAGGGCTAATGTTTGTAAAACGTCCAGGAACACTTTTGGATAGTATTTTTTCGATTTAAATGGTTGCTAAACGCGATCGATTATTGAATGAAGTTAACAGAAAGCAAACTGATGGATCGGCAGGCTACTCTCAACTAAAGTTATTCTCTTCTTTATAGTGCCATACTCAGCTTCTGAGCGTCGGCGACTACCTATTTGTACATCTCAGCAGTACAGACATAGGTAGTGTACTAGGCAATTGTTATATTCAACGCAGGTGTACACACGCAAGACTACATTCGGAACTGATAGTAGCCGCTTGTTATCGCGCTACCAGTGCAGTCCCGTGTGGGTCTGCTGTGTACTGACCTAGCGCGCATACGATGTTGAACGTGGTGGTTTGTCATTGCCTTCCACGTGACTTTTAGCGATTATTTTATTTATTTATTTAATTCTTGTAATAAGTTCGTCGTCGCTCGGGATCGAACCCGTAACTTCCACATCGGAAGTCAAGCGCTCTAGCAAACTAGACTATCGCGACAATAACTAAAGGTATAAGCTGCTTTAATAGAATTTTTTCTTTAATAATTTTGAAGTAGCAGGAAGTAAAGAAATAGATCGATAGGATTTTAATTGACTTTTTCAATACAATCTGCGCTGTTCTGAAGCAGACAGATATGTATTCTAACCACAGGCACGCCTTAAGCAAGTAAATTAGAAAAACCTTTGTTTTACGTGTCAATTCTTAAATTATGATTGCAGCAAACTCGTTGATTTCAGGTGTCTTTTTTGCAATAATGTTGTTTTTTTATTTCTCCCGTAATTTCCATAAAGAACCTACTGGTAAGAAGTGCATAATGTTCGTATAGAAGTTTAGGCGGGTTTGATTCGTAATTTTTAAAACAAAACACCAACAACCAAAGCAAAGTGTGCACGTCGGATCCATACATCTTTGGTATCTACAAAAATAACGAGCTTAATTCCTCATTTAGTACTTTTTACACCGTAGGAAATTCCATCGTCGACCTAACAGAACATTTTTTCTTTTGTTTTAATTTAATTAATTTAGTCGAAATTTCACGGTCAACATTCGATTTTTGTGAATATTATTTCCAAATAACTTGTTATTTCGTACATTTACGTCATTCGTTTTATTCGGTTATCGAAAAATTCCGTATCAATATAAATTTAAGTTATAAACGTTCCAATTTTTTTCTAGACATCTTAAATTTTCAAAATTACCTTGGAATATCGTAGTCTGTAAAACAATAAAAGAAGAATTTATCTAACTTCTTTGATACGGACGAAACTGTTTTATTATTGCCTCGAATATAATCAATTTTTAATACACTGAGTTGGCTAGAAATTTTAATGCGATACAAAGAAATTATGAAATAGTTCCAGCATAGTATCGTTTTATTTTATAGAATATTGTTTACACTGCAATTAAAAAGAGTCGAGAGTTATGCAAAATATTACGATTAAGCATTTACCTGCTTGCGTTTCTTCATCGTTTAGTTTTGTGTATCTTCGTATTATACCCTGTTTAGTTTTTATCGGCAGTAACATTTTAGTATTGTAATCAGATTCCGCAAATTTTTTTTCATATTCGTTTTCCATTTTTTCATCATCATCATCGCCATCATCACCGTATCGACGATCTTTTGTATCTTCACTTTTTTGATTAGTTCTTTAAACATGATTACATTGTAACGAAATAAGGAGCAATTTTTAAATTAACGATGAACATAAAAATACTATTACCAGATATGAATTTCTCCTTATTAAATTAACACTTTAAGCCCCATGTCTCCATATATGGAGACATGGGGCTTAAAGTGTTAAGACATGAAACTTTATAATGAATTAGATTATCACGATTACTCGAATGAAACTAATAATCATTTTGGCTCGCTTAATACCCATTTAAGTTTTCACAGTGAACGTAATTGTTCAGGGATTCGTTTATGTCAAAAAAAAAAAGTCGGTAATAAAGAATCTTGAATTAAGTTTTATACAATATGCTCGAAATCACCCCCTCCCAAAATCGCTTGAAACTGAAAAATAACAGAAGACTTAAAAGAAACACAATTCAATATAAATAAACAAGTTATACGCATGCGAACTTTTTAGTGTTTTCGTTTTGATTTATGAATAAATCTGTAGTGTTTAGCGAAGAAAAATAAACTGATCTCGAGAACTCGAGTAGCATTTTATATCGTGTTTATTTTTTTCAGTTATCTTGACGACACATCATAAATGTAGCCATGCTTAAGTAATCTAATTTATTGAATAGAAATTATAACTTACTTCGTTATTCGTATTCTTTTAAGTAAACCATATTTCTGATTTGTGACGGACTGTTTAAGAAAGTTTACTTCGTTTTTATCTAACATATCTAAAACATCTTCCGCTTCGGTTTCTTTGTTTTCATCTGACTGTGCGGTGACTTTTGTGCTTGGATTAAATCTGTTGTATATTTTGTTAGCGTGTCTTTTTACTTTAATTTTACCTTTATTCCTTAATCTGTTTTTCTGTTTCACACCGCTAGTTTTCGATTTCTTGATTTTTACCTTCCTTTTCTAGAAAATAAATGAATTAAAACATTTTTTTTTTTTTTTTTTTACGAATTATAATATAATAGACCGAAATTAATTTTCTAATTTAAAATGCAAATATTTGTAACGTATTTTTCTTGGTCCCAATTTTTACTCTAATTATTAATTTTACCGATGTTAAGAATTTTTACTTCCGAATAGAAATATTTTTTTTTGTCGTAATTATTTCTGGACAAGTTAACACTAATTATTTTTTTGTCAAATTACAAAAGTTTTTTGTTACATTATATATTTTTCCTCGAAAATGTCGATTTATTTATTCTATTAATTAATTTATCAAAATACATAATACATAAATGTATGATTTAGATCGTTTTAACTAACACATTAAAATGATTCGATAAAACTTGAAAAATAGTACTTAATTTGAAAAACAATGCAGTAATGATATAAAATTAAATATTTCCAAAACGCTTTTAAACTAATCCAAATGAATAAAGAAGAAATGACCAAAAACTTTTTTGGACCTGGTCACTTTTCTTTTTTATACGTAGCTTCTAATTAGCATAATGTAATAAAACATAGCTTATGGGCCTTTTACGATGAGCAGTTTACCTGTAAACATTTTTTTGAAATGAATACAGTTGTTCATAAGTTATGAGAAAATGTACAAATATGTTAAAAATATAGATAACGGAATAAGCTATTAAGTGAATCAGTGGAAAATGTACACTTTTTTATGAAATAATAATATATTTAATTTTAAACACCGATGCGTTTCGAAGCTGATAGTTTCACGATTACAGTATAGTGTTTAAAATTAAATATACTGTTATTATTTCATAAAAAAGTGTATATTTTCATTGATTTATTAAGTAATAGAAATAACGCGTTCAACAAATTTTAACAGGAATAAGCTATACAAACTATGTTCTGTCTTTACTTGGTATTTTATAATAGCGACGATGTTAATTCAATATATATATATATATATATATATATATATATATATATATATATATATATATATATATTGATTTGATTTTCATTAATTCTTTAAATATTTAATGTGAATTTTGAATGTTATCTGGTAAAATTTACCCCTACACTTAAGCACTTTGAATAAATAGTTTTAAAAAATTTCATAAATTAAATTAATTTAACGCATACATTATATTTAAATATTATAAGGGAACTACATAACATGACGGGAAAAGGCAAAAGAGAAGCACCTAGAAAAGTGGATTATAGAGGTTAATATTTGCTGATTTCCATAAAGCCAGAAGAGAATCAACAATTTTAATATTAAAATTAAACAAGGGTAATAAACTTATTTAGACATCTAATTATTAATTTACAAATCATGTTTTCTTTCAACTCGGAGAGTATTTTAATGAGTCCTTTATGAGGCAGCAAGCGGTACATTTTGTAATTATTATTATTTAAATTCTAATCAACCTTTATTAAACTTTAAGAATCATTAATTATATTGCTAAGTACTCATTAGTATTAAAACGTTAGAAGCGTATTATAAATTTAAAAATAAATTATTTACTTACGGAAGCCATATTAATTTTGCTAATTAGCTAATTAAATTTGTAAATGCAAGTAATTTAACAGAAAAAAAAATATACATATAAAATAGGCACACAGAGTATAATTATTAGTGAAGTAGCCGGAAAATTTAATTAGCCTCTTGAATTATGTTGCGAGCCAGCACTGGAAAACTTTCCTTTTCTTATAATAAAACTTGACTGAATTAAATATTAATAAAGTATGTAAAATATTATAATAAAATATAAATTTAACTTATTGAAAAAAATTTAGGGCAATATTTTAATTTGAACTTTATATTTATAATTTTTTATATGCAGAGATTGATTATATTTTTTTGTAAATATTTTCTTGAACTAATTTGGGCACTTCATTTTTTTTTTTAATGATCGTGTGATGATAATCGATAATTTGATTGAAAATGAAAAATTTAGTTACTCAGTACAGCTATTACAAAAATATTATTTTGAACTGTGATTTACGAACCTACTTCTATCATTTTACATCTGTGTAATGGATTGTGTTGATTTTAGATATCAAATTATGTCACTAACATTCCGTAGTTTGTTTAATTAGAATTTGGGATAATTAATGTTGTGTTTTGTGGATAGTTTTTGTTGCTTAATTTTATGAAATTATGTTTAGGGTGTCTTCATTTCACAAATTATTAGGTTAATATAACTTTTTAAAACTTACCAATGTTTTTATAAAATATGATTTGGTACCAGTTCGAAAGTATTAGTCATTTGTGATGCATTATTGTATATGTAAGAAATAATACTTCATGTGATTAGTCATCAACTTATTTAAATTACGTCATTTCAGATAAAGCTACCAGTAATTTACGCTTAGAACCAGATTGGCCTACTGTCATACAAATTTGCGACTTGATTCGTCAAGGCGATGTTAAGTACGTTTGGTTTATTTAAATATGTGTGTAACTATCATAACGGCATACGTTGTAATTTGTTAGATCATATCGATTTATTTACTGCAATTTTAATATTTTTGAGCTTTACGAATAACTAATAAATTTACAAACATTAGCAACAGTTATATTTAAATTAAATTTTTTTTGCAGTCCGAAGTATGCATTAGCTGCTATAAAAAAGAAGGTTACAAATCCAAATCCTCACGTTGCTTTGTTTGGTTTATTAGTAAGTTCAACATTTTCTATTTTGTAACAAGATTTTTATATACATTTTAAGTATTTGTATGCAGTAAGTGTTATTAGTAAAATTGTTAGTAAAAAAATAGCTAAAATCCAAGTATTTTCTGTTTTTTTTTTTTTTTTTTTGTAGGATAAAGAAAAATAATTTAAGACGTATCTTATTTTTGAAACTTAAAAATCATGAAAAAAAAAGTATATCGTGAATTGAAAATAATGTTATATATAATAACTTAGATTTTATCTTAATATAAACGACTGAAATTTATGATGTCCATAAAATGAAAAACCAGGCTAACTCGTTGCATCATTTACTATTATTATTCTTTTTTAATAACAAATTAATAAAATTCTTTTAATGTTTAGGTTTTAGAATCTTGTGTTAAAAACTGCGGTTATTTGATTCATGATGAGGTTGGTACGAAAGGGTATATGGAACAGTTACGAGAAATAATTCGAAGTAATCCACATGAAGATGTTAAAAATAAAATACTGGAATTAATTCAAGCTTGGGCCCATGCTTTTCGTAACAGTTCAAAATACCGAGCAGTTCAGGTAGATTTATTATTACGAATACGTCGTATATGTTTTAAAATTATACGTTAACTTCGCACATATGTGATAATGTGGGCTACAATTTGGTTTAAAGTACCTTTAAACGAGCATGGTTTTCACGGAAATTTGATTTTCATCATATTCTTGGCAGTACTGCAGTGACTTGTGAAAAGATATTAAAGCGTAAATACTGCTTCGTTCTGTATTACAACCATCAAATAAACTTATAATTCGTTTGTTTTTGTTTTTTTTGAACTCTTACAAATGTTATTTTTATAATCGGTGGAAAAATAATTGCAAGGAAGGATTAGGCGATAATAGATTTTATTAGCGAAGTACAATCGAATCCAGAATAATAAGATGTAAAATATTTATTATATGGAAATCATACTATACAAATAAACTGCGCGGTCGCTATTTAAGCTTAGTAGTGAAGGCAGTTAAAATCCTTGATTTGCTTATGAAATAATTTCTTTTGCGTTTTCTTCTGATGCATCTGGTTATTTCGGATTTTTTTTACACAAAATAATGCAAATATCAAAAATTTATCTATTTTTTTGCATCGAAGTAAATTGATAAAATATTTTATAGATTTCATTTCACCGGTGGTTTATATCTTTTTTTTTCATTACTATTATGTACAATAAATATTCTGTATTTCACAATCGTTTAATTATTATTCATATTTCTAATAATCATTACAAGGACTAAATAAAAATTTTACTACCAGTAAATGAACTCTATTAAAAATGCTGTTGTGCAATTTGATACATTAGAACTCAAAAAATCCATGTTTATTCGTAAACAAAGAAATGGGAAATTTTCGGAAAAAATGGAATATAAGCCGGAAGTGTTGCTTTAAAAACAACTATTGAGCAATTTTATTGAATAACTTCGATAAATATTGGCAATATTTTGGCTAGATTGAAAATGTTGTTAGAGGTAACTTTTATTTATTGTGACGGTAATTAAACGAAGAATTTTTGACTGGTGCCGCGATTACAATGACATCAGTTGACGGTATTTACGTTTATGTTAGACACTTTATAATTGATAAAATTAAATATTTTTATTAATCACAGTGTTGTAATCGTAACTACCTGCAATAGATCGCTAGAAGAATACCCATAATTCACTTGACGTTGGTCGACATGGCTTAAATCCTCAGGGATATTAAGGTCTTTAATATAGCCCCATAGAAGGGATACAGGGAAAAATCCTGCATATTATTCTATTCCAACATACGCGGTGCCAGCGCTACAATATAGCTGAAAGTTGCAGTACTCCACCAACTGCGACGGTTTTCTACTATCTAAAGCTCTCTTATTCTGGACAGTATATTGACTACGGAAGATGATCCTAGCAGACAATTACTAGCCATCTATTTTAGTCATCAATGGGTAGGCGACCTGCTTGAGTTCATCGCCCCCCTCCCCGCATGACATGGATGTACCGGTACTTCGAAGCGTTATCACATTAATGACTGAGTGGCAGAGTTGCCCTTCCAGTAATCCATTTATCGTCTACCAAACTATCGATGATATGCCGGCAATAGTGTCTTCACTGAAGTGACTGCAGTTGAAAATTTTTTGGTTTAATTATTAGCGCAGTATCCTAAATTATTTAGTATTATTTTTAGTCTAGCGTTTTTATATGTTGCCGCAGTATTGTTAGAAATTCGTTGAAAACTAAACTGTTGTAAAAAGTAGTTTGTTTAAAGGTACCTTTAGTAAGAATAAGTGGTTTAGATCAATACAAGCTATAGGAACTAGAAAATTATTAAAAGGATCATACTGCGTATCAAACGATTTACTATGGAACCGTAAAGACCATAATAAAAAATTATTTATGGAAGAAATGTTATCTTAGAATTAAATAGGAAACTAAAAGCAGAAAAGTTATTGCTGAATAAATTGAAAATCTTAAAATATTTGGTTATGTTAAATCAAATGTAAAAGTATTGGTTATAAAAAAAATTATATTGAAAATAATAATAAATAAATAATGAGAACGAAGAAGAATATTGTTGAGAAACAATATTTTTCTGTTAAGGATAAAAGTACAGATAAAAAACAAAAGTTCAGTTAGTGAAAATGTAGAGGAGGAAAAATTATTTAGCTGATTTTTTTTATTTATGTATATAAGAAATCAGCCTAATGTCTAGAAAATCGTTTTTAAGGTTTTGACGATTTCTTCATATTTTAGGTCCGTTCTTAAAAGTTGTATCGCATTTGCAGTGAGTTTGCAATTAAAGTATTATTTAAAAATGCAGATTATTCATAGACGCGTATGTATGTATACACATATTTTCAATTTTTGTTGTTTGCTGTCGAAGTTAATATACTCAGGAAAAAAAATTCACTAATGTATTAATCAGAGAACTGAAGTGATACGAGCGGAATAAGGCTGTCATGAACAAGAATGCAATACAATTTAAAGTTTTCGATTGAGTATTTAGTATAACATTGAATTCAGTAGTGTGTCACAAAAAATATAAACAAAAAAGTTTGGTACAGTACAATTTATGCGAGTTCACCTATTCACTGAAAAGCTGAGAAGAAAAAATTGAAAAATATTACATTATTTTCTTTTAACTTTTGCTAGTACCGGTAACCTTTTTTTCAATTTATATATTTTTTTTTCGACCGCTTCTAGTTTATCAGTTCCTAATTTTATATCTTCAAATCTTTTCTACAAAAACCATTTATTAGTTTTTTTTTATATATAGCGCTTTTCTTCTAGAAAACATTCTATTTCTCGCATCACGCTAAACCTTTTTTCGGTAAAAAATTTTATCATATTATCTGGTTTAATTTATACCGCTCTTATTTTTTTAATCCTCGTTCGTTACATATTTTTATGCAATATTCTCTTTAATCTTGCGCCCATTTCAGTTACTTTATTTTTCTTCGCAACTTTAAACGTATTTTTTTTTCTTTTCGAAAAGTGTATTTTGGGGTTAAGATTGAGTTTTTTCGAGTCAGTCACATATGCGCGTGTCTGTTGATGTGTGTGTGCGTGTACGTATGTATATTAATCATTTTAATTTTTATGCCAATAGCAATATGAAAAATCATGTAATATGTTGGTATAGAATATCCTGTCATGTTTAATTCTGTAATATTTTTTTATTATATTTATAATAAATTTATTTCATTTTGCGAACAATCACGTAGTTAACTAAAACCTACTCTTTTGTAAAAATTTAAAAAAAAGTCTGTGATCTGCGTATTCACATGGCGCTGTTCAAAGAATCGAGTTTTATATGTTTTGTTCGATTGGAATAACTACAAAAACTTCTAAAGTAAAAAAAATAAAATAAAATATAAAAAACAGAAATTACGGTGAAAATGCGAAATACGAGACTAAGGAGAAAAAAGTTAGGAGATGAATTTTTGACGATGCTGTTTATTTAATTTTAAAGTAATAGTAGCATGGGAAACTTTGGTGAACTACAACACTGCTATCAAATGTGAATAAGTCAGTGCTAGCATATGCATTTTTATTGTAATTGTATTGCAGTAATAAACGATTTTACATATTCGCGTTGTGCGTATAATTTCCGCAACTTTGTTTGTATCGGTACAATAAAAACTTGCAAACAGTCACGAAGCACGAATGGATCGATTGAATGAGATAATTGATTTAAAAAATTTCAAACAATCGTAAGACCTGCTTAAATATGCTTTCACGGTGACTTAATTTTTATCAATATAATCGGTAAATGAAGATGTAAAAGTTGATTTAAAATGGAGATAAAATTATTTTCATCACATTATCAATAATTATGTTTTAGTTACCGGGTAAATATGAATAATTTCTGTCCATTGAAAATTTATTTTTCGTAGATAGTAAGTTTTAAGTTTTTTAAAATTTAAATTAGGATACCTTAAATATAATGAAAACGGAAGGATATAAATTTCCCGTCTTGAAAGAAAGTGATGCAATGTTTTCTGCGGATACAGCTCCAGAGTGGGCTGATGGAGATTGTTGTCATAGATGCAGAGTGGCCTTCGGTGTCGTGCAAAGAAAGGTACTTTCGCAATACATTTAATACGTAGTAATTGTTTTTTCATACTTGTGTTACATATGTTACGGCTTTTATATGTTTTTAAAATGTTATAACTATTATCTGTTTTTTTTTTTTTTTTTATTTTATTATTTTAAGCATCAGTTTAGTTTTTGTTTCTGTTGACTTTTTATCAGTTTAGTTTTTGCTTTAATCATTTTCAGGTCAGTGTTTTTATAACTACAACATTGCATTTAAAAGTTTAAAAGTTTTGAAGTTTTTTTTAATGACCTAAGTTTTTTCTTTAATTGTATTCCTTTTCACGCAAGTTCGGGTTAATGGAAAACGTTTCTTTTGAATTTCTTTTTATTTTTTATCTTACGTCATTCGTATTTTATGTTTATATGTTTTCAAGGATTAAACAGTTTACTGGCGTTTATTCTGTTATTTTTTTTTCTTTTTGGAATAATTTGTTTTTAACAGTGTTTGAATTTTGATACAGGATAATGTAATTGTTTATAAATGCCGTTTCTGTTACGTTTTTAAGGGTAATATAATTTATCTAGTTTAGTTACATTGTTTTATTGAAGTGTATAATCTCAATTTTGGAATTCTAGATCAGATATTAGAGATGAAAAGATTGCATTACCAACAAAATAAAATAATTATCGTTTTTGTTTTTTTTTTTTTTTTTTTTGTTAGTTCTCCAAAGTCATTAAACTAAGTTAGATTCTCGTTTTCCGGCATTAATTTTGGAATAAAATTTATTCATGGTAATTGGTATATTGTTTAAATTCATATTTTGTAAAAGTTTTGTATGTTTCTATAAAATTCTTGTCTTATCATTTTTAAAGTATGCAGGAGAAGCATAGGCTCGCGTTGTATTTAAGATGATTTCATGTGACCAAACCTAAAAGCGCCAATCTTTAAGAAAAAGTGTTCAAATTTAATTATAAAGGAAACACTGAAACGTACCGACTACTATTTTGATACAGATTTCGGACATTCTATGCTGAAATTTTTAAGTAGTCTATTTATAATTGTTACTGGTTGATTTTTTAGTACGATGTACCTTATTTAATAACGTATTACATGAGTATTTTAATTGAATGTATCTGAAATTATTTTAGCATCATTGTCGCGCTTGCGGCCAAGTCTTTTGTGCTCAATGTTCATCAAAGACGTGTATGTTACCAAAATATGGCATTGAAAAAGAGGTTCGCGTTTGTGATCCATGCTACGATAAGCATACAAAGTAAGTATAAGGCATTTAGTATATATCTTAAAACGATTATCAAACGATCAGGAAATAAACTTTTTTATGGTCGTACGTTTTTTAAAGGGGAAAATAGACTTTTGTCGGTCTCAACAATATATATATATATATATATATATATATATGCATATGTAAAAACCGCTTTAAAAAAACATTTTTCTGGAATCGTTGATTTGTTATTATTTTTTCGTGTAAATGTAATTCTAAAATGCGCTGTTTGAACTTCAAATTTTTCAATGAAAGAATAAGTCGTTTTTGTACTTTTAAAGTCATCAGTTCCAAAATTTAATAAAAGTGATTTTTGAAGAAATAAATATTCCTTGATTAATTGGCACTTAAAAAGTCATATTTTTTGTTTATCGCCTAAATAACAAAGTAAAAAAAATAAACTGTTTTAATTCCCTATTTTATTTTTTATTAGAAAAAATATTAAAATTTGTTTGTTGCTTACCTTTTTTGTTTTGCCATGTTGGTAATGTGACGATTATTCTTTTTTATTTGTCAATTATATTTTAAAAATTACGCTATTCATTTTATTGATAGTTTTTTTGTTAGACTACGAAATTTGTTGATTCACAAATTTCATTTGAAATAATAGGAGTCATTAAATTGTGTAAACGTATAGTGCTAACGGAAAGGAATAAAAGGCAAATAAATTGATATTATTCCTTTTTTAAAATTGATTAAGAATCGTATTTGCGATTAAAGGCAGTTCAACCCAACATCAGTGCTGTTTTCCATGATTTAGAAATTTTAAATCGATATTCATGATCGATATTCGAAATCACAAAGAATTGACTATCTCTTGGTTTGGAACCTCTCATTGTAAACGCATGTTGCGAAAAAAAGCATTATTGGTTTGTTGTTAAGAAAAGATTATAATATTTTTTGAAACAGAAAAATTTAGGGATCCAATGTGTTTTATCGATTTCGTTGATTATACTTGCATCCTATGCAAGTGTGGGGGCAGTTTATTAACAGTTTTAATCGTTTATCCATTGTCGTATAATTTTTCCAGCTCACTAGTTTCTTCATCAGTATGCATTTACTTCTTATAAATGGTTCTTAAAAAACATTTATTTAGTTAGCTGTCAACGTAATATTGTGAAGAAAATCAAAAATTTTATAGTCGAGTGTTTCTCGAGACATATATACACCCTGTCAAGAAAGTATCGGGAATTGTTAAATAAAACGAACAATTTTTAATTTTCATCCAAATTTATTTTGTCACCTTCAAAATAACATCCATTCGAAGCGATGCACATATGCCAACGCTTTTTCCACTCGGCAAAGCACTTCTGATAGGCGGTTTCCGGGATGGCCTTTAGCTCTCGCGTCGCATTCGTCTTGATGTCATCAATCGATTCGAAGCGCATTCCCCGTAGCGGAAATTTGAGTTTTGAGAATAGGAAGAAGTCGCAGGGTGCTAAATCTGGTGAATACGGCGGTTGTTCGATGATATTTACCGAGTGTTTGGCCAAAAACTCATTCACAATTATGGCTTTGTGAGACGGCGCATTATCGTGATGGAGAATCCAAGAATTGTCGACCCACAAATCGTTACGTTTACGACGGATAGCCTCTCTCAAACGTCTCAAAACACTTAAGTAAAACTCTTTGGTGACTGTCTGTCCGGCTGGCACATATTCATAGTGTACCACGCCTCGAATATCGAAGAAAACAATCAACATGATCTTCACTTTCGATCGGCTTTGGCGAGGTTTTTTCGGCTTTGGCGCGCCAATTGGCCGCCATTCGGACGATTGCTGGTTCGTAAGCGTGTCGTACTCGTACACCCATGTCTCGTCACCAGTAATTATCTTTTCCAAGAAGGTAGGATCCAAATTGGCTCGATCCAGCATGTCTGCAGCTACCTGTTCTCGGTACTTTTTTTGAAAGAAATTCAGGTCTTTCGGAACAAGCCGAGCCGCAACGCGTTGCATACCCAATTTTTCGTGCACAATCGTACGTACGCTCTCGTGTGACATGCCCAATCCATGAGCCATCTCTCTCAAGCTCACATGACAATTTTCAGCAACGATTTCCTTGATTTTATCGACGTTATCATCGGTCACACTCGTTGAAGGCCGTCCAGAGCGAGGCATGTCTTCGACCGTCTCCCGACCATCCTTGAACGCTCTGTACCACTCGTAAACCCGCGTTTTTGATAAAGCAGATTCACCAAAAGCCTTCTGTAACATTTTCAGTGTATCGGCACAAGAAATTTCGTTCGAAACACAGAATTTAACACAAGTACGTTGTTCAATATTTTCACTCATTGTAAAACTTCGACAAAACCTTCAAGGTCGACTGATTTTAACAGCTGCTGTAAACACACTGGTTGACAGATCGCGCTAAAAATAGGCATCATAATACAAAACAGTTGTACCAACCTGGAAAAAAAAAATTATCTGCCTAGCTATTACCCGGGAGATTTAAATTGACAATTCCCGATACTTTCTTGACAGGGTGTATTATACTAAATATCTTTGAATGCTTTAAAAATATTTTTTGTATCATTTCACTGCTTATAGTGTCATTTTTAAAACGGCAGCTCATCTCTCTTTTTTTCTCTTTTTTTTTTTTTAATTTTTTTATTTTTAATTTAACGACTAACTGAAATATAAGAATAATAAATTTTAGTGTACTCTTAAATTTAATAGATACCAGTTGGCTAATTGAAAATAGAGTGATGCTAAAAATATTACCGCACTTCCTCTAATTTCGATTACGCACCGTTGAAAAATCCAATATTTCTTTTTGCGAACTGAATTGAGGAATCTTTTTTTGGATTTGCTGATCAAAAATTACTGCGATTATTTCTATTTCTTATTTCCATCGGCATAAAAATTTTAAATATTTAGTTGATTTCAAAATATTTCGGCTGCATTGAAACGCGGTTGATTACAAAAATTTTCAAATGAGTTTTTCCCGGTTAAATGCAATGGAATTGTTCATCATTTTCCCTTCTACACGGACGGTTCTAGGAGTGCTTTGAATAATGTCGTTATCATTCCCTTTCATGATTTTCTGAACTTGTAGACTTCAATTCTACTGTTCCAGTAATGCAAGAATACATCGCCTTCCTTGTGTTGAAGATTATCATAAAAAGAAATTTTTTTTGCGATTTTATAAGTGTAGTCAAGGCAATGTAGTTATTTCGGGAGCATTATATGCATTGTAGAGGATGGTATCTTTTGCCGAATTTTAGGGCACGGTGAAATATAAAGGTATTTAAAGGAGAAGTGGCGTAATGTTTCCTTAAACTATTTTTAGTGTCTTCAAGTTTGATTTATTTTTCTGTGTAGTCTGTTTTGCCTTGTTTTTCATTCCTTCTTTTCCTGCTTACATATTGAACGAAGAGGCATTGTGCTTTCGTTTCGGTCTCGCTTTGAAAATTATTTGTTATCATCTGGTGATTATAAATTTGACTTTGATCACGGATTACGATGAACAATGGAGTATATCTGAATCAAGCGTTCTTTCTGTGTTCACTTCTAGGAAAGAAATATGTTATATTTTTAATTTGTGGAATCCTTATTTCCGACAGCCTAAAATGTTATTTAGTTCGAGTATTACTTTCGTTTCCTTTTGATTTATTCCTTTTTAATTTTTGTACGCGAATAAAATTTCCTTCAAAAAATAAAAATATAAATATTTCTTAGAATTAGAATTATCAAAATTTATAATTTTGAGAATAATTTTATATAAACGTAAATTAACCGATAAAAATTTCTAGTCCAATCTATAACCTTTTATTCTTTGAAGTTGCTTTATATCAAAATCGCACTGTCTATTTCTGTTTACGTGATATCTCGAAGGATTTCTTTTTTCTCGTAATTTTATGTACACGACAGTCGGGAACCAGAACAAATTATAATTTTATGTATTTGTTTAACTGAAATTAATTAAGTTTTTCCTTCCAGTTAAGAATTAAAATGAATTTTATTTTTAACTGTATAAGTATTTATTATGATTAAGCCTTTTTATTTATTTATTTTTTTTCGTCTTCCCTTTAAAATTGCTTTAGATGTGTTATAAAAGTCTTGTAAAAGTGTACCATTTCTCGACGAGAAATAAAGGTAATGTACATTTCTTAAAAGAATTAGATTTTTTAAATTTAATTCTACTTTTTTTCCTTTAACACATGTATAAGACTTTTATAAGTTTCATTCTAGCAAACATTATTATTTACTCATTTTCAAGCATTCAGTAGCCGGTAGTAGTTTGTAAAATTATTATGGTTATTTACTGTTATTTATTTATACTATACAGAAACGTTGCTATGCGTAAATGCCGTCATTGTAAATAAAAATGTAATCTCACCTCTGTTGTCACGTGTTAATGTTCAGCGAGTAATTATGTTAAGTTTTTTGCAGTTATTGGCTTTGCTTTGTGTGTTGTAATGATTTTTGCGGTGTTTGCTTTTCAGCATTTAAAAAAAAAAATGGCTTTTCTATTCGTATTATAATTTGCACTTATTTATAATATATGATGATTTAATTTATACATAAATTTGTGAGTATAGTAATGTATAGTAAATATATTGTGAAATAATTTAGGAAATTGAAATCAAATTCTAAATTTATATGTAGGTTAATATAAATTAAATTTCTTCTTTTTCCTCTTTTAATAGTGTTATTGAAATAAATTAATAAATAAACTAAAGAGTTTTTTATTGAATATTTTTTTTTTTCACTTTTATGTTTTTCGGATTATTGTTTCTGGTTGGTCAGTTCAATTGTTATATTCTCTTGTGTAAAATTCTACTAATGTTCTCGAAAATAATTTTAAAGTATTCAGTTGTGGTTAAATTATCAGGTTAAAAGTATTTCAGTATCAATAATGCGGTGCACCAGCTTGAAAATGTTAAATTTAATTCTATTCTGTTATGTTTTATTTCGTGTTTATCTGTTTCTCAGTTAAGACAAAATTTATGTTTTGATACGATCTCATTTGATTTTAGAAACTTTATGCAAAAGTTTACTTTTCTGGTAAATTTTTTTGCTCTATTGTGGTTAATCTTTGTATCGAGCACATTATAGTGGTGGCTTCCGAGTTAAATTCTGTTTCATAATCTGCGTATGAAAAAAGAAAATGGGCAATTTTTCTTCAGTGAGATAATACAGTAGCACATTAGTAAAATGCGATATTATCTAGTAGGACTGTAAAAATTTTCTATACAGATACCGTGCATACAACACGAACATCAGTGTAACGAAGATGGAGAGATTCCTTTAGGACGTCACGTCATATGTGAAGTATGTGCTGTCATTCGATTTTTAAAACAAAAGGAAAAAAGTGAAATTTCGCATATGTATGGTTACAGTACGATGCGCATTAAAGTGATGAAAAAATAGATAAAACAATTCGCCCATGACAGAGGAGAATTGCATGATTTATCGCACCTTGTTAAGTGGTGCGGTCAATGCCAATAATATGGACACCGTTCTCATGCGTTGCTCGATAAAGATCAAAGACTTATCAAGCAACAGTATAGAAAAAAACTGCTGATTTCAATTCACGATGTATTAATAAATTTGGCGGCAGAATGGTACTTAAGGAATTCGAAGAACTTATATTACGTTATAATACTTTTTTAGATGCTTCAGGGATTATGTTGTGAAATATTATGTAATTTCGGGCAAAAAAATATGTTTCTCATTGATTTTTTTCCTTTTCCTTTTCCTTTTGTGTTTTGTAAGATGATGTAACTTATTTTTATACGCACATAAATGCTATCTGTATATTCGCAAAAAAAGCTTGATATAGAAAATTGGAGACTAAATCTTTTTTGATTTTATTTCTACTTATGTTACACCCATTTTTTTTTTATTTTTTTTTTTAAATTTCTAATATAGAAATTGCATTTGTTGATTTTGGTTATAATTATAGGATTTTGGTTAATGAGTAGGATTCTGAACGAATACGAGTATTTATTTACATTACTCGAATTTATATAGTAAAATAGTTACCAGAAAACAGCGTTTATTTGATCAGATTAAATTTTTTATGCGAAACATTACGACATAGTCTTTTAACGTTTGATTTAAAAGTTAAAAATAAAATGGTTTATCACTGACTGAGTAGGTTACTAGTTCCGACTATGGCTTAAATGTTGTTTCTTTTATTTTCGACAACCTCGTCTCTCAAAAGTTATTTGTTCACATTGATATAGTTGGACCTGTAAATTTTCATCTCAGCTCTGTATTGAAACATTTTTTTATGTTTTATAAAGCTGTTTTTGGTACTTTCCTGATTTCTTATTCGTCAGAACATGTGTTCTTTAGACGCTGATCATTCTGTTTATTAATGCATTTATCGTCTCATCATTTTAATAAAACTATTGAAATTTATTTTAATAGTTTGAGAGCAGGAAACGAGTAATGCAACAAAAATAGATTTTTGTTTTCTAACAGTTTGGACAAGAGTATAAATTTTGGTTGTAATTTAATATAAAAACAGCTATGGACGGAGAAGTGCGAACGCAATAGAAAGTGCAGACTTAAAGTATTTCGGTTGTTCGCGAAGTTAGCTCTTTATACATGTGTATATTTTTTTTTTCGGTCTTTTGCGCTGATATGATACTTTTTATCAGTGAACACGTCCACATAGGAGATGAAAAGAACTTAGGATTTTGTAACTGTGTCGATTATCGTGCTCGTATTTCACGACATTATGTTGAATGTATATAAACAGTTAAAATTACCAACTCCTGTTTTGCATGGTATTTATATGTATTACATGTAGAGCGTAGATTTTCTTTCTCTTTGTTCGTTATTTGATTACTGTTGCTTGATCAGTTTGAAGCTTAATAATTTGTTTCCGCTTTTTTATAAAATCATCCGCGTTTACATAGTGTAGTGGCGTGTCTTTAGAGCGAAATCGCGGTCATCTCCAATGTGATATGAGCGTGGATGAATTGTGATTCTCGCAGTTTGATAACCACGTTAATTTACAGGCAGTTTAATTCGCCGATTACGGAGAAGAAGCCGAGTCGCTCGACAGACCCAAAGAAGAGGTCTGCAAAGACCGACAGAAGTAGGAGACAAGCACTGATTGCTCGCAGATCAAAGTAAAGTTCAATTACTTCTCTCTCTCTCTCTTTTTTTTTTCTTGAAACGATTTAAAAAAATTAATGTCCAAATCGAATAGATGATACTTGTGTTGCTTTTAACGTTGTTTTTGCGTAAACGATAATAATGCTAATAAAATGGTTTATACACATTGGATGCAAATTTCTGCTAACCAAATATTATAGAATTTGTTGAGTAATGATTAAGTTATATTTTACATATATATATATATGTGCGCATGTATATAAGTGTACTTGTATGTATGTATGTATGTAAGGATACTGGACCAGAAAATCTTTTGAATGCAGTTTTAATTTTAGCAGTAAATATGTTTGTAACATATAGAGTATAATGTTTGTTGCAGGTAAATTTAGAATGTGTTAGAAGGGTTCTAATTATCTCTGTTTTAAAAGTTTTCTGTAACATGGATTGTATTTTATATTTATTTTACTTTAACTCGTAATAACTGATTTTTTCTTTTCTTTTTTTTTTTTTTTATGTTGTGAACATGAAAGAGGAAACAAAAGTTAATATTACACATTAGATATTATAGTGTTGAATGTGACGTAGTGGTTATAATATGCAAATTTTAATTCTTTTCCATCTGTTTTTCTTCTTCTAATTTTGTAAAAATGAAAGGTAGTTTTATGTTTTATAAGTGTAATTTACATAAAAATGGAATATGTGTTTGATAGATTTTTTTATTTTCAGATATTTAATGTAAGAATAGTAGTTTCGTGGTTTAAAGAGTGGAAATTATTTTTGTAAAATATAAAGTGAAATTTTTTAAAGTTACGAGTATATCGATCCAAAATTAGTGAGAATTTATTAATAAACAAACTGTTGCATGAGGAACATTTTTATCAAAAATGTTTAGTCTGGGTTGAATATATTTGTGTTATATAAATTGGCAGTATAACAAAAAATACTATATAATAAACGGGCATGCGATAGATTGATTGCAAATGCTTATTATCAAAAATTCAGTTTAAGCACTGATCTGCGTTCAAATGAATGATTAATTTATTTCCCTTTGTAAAGTAGGCGATTTTTTATTTGTTTTATAAATGTTCAAAACGGACGACCGGAAGTATTTTGAATTTTGTATAATAATGAAGGCGTTCTTGAAAAAATTTATTAACATTTTTCGTGAAATATTTCATATTTGGAAATATCCATGTTTATTTTGCTCCTTTGCTATTTTTAACATGCTTTTAAAATATTTTTTTTTTTTTTTTTATTAATTATAATTTTTTAGTTTATAAGTAATAGTCAGGTACACTTTATTAAACATATATCTATTCATATATAATAATTATTTATAACATAATGAATAAAAGGTTATTTTTATGAATTTATATTTATGAACTCTGTTTTACCTATAACATTTATATGTGAGTAAATAATGGTAATAATAAAGAAACAGTATGGCGATGTTTGACGAAGCTTAGTTTTTACTGAGCTATTTTAATTAATTTTGTTTTGAAAATTTCTGATATAGCATTGATTAACTTATTATATATTATTCTCAACTGAATTTTTTTGTTTATCATGGCCAAACGATGATACAAAAACAGCGACTGTAGACGTTATACATGTATTTTTTCAACATGTGATAGTAAATATATTAATAATAATAGTAATAATCAACATGTGCAATAAATCAGCGACTAGGCTGAAGAGCTATTGTTACGCAGTCATATTATAAAATGTTTCATTTAGAGAAAATAATATTTTGTATAGTTTGGACATACGAAGGCGATGTTATTCATAAATAGTAGATTTGATTGCAATTTTTACTTTTGAAGGAGTCTTTTTTGTTCAGTTCTATTTTTATAACATTTTTTTAAAAAGATTTGTTTTTTTTTCCCGGTAATTGATTACTTTGACAGAGTAAACGAAACGTTGTTTGATCGTCATAAAGTCTGAGAATTGTTTACTGTAAATTTTGTGCCCTTGTTAAATATTTCCTTTTCGTTTATAAGTAGTATGCTCTTGTTTTTGGTTGCTTGGTTCGTGCTTAATTTTTGTGAAGTAATTCAGTGACGTGCCTCTTTTTCATTACGTTTTAGATGTTAGAAAGTTTAAAATCTCTAATTTAATAATTAAAATTAATTTTGTTCTGAAGATCAAATACTATAGTTGACAATGATTATTTACATTTCTGCTTTGGAGTTTTACGTAATTAAGTTTAAGCGTAAAATGAATATTTTATGTGGCCGGAAAAACGTAATACTGATATGAATATATAAATACAATTGTTTCAGTTACACTATAATGAATCGTGTGCACCCTAGAGAAACATGTTTTAAACTTTTACTAAATTAAAAATAATTTTAACATTATTTTATATTTTTATAATGATTTTATTTTATTTACTTATATAATTAGATCGAGTTTGTTTTAATACTCTGCGATTTTTAATTTATGGAAATTTTTTTGCTGCATTTTTACTATTTTTAATACGCATTTCTTTTTTTTTTTACAGCATGCTCTTTTTGTAATCGAAATTTGATTAAAGTATTTTTCGGGTTTTATTTTATAATTAAATAACGAGGGTGTTTAAAATTTTACTTGTTACCTATTCTAATTTGTTCCGTGAAGTGCTTCGAACACTAATGTGCCCATTTGCTTCAAAATTTTGTTGATTAATTTCGAATACTTTTAATTTTATCCGCTTTCAATGTCGAGTACGGGATCCTTCATGTTATCTGTCGGTAAATTGTGTATGATGAAAAGCGGGTTTGGTTTGTTGAGCGACTGCTTTAATCTGTTAAACGCTTGATTAGCTTGTCGGAATGGCTTCCGAGTACGGTGTCAAATTTTTAATAGATATTCGAATTTTACGTTTTACCGAATTCGCTGTTTGCTGTAGATAAATCAGGCAGTAATGGAGGCGACCAACTTGAATCATGTCCTTGGTTTATAAATATATTCTTTCGTGTACGGAAGAATTATTATTTAAAAGTCGTCAATCTTAGTTTCCGTTCATGTATTTTTGGTTTGGTTTTTTTACCATTAGATTACTGTTGAGTTTACTATTGCTAATTTTGAGGGCATCTGTGCAGTCCGCACGTGATTATTGTTATTTCGTAATCCGCAAAACCAAAATGTCACAGTAAAGACATTCAGTTTGCTCATATTTTCCTTCTTCCCTCTTGTTTATGGAGTATTAATAGTACTCTTAATTATAGTAGCTGAAAGCTGTTTACGATGCCGGTTTACACCGGAAATGATCTGCTCCAGAAATTTTATTGTAAGTTACGGATATATTTACCGGCGGTAAATAATATTTACGTGTAAGTTATTCGTCAGTTCGTATATAGATTGCGCACTTATAAAGGAAACATTGGCGGAAATCGACAGAGTAAAAAGTCGATGATAACAGTAATAAATACTTGTACATTTTGATCGTTAATTTATACAGCCAACATGATTTGATATGTATAGGTCGACAAAAGGGAATGGATTTTGGTATGAAGAAATAAAAAGGTTCGAGTGTTGTTAACAGACATCAAAGCATTTATTTAAGTTCCGCATATGTGATATTATTGTTTTTAAAAGAAAAATGTTATACCTATTTTTTGGTCAGTGAGGTAAATCATATGTGGTAAAAAGTATTTCATAAAATGTTTAGGCATTACTTACGAAATGGTTCTTACTGGTCTTTTGATAGAATTATATGCAGAACGAAAAACTAGAAAATCGAAAATTATGAAATTTATTTTTAAAAATGTATATGGATATCCAGCAATAATCAAATTTCCGCATACGCGTGTTAATCAATTACCATCATAAATCCTTTCGTATCCGTGAATGGTTTCTGTTATTGCCTTCAAATGTAAATTATTAATGCATTTTTAACATATTTTATTGTTGATAGAATTTAAAAAATTCTTTTACAGTTCAAAAATTTGTTCAAAATTTTTATTTTTGTAATTTCAACATATTTTTCCCAACATTAATATAAAGATTTCGAAAAATACTACTAATGCTCTGTGTATCTTTGATGACGTTTATTTGTACGAACAAATTGTTTTTTATTAATGTTTACTAGTAAAATTACAGTTTTTAAAGTTTTTCAGTTTCGATTTACTATCATTTTGCAGTGTATCATACAATCCTTAAACAAGTAATTTCGTTTAGCGAATAGTTTTAATTGTATCAAAACGAATAGTTAGGAAAAACATATACGGATTTAGGGGATCGTATATATGTAAAGAATATTAATATCATTTTTAACTAAGTGTTCTCAATTGAGTTAAAAATTTTTTATTCAAATTTGAAGCTTCATTTCCGATTTTGCAAAATAATATTATCCAAAACATTTAAGCGTTTGTTACCATTTAAAAGTAATTTCATTTGTTACATAACGATTTTGATTTGTTGTAAAAGTGGACTAATAATTTTTTTGTCTTATTATTGCTTACGTTTCTTTCAGTTTAATTTTTGTTATTCAGAATTTATGATTTACAGTTGTATCGAAATATTTTATTTAAATTTATTAGTATTATTATTATTGTTTTATTTGCATGTTAAGAAAATTAATGTTAAATTTAACTATAAAATATGAGATTGTTAAAAGAAAATTTAGCAGAATCGTAATATTAAACATAATAATCTGCGTACGGTCGATAGATACATAAATTTTATTTATCTGAAATGTTTTCGTTGTCTCCATTAAAAAATAGATTCGTTTAAATGTTCTTTTGAAAACGTTTTAAATGAGTTAAATTTAAAAACTGTGTTTTTAATGATTTTTATTATGTCATATTTATTGATATGTACTTATATTAAACACCGAGATAGTATGATTTACATGTGTTATTAATGAGATCGATGAATATTATTTTCATGTTGCATGTAAACAATTTTTTTTAAAGCGTTCGAGTTATTTTCCAAATACGTTTTTTTGAAATGTACAAAGTTAAGCCAATGAAGGTCATCAGTTAATGATTATGATATATAATTCAGTGAAGGTCATCAGTTAGTGATTATATGATTCGTATTTTAATTTTAAAAGTGAAGGAACTGTGCGATAACTATCTTATAGTTACGATGTATTTCTAGTATGTGCAATCGACTTTACTAGTCTCATTGATTTTTCTTTTTTTTTTGGATATATATTTCATCATTTTTACATTTTCTTTCCTCGAAAAAGCTTTTTGATGAATTATTTTATTTCAATACATTCACAAATGATCTTAACTTTTACATTTAAAATTATGTTCGTATATATGGAAAATATACCGTTTATATCTTGAAATTTTTTAATATTTTTTCTTTTGTTTATTATTTTCTCTTATTTTTCTTTATTACGAGTTTATCATTTTTTAAAGTGTTTTCTTTTCTTCTTGCAACCATTCCTTTAATTTGGCATGTATTTTTCTCCTTTACAGTTTTCCTTTAAATGTATTATTATTTCCCATTTTATTTATAATTTATCAGTTTGTACTCTTATCTTAGTTCTAATTAAAATTGGTGCTTTTGTTTTTTTCTTGATTCGTGATTCTGTTTTTTCCTCCGGCTTTAGTTCATTTTCTATTAAGCATTCCAAAAATATTGTTAACAAATACATTTATTTTATGCTTAATAGATCTTTTTCGATTATTTCACTTTCTGTCTTTTCTTTATAATTCTGCTCTACAATTTTTTTTTCCAAATGTATTTTTCTTGCCATTTCCGATACCTGCTTTCCATATCTTTTATTTGTCGCGCAGTTCTCTTTTAAAGGTATATTATAGTTTTGTTCTGATTTTCTTTATAATCTATTCTGTGTTCATACCATCTCGGATTATTGGTTTATCATTATTCCTAGGGATAATTGTTTTGTGATACTAGTTCGGTCGACCGGCAGTTTTTCTTTTCACATTCATTTTTTTCGGCCATAGAGTTATTTAAAGAATACTTGTTCAAACCTATTTTTTTGTAATTACATAACTTTCGCCTTATATGCATTTAATTTTTGGCTATTTTCGAGTGCCTGATTGATTATTTATTGATCGCTTTACATTCTGATTTCCTCTTTCTGTGATATTACTATTATCGTCGGTGTTCCGGTATTTTTTAAAATATATAAATTTTAATTTCATTTAAAAGATTATCGAAAGAATTTTACTACTTTATTTTCGAATAAAATAAACCGTAATGTAATTGAATTCGATTAAAAATGACAGTATTGAACCGAAATAAACGTCAAAAAACACTCCAATAAATTAATTTCATGTTTACAGAGTTGTTAAAATCATACCGTTTGCATTTTAATCAATCATAAGCGCTAATTCGTTTCTCGCGAATTACATACAATAGAAAAAAATGGTTGGCTGAAAAATTTGTGGTACAAAATGTTTTCGGAATTAAAAAGTTTGGAAAGTTGAGAATATGTGAAGAAAGTTTTTTAAGATAAATGAACTTTGTAATGTTTCATAGTGCCGATATCTTTAAAACTAGGAGTAGAGAAGTTTAAAATTTTATCGTTTACGTTTAAGAAAATTTCAGCTTAAAAATATCACTGCTTTTGATTAATTGGTAGTTCCGGAACTAAGCGGTTCAGAAATTTGATTAAAAATTGATATTTTACATTCCGGTAAGGGAAAGATAAATTATACTTTCGAAACAATAAAATATTTTAAATCGGCGTTTCATGTATAATAATTACTCCTTTTTTATTTTTTTTCATCTTGTTTAGAAGGAATTCTTGATAAAATGACATATCATCTCAACAGATACATTTGAACTTTTTGAGAAATAAAGTTTAACGCGGAGATAATTTTTTACATCCATGATGTAAGGTTAAATGAAAAAAACGGATTTATGTTTTCCTTTTTTTTCCCCGGTGAATATCGATCAATTTTTGAAAAATTTAAATTTTAAGAGCAATAAAGTTATTATAGAATATATTGACGCACACTTTTCGTTTGCGAAAAATCATCTTGTACTGTGGTTAGAAATTTGTTTTTTTTTGGGGGATCATCTCAAGATAGAGAGCAAAAGGAAGCTTTTAAAGTAATTTTAAAAGTCAATAAAGAATAACGTAATATTTTCAGATTGTGAGCTCGGGAATATTAAAGGTTTCCTTTGAGAATTCTATTTCGTATGTACCCGGGGAAAAAAAGGTTAAAATATATCCAACATTTAAAAATGATGGAGGCGTTTAAATGGTTAATAATGATTTTAAAAGTTTAAAGGTAATGTTAAAATGTTATCAAGTTTCAGTGTATCAGCCTAATTATTGTCTAGCTTTAAACTAATTTCGATTGCCCGAAAATGCAGTTATATACTTTTTTCATTTAATTTTGATTCGATTAACAAAATTTGATATTAACGGATTTTAAAGCTGCCGATATAAAAATTAAAGTGCGCTACTATTAAATTGCAATCGTTTCGAAAAGTAATAATACGATTTTTTAGTTTAAGCGAGTGAAATCGTTACCGAAATGTATGATATTGTACATAAAACAAATGAAAAAAAATAATATATATATAATGTAAATAAATAATTTATTTTACTTACAAAATGTGGTAGAAATAGTATAATCGATTTTAATATCTCTGACAACTATTTAACATTTGAAATAGAACATTGAGAAGATTTATTTTTATTAAATTAGGTTTATTACAATTCTGCTCCTTGAGCAGTATTACGTTAATAGCATGTAATTTATTTACTTCGTTGGTAAGATAATGTATGCAATGTTTAGTGTTTATGCGTAAATGTGATTACCCGAACAGTAAGAAACGGAATTCCAGAGTGTTCATGATTTTTTATCCAATATAAATTTTTCGAATAAACGTCGAATAATATGATAAGAATTATGTTTAATTAGTAGTTAAATGTGGAGTATTTTTTAAGAAGATATTTACGTATAAGAACTTTTTTAGCTTTTAAGAAAAACATTATTAAACACTGAAGAGTGAAACAATGTATGTTTTTTATTATAGGTCAACAAGCAGCGTTAAGAGCGAAGACTTTCCTACTGAAACAGTGAATTCTACCGCGCAACCACAGAAACCGGTATTTTTTTAAACATTATTACCACCTTAAGTATTATAGTAGCAATGGTAAAAGTATTATTATTAGTGAGAAATTTCTGTATGTAAAAATTGTGCAACGCACACTGATTCCTCTGATTTTGTCTAACTTGTTTACGGTTAATTTAAAATACTTTAAAGTTCGCATGTAAAAATTATATTATCAAATAAGCACTGGCTAATAACTGCGTAAGGCGATGTCGACTTTTCCAAAAACGACGACGAAGCCCTGAAAAAAGGGCTATTTCAACAAAATAATTCGAATTTAAAAAACGTTAAAATATGGGACACGCAACAAACGGGAAAAAACAAACTATACACGTGATAAACAAAGAACGGACGGACTAACAAGAACTCGGCCATTTTGGTTCTCTTTTTTTTGTGTTGCTCAGCGGTAAATAAAAATCACTGGTCAGATCTAAAATAAACTGAAAAACAACGTGTCTTTTGCAAGAAAATAAGCGATATTGTTAAGCGAATATGGCATTTAAAAATATCAAAGAGAAATTAAAATAAACATTTTTTAACATGTGAAAATCTACTATTAACATAACTGTTTCAAATGTCGAGCGCTAAAACGGGTTCTTATCGTTGCAAAATATAGTTGTATTGTACTGAAGAGAAAAATGCTGCCCTCTCAATTTGAGAACGGGAAAAATGATTGATGTTATCGAGTTAAATTCGCTGAAATTATAATTGTCAAATTCTACCGATATTTAAATTATTTGTAAATATCTGTTTCTCAACGTTGCACTTAAGAGCACCGGCTATTCATTGATTACGTCCTGAGTACTTTAGTGTGGTGTTCATCTACTCGGCCGGCAATGAAACGTTACATTATCAAGTTATCGGTAACACAATTTACGATAAAATTTCGCGACGCATTAGCATGCAATGGGCGAAAAGTACTGCATAGCAAGCTCATTTTGTTTTTACGATTCCGTACACATATAATGTACGGGAATCCTAATAAGATGTTGGTTCGGAAACTATAAAAATATTCAATTAAAATATGCAATAGCTCGCCAACGGGGTTAGACTTATAATAAACTTCAAAACGGGATATCATAAATTACACTTAAAATTCTCCTTAAGACAATATCTTATAACTTCAAGCTAACCGATTAGCCTGGGGGGAGAAACCTAAAAAACCGTCAAGAATGTATAATTTGGAATTTAAAACGACTTCAAAAATCATCCTTAAGGAATTCCTAACTCATCACCTGATAAGCTTTTAAAAGTGAAATTCAAAATATAAAACAAAACGCAGAAGCTCTTTCATAAAAGTAAAAAATCACGGTTAAAAAATTAT
This sequence comes from Icerya purchasi, assembly GCA_039619475.1. NCBI lineage: Eukaryota > Metazoa > Arthropoda > Insecta > Hemiptera > Monophlebidae > Icerya > Icerya purchasi. Next base: position 29,960,571 of record CM077116.1, on the reverse strand, counting down.
TTACACCCTCTACCCTTTAGAGCCAAAAACAGCAAAAAAAAAAGAGGGTGTTCCCGTAAGTAATAATAACCTGGGTAAAAAAATTGAGGAAGCTAAAACTTATCTCAAAAACATATGCATAAAAGACCGTTTTATAGGGAAAATATAGCCGAGCTTGCAACTGTATATTTAAGTCGTCGAGACGCCGAAACCTCGAAAGTTTCGAAAAAAATATTTTTCCCCCCGGGCATGTGTGAAAAGATAGCTCTATTTGTCGGAAGGGAAAATGTTTTTCATTTCCTTAACGAAAATTTCAAAGTTGACGAAAAGTTCAAAATAGCGTGAATAATAATTTTATAGGAGTAGAATGTTAAGTGAAAAAAAAAAGAAAACAGGATAATACAAAAAATTAAAACAAGATTTCTTTATTTTGAATTTAGTATTATGTAAATGTTAATTGTAATTCTCTTTTTAAACACATGGGAAATCCTCAGTGCATGAAACATCATGCTTGACTGACCTTATTTCTATACCATATTATACCATCCACCGCATAAAATATTCATTCATTTTTCTCCACTTTCAACTTTTAAATCTGACTGAATATCAGGTTTATTGCAGAGTCGATTTTTTTTCTTCATACGTACACGGTTTATTGATTATAAGTTTGATTTTAAATAGTTTTCATTAATAATATTTTAAGAAATTTCTGAACTTCAAGATGTGCGTTAAAAATTACTATTATTGTAACCTCTCATTGTGTTTTTCCGTCTCACTCTTATTTTCATTTTTGATAATTTCTCACGAGCTGGCCATACATTATTTGAATGATAGCACTTCATGATTGCGGTCATGCTCGATTTTTTTCGCTTGGCTGTTCATTTGACCGATTCATTTGGAGCACTAATGGAAAATGTGTTCTTGTTGATAGTTTTTAGTAGACTGAATGTTTTTATCCTGACCAGCGCAGACTGCGATATAAACGTTAATATTTTTTTACACAATTCGGAATAAAACGAATAAAAACATTTGATTTTTTCTTTTTTTTTTTCGTTTTTTTTTTTCGTTTTGAAAAACTCATACCGTGTTGAAGTGATCTTGTTACTTTTGGTTTTTTAGATTGAACAATGATATTTTCTAAATTACTGAATTATTTTTCGAACATAACGCCATTTTTGAAATTTACTAAATAAATTGAAAAGGTGTTGATTACTGCTTATAATTGTTTCGAGAATGTTTAATTGGGCGATATTTTGAAGAATAGCGGATTTTAATATAGGCATAAATTTACCAGCTTTGAAAGTTGATGAGAATAAAAATGTTTTAGTAATTTAATTAAATCAAGAAAAAAAAAAGGTGCTTATGCAAAGTAATAGAACAGAATTTAAATACTATTTGAGGAGAAATGAGCTGGTTTCATTTAGTAGGTTTTATGTTAATTTTCTCGAGTTTATAATCATAATAAATATGAAATACTTGGAAATATTTTAGTACTTAATTTACATAATGAATTCAAGAGAAACATCTGGCACTGCTGTAAAGTAAGCGGCAAGTGTATCATCCTGTACTTCTTAATTTGGCTTAAATTCTTGACTTTAAAATTTCCACATCACCCTTCTTGTATAATGTATGACAAAGACTTGTTAGGCGTAGTTTGTACATATTCTGTTAGTGATGAGTAGGCCTTAGAAGAAGATTTTACATTTCGAACATTTTTCAGCAATTTGGAAAAACAACGTTATTATTTCGTTGTATTTGGACGAATTGCTTTGCTACATTCACATTGTTGGTTGATGCCATTACATATTTATTTTCAGATATTCAAGTTTATTAAAATCAAAAAAAAAAAAAAAAACAAAACAACTAAAACCGGTTCTGGTACTTGTTAAAATAACTTATTTTCCAGTAAAATAAAAAAAAATAATACGAGTAACATATTTATTCCTGGAGACACTTATTTAATTAACATCGAATTTACAACTTTATAAAACGGCTTTAGGTATATTTACTGTATTTTTTGAATTAAATATTTATACTTCAAACAACGTTGTAAATTTTTAGAATTGTCAGCCCGGAAAATCCGATGAAGAACTGCGGGAGGAAGAAGAATTGCAGTTGGCATTAGCACTGTCACAATCGGAGGCAGAATCTGCGGTATGGTGTTATTAATGTTCGGTTAAAATACTTAAAAATTTGTATGATTTTTGTATTTTTTCCTCCCTACGAAGTTTGCACAGCTACAAACGTGTTTATCGTAAAAATCACCCAATGTGTAAATAAATGATTCGAAAGGTCTATATGTATCCTGGTTACAGCTTTTTAACGAGTCTAATTTTGAGTGAAATTACATTTTTACCAAATAAATTCCTAATATTTGTAATGTGTTTGTAAGTTTGTCTTTAGAGAATGTGTGTAAGTCTTTCGGAATGATGTCAATTTTAAAACCTAGTTTCGACCGGAAATTTGGTGCCGTATATATTATATTTTACCAGAGTTAAAGTTGAGTAATCATTCCAAGTGTTAGAACAGCTTATACCGAAATCGTATCATACGGAACTTGTAACTTCAAAAAAAAAAAAAAAAAAAAAAACTTCGATGTCGTATTTACTATTATTTTAGAACATAAATCAGAAAGTTTCTTTTTCGTTACTATATCATCAAGTAATCTGATATTGTTAGGGGTGATTAAGTGGGGAATTAAAGCACGTTTTGCGCTTCAAGTACAGAATAGAAGAACAGTTCAAATGCAGTGCTATTATAACTTGGCTGCGTGAAACGGGGATTAATACAAACATCATACTGAAATAAAAGAAATTGTATTTAAAGATTGCCCGTGTGTTTAGTACATTAATTCGGAGCGAGTTCTTAAAATTCACGAATTAGTTGATTTATTGGTATCGCGTATGTTTCATTTTTTGTTTCAGAAAAAGAACATCTACAGACCGGTGACTAGAGCTCAATCGTTTTCTCCTCCGGTGGTACGTATTTAAATAATTCATATAATTTTAGTTTTATATACGGAGTTTTTTGGTTTGTTTTTTATTTTTTTCGGATGTAGCTAAAGTACTTTTTTCAGTGTAATTTCTTCTTTTGTAATAAAGGGAAGAAGTTTTGCTAATAACTTTCCGTTCGTACTGTGAACAGCGTTAGGCATCTACAGCAACGTTATTTTTAATATTATTACGCGTAATTTAATAATATTTTTTCTCCACAATTGTGTCTAACTAACGCATTTAAAAAACATCGTATATAAACGTGTAAAGTTCAAGATGAAATTTTTCGTTGACGGGTTTTAGTTAAGTTTATTTGCGTTTTCTGAGCTAGCAGTTCAATAGATAGGGTCGAAGATTCTCGATCATTTAATGATTTTTTTTTTTCACTTATTAATTCGCTGGTTTTACGTTTCATTTATTGTCGTTAACCGTATCTTTATAGTAGTTGTCTCTCGCCCGCTCAAGATTTTATCGGATTATTACTTCCGTAATATTTAACACGTTGTTTTGGCTAACATATACGTTTTCCTATGAATTATTAATAATGTTAATATGTATGTATTATTATGAAAAGTGACCGCTAGCCTATTTTCCGCGGAAGTCAAGCTGAATAAAACGGTACGAAGGACTCCAAGATCGAGGGAATTTAGAAAAGAAATGATTGATTACAAGAAAACATAAATCTCAAAAAAAGACACGGAAACATAAAAAAAAAACACTGTACACAAGCATTAGGCTTTCGGTTCTTCTTTTATAACTCAATTCGAAATTTTATTCGTGGCAATTTACTGTGGACTAGCGAAGTAAACGTACAATAACCGGAATTCACGGTTCATAAATAATACCATACTTTCCTTTCTTGTGCAGTATTTTTAATACCGTATCATCGTTAGCAGATTAATTATTATTGAAAAAATAATAATAATAAAGCAAAATACGAAAAAATTGGTCCATACAAACCACACTTTGTTGAAAACAATGGTGCTCAATACGGCATATTTGGTGTGACCGTGCGAGCGAGAGACTAATTAACTTCTAATATCATTAGATCGTCGTTCAATACGGTGACCGAAGCGGCCGTGGAGAGCCTTATCCAGGCACTATTCACGCGCGTGTCAGCGCTTGCTTCTCAGATGCAACAAAGATAAAACCGTTGACGATGCCCACCCACATATACTCGTACTATGAAAACGAGTTTTCGGCAGCTCAAAACCGCTGAATTTGCTAAATTCTCCATCTCGGGCAGCTCTGAAATCGACTGTTGTTCGACGTACATATACTGTCGTTTGTTACAAAAAATTCGTATCGATATAAAGAGGTTTGTTCTAGGAACAATTTTTAAATTAGTAATACGATTGCAGCCTAATTTTGGGGAAAGGATAATGGCAGGTTCTTTTAAAAATTATATCCCTGTTTGTAACATGGTATACCTCGAATTCTAGTGTCAAGGCGGTATCGTTAAAAATACCGACTTCATTTAAATAAGCAAAGATACGGATAAAAAAAAAAAAAAACAGCAGAATATAAACTTACAATTTTTTCATGTTAGAAATCTGTAAGGTATTACTAGTTCTGATAAATACATAAAAGTTAATTCAATCGATAATATTCTTCTTTTTCGTAAGCACGTATAATTTATTCCGTTGGCATAAAAAAACTAGTTTAGTATGGGAAACAGTAATTAACGATAATAAGAAACTGGAATAAAATGATATGTAAAAATGCGAGAAAATATCGCTACGCAATTTGTTATATTTGCTGTTTAAAAATGGTTTCGTTACATATGTAATTTATTCATCTGTGTAGAAATTGTTATCGAACGATTATGAAAAGGAAGACCCGGAGTTGGCGAGATATTTAAATCGCTCGTTTTGGGAAAATAAATCAGACATGAAGGAGAATATATCGCAGCAAACGAACAAGGATAACAATCTGAATTTGGACACATATCATCAGGTAATATGCAGCCCGATAGTTTACGTGAAATTTTATTATAGGTAATAGTTTCGATTCTTTTTTCTCCTGTCCTAATGCGATTGTAATGCTAAAGTATTATATGTTAAATCGGTTTCAGCACGATCCGTTTACGTACGAAATAGAATACGATAATTTTACCGAAATGTTACGCAGTCAAGTGGAGATTTTCGTTAATAGAATGAAGTCGAATTCGAGTCGCGGTCGGCCCATTTCCACGGACAGTTCGATTCAAACGCTCTTTTTGAATCTGACTGCGATGCATTCTCGGCTGTTGCACTACATACAGGAACAAGATGATCAACGTGGTGAGTTCCGTTATAATTATGATGACCGTTCTCTGTCGGGGTTGAACGAACCGAAAGAAAAAGTAAATAAATAATGTGTAGTTTCCGCAATCGGGTTAGAAAAATAGTCAGGTAGTTATCGAATGTACTCTCGTAGTAGTTCGGTTTAGATGAATTATTCATAGCTTTTTTTACTGGAAATCCCTAAAATATCTTTCATTTCCGATTTACAGTTTATTACGAAATGCTGCAAGATAAAATAAATCAAGTCAAAGACGCCAGAGCAGCTCTGGACGCGCTCAGGGAAGAACACAAAGAGCGTTTAAGACGAGAGGCTGAAATGGCGGAGAGACAACGACAGTTACAGATGGCACAAAAATTGGAAATAATGCGGCAAAAGAAACAGGAATATTTACAGGTTTACTTTTTTCTCTTTCTGTTTTTTTTTTTTTTTTTAATTGCACTGCTTGCACACAAATAATTTTTTATTATACAGCCCTTGAAGGTTTTGCAGATCGTCGGTACATTCGAAATTTTTAGTTTTCAAAAAAAAAGACATCCTTTGATGGGATGTCGGCGATTGTTCAGTCAAGATTTAAAATGTAGTAAATTCATCAGTGTTGATGTAATTAGGAGCCAGTTCGTATTTCTTTGGCCTATCTAGAATTGAAAGCTTCTATGTGGAGCGCAGTATTCTACAATGCGTGGAATCTTCGAGTCCACTAGCAGCATTATTATCATCTTCATCGGTATTGTGTTCTAGTCTTGGCGAATCCATGGAAATTTCTACAATTAATCTTTGCAAGATTTTTGTCATTTACAAATTACACAAATGAATTACAGTTCTTTGCTTTCTAATCCGTCTCTTTTTTCCATTTTTCGTTCGATAATTTTCGATTCACTGTACTATTTTTGCTCATTCACAAATTATTTAAAATCTCTATCCCCCCTTTTCCTCTCTAACACATGTACTTTAATTTTTTTTAAACTACTTTAAACTGTCTTTTCATTATAATTCTTACTGAGTTTATTATTTTTTTCCCAATTTTTCCCCTTTTGTTTATTTACTTTTTTTTTATATTTTCTTGCGCCCGTTTAATCAATAACGTTCCCTTTCACAGCCGTATTTCAAAGGTTTTACCTGTTTTCCCAATCCGTGCGCAGCATATTAGGTTTCACGTAATAAATTTTTTCAAATACATCCACCACAATTGCATTATGCGGAGTTGTGGCTTATTTCAACGCGTCTGACCTATCTAAATAGGATCCGTGCGCACAGTAAAAACCTTAGCAGTTAAACACGGCGCGTGGAAATCCTTTTGTAAAAAAAAAATATCTTTTATTTTTTTGTATTGTAGGAGAAAGTGTTTTTTGAATAATTCGTGTTAAAAATAGATTGCTTAATATAAATTAAATTCTTAAAATTATCGTGTATTTTTCGATTCTTGTTTTAAAGCTATTGATGTGCCAAACATATCTTGTTAAGGCTGCATAAAAATAACATCGCTTGTTTCAGAACTTGCTTATACTCGTATATGCGAATATTATGTGTTATAGATTGTGTTTCGCATGGATTCGCAGGAAGATAATGTGTAAAAAAAATGTACATTTCTTAGAATTATTTTAATATTCAGTAAGCGTGTCGAAGTAAAGTTTGTTGCCATTTTACTCTCCCGTATGTTTGTAACGATTTTCTTGCAGTCGTTACATTCATTCGATAATTCTTATCGACTTATGCGGTTGCGGAATAGTAAGATTATTTTGCGCTTTTTTTCCATATTGTTTTTTTTAATAATCTTTATGTAATCTTATTGTGAAAAAGTCTTTTAGCTGAGTGCCGAAAGTCAGAAATATTCAAGAATTTCAGATGTTTAAGGGCAAACAGGTTTCTTTTTGTCTATTTTTAAGTGTCTGGGAAATCAGGAGTAATACATTTTTAACGCAAATTCATTGTAACCAGGGAGATGTATACAATTAATTTTAGATATTTATCGCTAACAGATACCACTTGAAAACTCATACTGCGGTGTATTATAAAATTTAAGCACGATCATTATTCTCACAGTTTAAATTTACTCTTATTTAGCGTGCTGTGTCAGCAGATGTTAATGGTATAATGTGTAACAAGGTAACACACGGCGTAACAGCTCTCATTTATTTTATTTAATAAATAATCCCTATCTGTGTTCTGTGTATGTGAAAGAATATATATATATATATATATATATATGTATGTATGTATTTTGCGTTCAATATATTTCAAATTGATATTGCTCACAAGTTGTTGTTTTTTTTTTTGTTTTTTTTGCATAGTTACATTTGCAAAATGAAAAAATAAAAAGGAAGTCAGTATAGAAGTAATGAATGTATCGCACAATAACTGTATATTTTAAAATTGGATAGTTTCTCAATAAAAATCGGAATGATTTGTTTGTTTTTTATTTATTTTTTACTCAATCATATGAATATATAATTCATTTTTGTGAAAATCTTGATTTAATAATATTGTTTTATATTGTTGAAAATTTTTTCTAATGCTAATATCTAAATTTATCATTTTCGTTCTCTTTGTCAGCATTCAATAATTTAAACATAATCTAAGTGCAGGCCGGGAATGTTTTAAACTGATTCTTATTGACTTAATTTGCGCTGGTACAACGATACTATTTTATTATCTTTTCTATGTTCTCGCTTTTTCGGTAAAACTTATTTTATTCGATGTATTTCACACAATTCATGCGAGATCGCATTTTATTAATTGTATAATGAGCATATATATATGGTATAGATTGTGTAAATTAATTACACTTTTGTTTTTTATTCGTACACCAGTACCAACGTCAGTTAGCGTTGAAAAGAGTTCACGATCAAGAAATGGAGTTACACATGCGTCAAGAACAACAGAAACAGCAATATCGACTGGGACCGTATAATTCACTGCCATACATACCATCACAACAAGGTAATTTTTTAATTCAATTAATAAAAAATGAAATAACTAAGAAATTCTTAGTGCTTGTGTGTATGAACGTGATTTTTGAAGGAATGTTTTCGTGCGCAATCGAAGCGGTAAATTATAATTGTTTTTAAATATTCTTTGACTTGATAAGTGCCGGTTAAACTATTCTTTTTATAGTTCGTTAATGCATATGTATGTATGTATGTATCTATGTATTTGGAAAAACATAAAAATATCAATATACACCTTATTATAAGTCGCAGTTACGCATATATGTACGGCTGTAAGTTATTATTGACGTATTTTATATTATTTTTAAAATACATGATTTGAGATTTATGTGAGTGGTGGATGGCGGCATCTTTGTGATTTATTTGAATATGTGTTGAAGATTTCTTTGGTTTTTATACTTTAGCTATACGCGTTGAACTTTTTAATTTAATCTGAATAATTTAATGATCTATAAAATCGATATTTTTGGTTTTTATACGTATATGCGATTTTATATGATTTGTGAGTTACTGGATTTTTGTGCACTGTATATGTTGCAAAAATTTATGAATTTAACATTAAGGTGTTGCTACCGAATGGGTAATAAAGTAGTAAGTAAAATAAGTCCCATACCTTTGGCAGGACGTCGGGGATTGCGAAGTTAAGGTTCACAATGAGCTAAGCCTAATGGATCTGATCTCGGCCGCCTTTACTTTCCCAGATTTATCTGGAACCCAATTATTTCAGGCTGGGTAAACCTGGGAGCGATTCAGATCTGGAACGAGACAAGTCTGGAACCCGTGTCATTTGGTTTAGTAGCCAAGTGCCTTAACCACTAGGCTACCGCTCTACCTACTGAATGAGTACATATCTGATTTAGTTGAATTATGCTTAATTTTATTAGAACCAGTGGCGATATAATCACTTCTTAAAAATAAACAATTCTGTTTTTTCATAATATTTTTCAAATATCATATTTGGAGTGAGTTTTTTGATTTTTTACATGTAGATTCTTTTTTTCTTTTTAAAGTTTTATCTCAATTACCGCTCTGCATTTTTTGTTTTTATTATTACTTTCGCCAAAAAATAATAGCAATCATTTACTTTATATCGTTAAGTATGATTCTAGCGGAATTAGTCGTTAATTTTTTGTTTCATATTCTTGAAGCGTTTTTTTATTCTTATCTATATTATTCACTTCTATGATGCGATCGGCGATGCTTTAGAAGCCAACAGAAATAAAATAAACTTTTTTTTTTTTTTTTTTTTTTTGGTCAAGATTAATTTTTACGAATAGTTCTGCTTAGCTACGAGTTAACGTAATTAGAACAATCTAAATGTAATTTTATATTAATATCTTGAGAAAAATGTAATCGAAGATACATACGTAAACCGTCAGTCGGACAAACCGAAACGAAGTGTGGGCAAAAGTTTGTAACTATTGATTCGTCTGATATTGTGTCTGTTTCGATCTGTTCGGTTGTATTGTAGCTTGTACTGATATTGATGTGAGAAGTTTTTTTTGTTCTTCGGCTGCCCCAAGTTTTGTTTTGTTGGTAGAACGCGGATTGTTAAATTTATATATATGTATATATACGTTGTTTCAGTTTTTTTCTGGTCTGTCACGCAAGCGGTGATTTTATTTAAAGCTTAAAACAATAACAGCATATATAATAGCGAACTCTAAATATATTTTTTAAAGGCGGCATGTCGGCATTCGATCCGGTTACCGGTATGGGAATGAATTCTTTGCCGAATGGGACGAATTTGCCATCTAATTCGTACATTTCTCCTCAGCATATTCCATCGGCTACGTACGGCCACTATGCGCAAGTTCCTGCTCCTGCTCCTGCTCCTCCTCAAGGTAAAAATACCGTAAATTTGAAATTACGTACGAAGGATTTAAAGCGAATGTAATTTCCTATTGTAATTAGTTGTAAATCGTTTATTGCGAAAACTTACTAAACTGATTTTTCTAGGGCCACCCAATGCGATTCCTACACATCATCAGTCTATGCAACCTCAAGGAATGCAGCCACCACCAACAGTCGGACAAACGCACGCACCTACAACTCTGTACATGCCTGTAGCACCGCACCCGTCTCAAGAGCAAATGTTACCACCCGGCCACATGCAGCCCCCGCAACCCCCGCAGTCAACCACACAGTCGTCACAGTTACCATCTCAAGCTCAGAAAATACACGGACATCCGATATATCAGATGGTACCGCCACAGCCGTCAGGGGCGACAGGAGGTCCACCGCCGCCGTCTTTGGAACAGGAGTATGCCGGAAGTCAAGCGCAGCCGATTTTACCGCCGTCGCAGCAACAAGTTGGACCAAATGTGATGACTAACCGTCAGTATCAACATTCGCCGCTGTCTTCACCTTCCAGTTCCAGCGAACATTCCGTTATTCGGCAGGGGCCACCGCCAATTCCGTCAGCACCTTCCGCTTCTAGTACACCGCAGCCAGTTGAAAAAGAGGATGTCGTTGAATTAATATCGTTCGATTAATAGTATTGGTCTAAGATTAGAGTAATTCATTCATATTTTTATCGCGATTAACGCAGTTTCGGCAGATTTTTAGTCTTGGAAACAATGAATACGTGATATTAATTTATATGTTTCGATTTATTGTTATTTAACCTTTTCAATGTGATCATCTTGGGTAAGTATAAAAAAGTCATATTTGTTTTTAAATTTTACGTAAATAGTTTTATATATTATTGTTGGGATTTATTTTTTATCGTATTGCGAACATTACAACCAGGTTATGTTTACCTCTCCTATACATAATAATATTTCGCGTTATGAATAGTTGATCGAATGTATTAGTGAAATTACGATAATATAATTAAGGTATAATTGCCCTATTTTTTTTACTTTTTTTTTCTTTTTTTTTTTTTTTTTTTTTTTTTTTTTTGTTCATCGCCTATTTCGAATTAGTGAACATTAAACGATTTATATACAATTGAACGTTGTATGAATTATACAATAATTTATGTTCTGTTTTATTTTCAGGGAACAAATAATATTGTCTCGATTAATAATTATTTTCATTTTACGAGTCCGTGGGTTAACGTAAAAAATTATTATTACGGGGTGGCTACCCAACCGGGAAACTAGGGGTCGTCTGAAATTTTGTAGTAAAATTGGAAAAAATGTAAAACCAGCCTAATGATATTTTCAATAAGAGAAAGTTTTTTAAAGTGAGAAATAAAGAGTTTTTTAGTATTAAAAAGTGTGAATTTCATTTACCAGTATGTGGATGTAATAATAACATTTTTTAATACTTTTTGAAGCCCTAGAGGCCGACTTATGAGGAATATTAAGGAAGAAGAAGGCTCTTTCTTGAAACTTGGAATTATACTTTAGGTTGCAATTGTAACTATAAAGTTTAAATCGGCTTTTTATATTTTAATAAAACTGGAATTTAAAAATAATTAAGGTTTTCGAATAAAGCAAACGGTCATTTGTTTCCAAGAACCCCATTACCTTCGTTATTACAGATCTGGTACATTAGTTTTGTGATCTAGTTTTGCCCTATTAATTTTGAACAATGTATGCAATATTTTATGTCATTTGTTCTTTACTAAACTTTCAGCTTCCTCATTTTTTTTGTGCTGCTTGAGTGAAGTTTTTAAGTGGTGCGAATCTGTCCGGATTCTTTTGAAAGTTGCCTTTAAGTTTTGTTTCAGAATTCTTTTACCTCTTTTCTTTATCTTTTGTAAACGCAATCTCCTCCTTAAGAGTGCTGGTGCTAATTAGTATTATTTATTTATTTATTTCTTTTTTTTTTTTTTTTCATATGGAATAAATTCAGAAAGAAGGTAAATGTTTGACTTGTAGACCTTTTCGTGAACCACTGTTTCCTTTTAACAAACGTGATTTCTTTTTTACATTTTGCTTTGTTTTCACATTAATAGTATCGTGATATGTTTGTTTTTAGAAATTATTCTGAATATACTGGTTATTTACAAAATAATAAAATAAATTTTTCGTAAAATTATATAGAATTAAATGCTTATGGTTTAAGCAAAATATTCAAATATCAAAATTTCACTGGGTCCTAAGGTAACTGAAACAACGGTTAGTTTTCATCGGCTTGAAAAAACCATTTAATCAGAAGTGAGTATGTTGAACATATGATCTTTACTTTTCTTTAACAGCATTGACATTTTATTTACTGCATTCGAATTTATTTTATTCTGTTTGTTATCAACTTTGCCATCAAGTTGAGTAGTATGTTAGCTGCAACTTTCCCGGAAATATTTTTAAAAAACGCTACAAGTTGTAAGCCGGTATTTTTAAAAATAAACTTTCGCATCACGTGTATAATTATATTTCTTAATTGTACTAAAATTTTATATTTATTTTTAACTAGACATTGTATAGATAAATAATAAACATAGATGTAAATATAACATTTATTCACCTGAAAAATATATAAATATTTGTACTTTATAAAAGTATATATTAGATTATTAATACATATTTTCTTCAATATATGTGTTTGTTTCGCGTATAAAATGTTTATTAACAGAACATGTTCATTTATTTATTTCCTTTTGATTTTGCCTTTCATATTTCAGTTGTTATAAAAATAAATATTAAAATTACTCGCGGATATTCCATATATGTGCGGTATATGCGAGAAGGAGGTATAAATATTATGTTCAATTTTAGCAAGTACTGAATTTATTATGTTAGCTTACTAATTACTTTCCTAAATTTGGGTTGTGCATCGATGAGGTTATCTTTATTTCATCTAAAGTATAAACGGCTTTTATCTACTATTGAAAGTCACTAACTTTTAATATTTTGATTCGAGATAATCACAACGTAGTGAGGAGGTATATTCTGAAAAATATTTCTTTATCAAGAATAATAATTTTTGATCTCTAAATGAAATAAAGTAAATTGTTATATATATTCAGTATACATATACGTGTGTATAAATACACAAACGCATGCACATATATATATGCTCGCGTTGGTTTGTGGATGTGTATGTATGTACGTATATAAAAATTTATTTAGATCAGTAGGTTTTAAATTAAATTACTTCTAGAAGATGAGATTATTATTTTTTATTTAAGCGGAGGTTTTAATGTTGAACTGTGCGATTATAATTTAACAATTATTATTTTAAATTGCATTTATAATTTTTACACACATAATATATATATATATATATATATATATATATATACGCGTGTATATGTAAAATTATTTGTACTGCAAAAAAGTGACTAGATAGACACAAAATGTAAAAAATTTGAAGTTTTAAAATTATTTTTAAAAATAACGAAACTGAAAAATTCATAATAGGACGTGTTAACGAAATCGACAACATTTCTAACATATCAAACGATACAAAAATTACGATGCAATATAAAACATTTTAAAATCTATTGTCTTTAATATTTAATCATCAACAAAAAAAGAAATAGAACAATCTAAAACAAAAACTTCTTTTACCATTTCTGCAATTCTGATCTTCATGTTTGATCATTTTTAATTTTATTATCGTTAATTTAAAATCGAAATACTTTTAGTCGCGTGAGATAAATTTTATGCACAGTATAAATTTTTAAATGAATAGATAAAAAGACTACATAAAAACGCGATTGATTTATAGTTTTTTTCGTTTATTTCTCGTAAATTGTCTATAATATTTTTATATAATCTGTACATAGATTGCTCGTTGTGTTATTTTTAACCTTTAGAATTTCGCATAAATAAAATGCATTCACAATATTATTGTTAACATAAGAAACAAATGTTACAAATTAATAGTATTGTATAAGTGAACGAAGATTGAAAGTGTATTTATTTTAAAACAATAACATTTTGATGAATTTGTAAAATTTAACGGGAGTACGGTGGTTTATGGTACGGAAGCCTACGGTCTTCTTCACGTAATTTTAAGTAGTAACTGTACACTACGGTCCACATGTACAGATATATTGCTGCAACAAAAAAATAATAGTCAAAATACACTTTATAATAAATACTACATTTTTTGAGTAGGTGTTAGAAGTGATACATGTACATATATATATATATTTTTTAAATTCCAAAAAATGTATTAAGTGAGATGTGTAAGATAAACAATATTATGTTGAAAGATTGAGCTTGTAAAGGAGTTCTTTTCAATAAAAAAAAGTATACTAGGACGAATAAGTAAGCGGGTGTTATCGGAATGTAGTTGAAATGATGAAGAAAAGATGAATATTCTGTACATTATTTCTTTTTTAAGCTACAATTTATGATTTTAGCTTTAAGGTTGCCAACTAAATCCTTCTTACTGTGTAAGGTAATTTTTTTTTATTTTCCAATTTTTAAGTTATCGTGCACTATTATTATTTTAAATGTTTTGAACTTCGGTTGGTGGGAAAATATTGCATGTTGCCTATTTTATGAGAATTAAAAAAAAAATTTATGTATATTTTGCACGATTAGACATTTCCGTTTAACAAAATTTCAAATAAAACTATCTCATCTATATATTTGCTTTCATTTAAGCAAATCCCTCATCCTTTTCTTATCTTAATATTTTGGTTCCCCCGCCGCCTTCACTTGGTGCATTGTGGGCTCTCTGCTCGGATGGTGGCCATAGTGGTACTGGGTCAAGGTGGTGCGGATCTTCGGGAGTTAGTATGAACGCTACGCTATTTGGCGATCATGCTGGCCTCTTCCGATGTGGAGTCACTTTCCCTTTTATTCTTAATATATCGTAAATTCGTCGTCCGCAGATGCCGTTTGAATAATGGATAATCAATAATTTTGCTTTTCTGGACGGGAATTGCGAGCATTGCTTTGCAGTCGCAACCGTAGGCGAATAGCGATGTCTTGTGGGTCTTGCCTCATCGGGCTCTGTGGGCACTGCATTACAGTTGCGGCCATATTGTTGATGAGGATCTTTTTGTGGGCGCTGCCTAACAATCGCAGACATGGATAAAAATACTTTTCTTTTTATGCTGGTCACACCGCGCATTTAGTTTAAATATATATAATATATTATAATCAGGTATAACGGCTAACAAGGCATGAGAGCTTTCCTTTCCTTTAAGGTATCCTGTATATTTTTTCGTCTACACATTTATTTCCCTTCGGACTGCTAATTGCACGAGTTCTAGCACCGATCTTTTTTGACTCTCTTACTATCTCTCCATAGTAGTTCTGGCCGTCTCCACCTTCCCCGAATAACTTTCTTAGTGTCCTCAGTTTCCTTTTGTCCTACGTTCTTCCTTCTTGATGGGTAATCGTCCGTAGCTGCAAGCCCAATAAAAAAGTGAAAAAAAAAAAAAAAAATTGCTTTTATATTCTTAGCTTCCGCTTTTAGTAATTATAATTTTAGTTTTATTTATTTCTAATCCCTTTTATGAGATTTTTCGCGGCTCGTTAACGCGTTTCTGTTGATTTTTCACTATTTTTCAATTTTTGAGAGTAATCGATTTTCTTTATTCGAATTGATTCTCTTTGCTTTTAGTGGAAATTTTTTTTAAAGTTTCTTTTCCGTAAGTTGTTATTAAGTGTTTTTTTTTTTTTTTTGTTTAGTATGTATGCGTGCGACCGTATAATTTTCTCCAAAATGAAAAAAATGGAAATGTGTTATTTGTGTATATTACCTGAGACAATAAGTCCGCCAATCAGCGTTATAATTGCTTCGGTTTCGTAATTGTTTTGGTAATATTTTATCGTTGTTAAAATTACCGAGAAAAATAAACATATGATTAGCAGAATTCCTAAGATTATCCATGGTAACATAAAAAATTTTCGTTCCTGTAACAAACACATTGAACGCCAAATAAATTTTTTACACATTAAAAATTAACGCTTCTTATATGCTGTTGGGATCATTTTTATTACTTTACCGAATAATTCTGTTCTCATTGCATACGTATATGTTTCGATTAAAATCAGTTTACAACTAAAGTTATTATTTTTGTAGTTTGAAAATAAAGTACGATCTTACAGAAAATTAATGTGAATAATATTTGTATTCAATACCTCCCCCCCCCCTTTTTTTTTGGCGAAATTTTAAATTGTAAAACTTGTTTCACACCTCGAAAACTTAAAAATATGATGAATTGTTTTAAAAGAACGAAAAAGACGAAATATTTCAACTAAATAAAAAACGAAATTGTATATCACCGAGCAACGGGATTTTCATAATTTTGTTGCAGAGAATCCAGTGGATTTCTCGTTCATTTCAAGGATTACATATATATATATATATGGTCGTACATAGAAATGTATAAGTATATACTACTGCGGGCAAAAAGTAAGGTGAATTTTTGAATTTAAAATTCGCGGGCTAACCAATGCGGGCAAACTCTTTTTTTTTTTTTTTTTATGTTGGTACTACTATTACCGATATCTGTGCCAAACTTCATGTCAATGTCAATTTTTTTTACATAGTTACGCTTGTGTTTTCTAAACGACTAATAGTGATTTCTTCGATTTTTAAATGTCTGATTTTGTTGAGCAAAGAAGTACCATTAAATTTTGTTTGCGGAGTGAAATTTCGGCTGCGGAAACGTTCAGGATGTTGCAGAAGGCCTTCGGTGATTTGACCATGTCGCAGAAAAATGTTTTATAAATGGTACAAAGACTTCAAAGAAGGCAGAGAACGTGTTGATGACTTGGAACGCCCCGGACGACCATCAACATCAACTGATGAGAAACATGTCAATCAAATCAAAGAATTAGTGCTTGAAAATCTTCGATTGACTGTTAGAGATCTTACTGATATGATCGGAATATCAGAAGGATCAGTAAAAACCATTTTGAAAGACCATCTGTGCCTCAGAAAAGTTAAATCTCGTTTGGTTCTAAAAATGCTCAATTTTTTGGAAAAAAATCGACGCATTGAAGTCTGTGAAGAAATGCTTTCTGACTATCAGGACAAGATGAAATGCATGATTACTGGAGATGAGACTTGGATCTGTGCTTACAACCAAGAAACAACTGATCAATCGAGCGAATATCGTGCAAAAGGTGAGCCAAGATCAAAAAAATCATGTCAAAGTCGCTCAAAAATCAAGGTCAGGGTGACTGTTTTCTTCGATTATCGTGGTGTGGTGCATTACGAATTCCTTCCACCGGGCCAAACTGTTAACAAGGAGAATATTATTTGAGTGTCATGCGTCGTTTGCGTGAAGCTATTCGCCTCAAGAGGCCGAATTTGTGGAAAGATAACTCTTGGTTTTTGCATCATGATAATGCACAATCTCATACGACACGGGTTATTCAAGACTTTTTCATCAAAAACTCGATGCATATCGTTCCACAATCACCGTATTCGCCTGATTTAGCTCTGTGTGACTTCTGGAAATAATTTCGCGTTAAAAAAAAGTTACAAAATTTCGGCATCTGTATCCTCGATATTACTCTGCCTGTGGTTGCCATTAGTTCCTATATAAGATTTTTTTTTCAATTTTCTACGCTGTAACATTTTATTTTTCTTAGTAATCAAAAATATTTTCAGAACACTAATTTAGTTTACCGTCTAGCTTGGAATTTTTATTAAAATTTCTTTAACGAAAAACTTCGTGTGATTTCTAAATAACGAAAAAACAACAGAATTTCTTATAACTCTTAGAGAAGAATAAAATAGCCATTAACGCGCGCGTACACGTATAAATATTATATATATATATATATATATATATATATATATATATATATATGTGTGTGTGTGTGTGTGTGTGTGTTTGCGTGTAAAGTAAATGTCACATTTATATTTTAAATTATATGTGTCGAAGGAGTTTTTAAACAAATTAATGGCGGAACTGATTTTAGTTATAACTATAGGATATTTGTTTTCATACTCTGCGAAATACCTGAAGAGTACCGAATGCGACACTACTACTGACATTATGGGAACAACAGATTTCGTAGCTTTCGATATTGATATATTGTTTAGATATAAAATGCACGAAAATTTACCTGTAGAACACCTAGTATTAGAAGTCCCGAAATCAAAACCGTCATAAATAGATTAAGTATCATAATGATCCTCGCTGTAACAAAAGAAATATATACATATATATATATTTCAATAATTATTGATAAATTCGATGGAAAAGATGCGTTCGAAATTTTAAAATAGACACGTTGGGAACAAAATATTACGTTACAGTTTTTTGGTAATTTTACTCGCGTAGTAGTACGTAATTTAGCATTACGTGTTTACGCCTATGACTAAAATATGAAATGTTAAATTTTACTTCCTACAATATCCGAATTTTTACGATTGCGCAGTCGATTTTGAGGTAAAATAATACTTGTTTAGTTAGGCAGCGGTTGATTCGTACAAATATGAAATATCGGTTTAATAATACGATACACAGACTATTACGAAATTAAGCTATTCAACTCACTTATAGTTTGTGGAAGTTTTATGACAACCGTTTCTATTGGCATATCGAAAAATAATATTACGATAATAGTTAATGCAGAAAGTATCTGAAACAAAAGAAAAAAGATGGTAACGTTAGATTAAATTCGGAAAAATCATCTGTAACATTTTGTATAGTCGAAAAAATATTTATTCTTTTTATTATTCTTCGTAATAGTTGCCGGGAGTACTGTGCAGAGATTGGATAAGGCATTGTGTTTGTTCCCGGTTATTAACATGTTGAATCGATGTTTTGCTTGTATCTTTAACCAGAGTTAGTCCAAGGGTTGAGTATGCAAAAAAAAAAAAAAAAAAAGAAAAAAGAAAAAATTTCTCGGCCAGTTTAAAGATTTATTCACGTAATTGGGAACGAAGTATATTGTAGGTGGAGACTTTAATGCAAAACATGTTTACTGCGGATCTAGATTAACAATAACCATAAGCAGAAATTGATGTAGAGCAGCTCATGATATGAGAAGCACCTGTCTGTCCACGGGTGACATACTGGCCTACTAATACCAACCGTATTCCTGATTGTTTATTGTTAAAGGCATATCGCTGAGTCATATGAGGATTGAGTTAGATTTTGACAACATATTTAGTGATCATACACACCAATAATAGCTACTATATGTACTGAAATGTTAATGAAACAACAGAACAAGTTGTTACATAATCGAAACACAGACTGGAACTCTGGTATAGATCACTCCTTCAGGAAAGTATTATAATTTATCAATACCGCTAAAAGCGCAAGAACAAATTGAGCACAGTGTACGAAATTTCACCGATCAATTGCAAATAGCGGTACATCCAAAAGAAAAGAACACTCAATATCGAGAATGAAACAGTTTTACCGGCTAATAGGATATCACTCTAAATTGTCACTAAAAATTCGTTTGCTAATATACATAAAACTGTATTGCGACCGGTTTGGACTTACACGTGTGGAGGTGCGCAAAGACGTGTTTAATAAGCTAGCTATCCAGTGATTTCAGAACAAGTTAATTTATCGAATGCCGTGGTACGAGTCCAATGAAGTCATCCATCGGGATCACTTAAAAATAAACACAGTGGAATAAATTATCCGGAGGCTCGCACAAAAGCATCTGACTAGGCTACGAAACTACCCAAACTAGCTGACAGTTTTACACACGGATGATGCGTCATCTACATCACGGCTTAAAGTAACTAGAATAAGAGACTTAATTTCATAATCTGTTTTGAGGGGGAGGGGAAACATCAATGGATGCACCTTCTACTTGCGATTTATCGGGACTGTTTATTCGATAGCCTCACCATTTAACTAGAGTTATAAATTAGCAATTGAAGGGGAAAAAAAGAAAAAAAAATTTCTACACCGGATTTATACGATTTTTAAAAGTCCGAAGTGGAACAAAAAAATAGGTGCCCGTAGAGAATTCTGCTCCAGCTGAGAACTGGAGGAAGAAAAATAATCCGGGAGAACCGTGGAAAAATAAGATTGGGTTCGTTTGGCAAAAACAACTCTTGTGTAATGCAGAAATTTAAAGAAAATGTGTGTTTTTTTTTTTTTGTAATTTCAAAGTTATACGTAATTAATTTTGCCAGAATAATAGAATACTAATTTTAATGTTATCTGTTAATATTTTCATTATAAATACTAAAAATTCTTTAAAAACGAATCTCAAATGAAATAAATAATTTTGCAGTCTTAAGGAAGTAGTAATTTTCGTGACCAAAACATTCTTTTCAGTTTTGCCCGTTTCCGCTGCGTGCGCACAAAAACAATTTATTTTTTTTCCCAAACTTCTCAGCTACTCTTTACACGAGTTCTTTTAGACATTAATATTTTTTATCAGTTCGTTTTGTTCATTTCAAATTTAACATTCGTCATCCAGCGCTCGTCCCTTTTTTTGAAATAATGAAATGGGTCTAGAGCGTATTAGGTGTGCGCTAAAATCGAAGCGGACCTAAAGTCTTATTATAACGATGATTTGGAAAATATCGAACGAAAATCGACTGAAATTTTTAATTTGAAGGAAAGAAAAAAAAATGATTCAACAAATCTTACCATAGTTCCTATCCCGGCGACTATTGTGCCAGTTCTTAATGAAAAGCACCCACAACAGGAGTGCAGACATTGCGTTTGTTTCGGAGCCATATCGAACGTTCAGCTTCTTCTGCAAAATAACGAATAAGATTAATAGTATATAAAATCAATTATCATTCTTATTTTCGACGGACGTGTATTTAGTTCTAAAATTAGTCTAAGGCTTAACTCACACGGGCCACTTTTCCACCACAGCGCAGAACCACAAAAAGGTGGTCGAAATGTGGTCCGTGTGAGTCAAGCCTAATTGTAAGTTCTATGAAAGCATCGTGTGTTGTAGGATCGAGCTTTTCTGACTCGGTAACTTTTTGTCTGTTACGTTTATCGACAACTTTATTTTTTCTCCTTCATTTATTTCCGTTACGCTTTAAAAAAATAAAAAGATGCGAAAATGATATATGTATCTAAAGACATAGTGCTGTAGCGCAAACTTCGTGTTTCATTTTAATAATGCGTTCGTACGTAAGCGGCTTTTTTTCGCGATGAGGTGAAGGGGGAAATATTCGTAAAGCTTGTAGAGTACTCCTTATTGACGGTACGAAAAAGAAAAAAAAAAAAAAATTAAAAAGTTTTTCTTTTAATTTTTTAATAAACATCAATATTAATTTTTTATAATAATAATATTTAATATTTAAAATAATATCAAATCGTAAAATAAATAAGAATAAATTACCAGTATTATACGGGTAGAAAAAAAAAACAAAAAAAAAACAAAAAAAGTTGACGAAAGGAGGATTCGAACGTCCCTAGCACCAAGATTTACGAGGTGCGATGAATTTTGTAACTGCGCGCGCTCCGACTGGAGTGGAATAGTTCATTACGAATTTTTACCATTCAGTCGTTCATTCAATAAGGAGTGTACTACTTGTACGAGTTATACGCAATTTGCGTGAGGCAATTAACTACCCGAACGAACACTTTGGAGAAACAACTCTCATGGGGATTTTGCACTACGGGAACGCACCAGCGCATACCGCTTATCCGACAGATTTCGTGGTAGTATAATATCACTGTAACGCCGCAACTATCCTACTTTCTCCAGACGTGGCAGATTTCCCTAAACTCTCAAGACGACACACACACACACACACACACTGAAAAAAGACACAACCTTTTTCAACAGTAGACGCGAGGTAGCGTACCTAAAAATGCCTTTCAACAGGGTTTCTCGAAACTACAGTGTGGCATAAGTGTGCGTAATAATACCAATAGGGGACGACTACTTTGAAGAGACCATGGAGAATAAACATTGAAGATTAGGTAAATATAAAAAATTCTCGTTACCGTTTGCTAACTTTAGACGTGCTTTTCTTGAGTTTCATGAACTAATGCATAAGAAATTCGTTTTCCTTTTTTTAACCGAATACTATCTCATCCGGAAAAAAGTCGGACCAAATCGCTGATCCACACTCCTGATCAATACGAAGCACATGAGTTTATCCATAGTATGAGAATTGCATCTGACACAACGACTGTATCACATTGCTGTCCTTCATAAGTTGAAATATTTCGTTCGTATTATACGCGAGGAATGCTGCTGAAGTCGTTCAGTTGTCTCGTTTACGTCTTTTATTTATATTCATATTTATGGAACTTAGGTTACTTGTAACATACGCAAAAGTGTCTATTTTATGTTAGCGTTTTTTTTTATTTTTTATTTGAATATTACGTGAATTTTAGAATGGTTTATGCCTATGGCAGGAGTCGGCAGTATCCCCCCCCCCCTCTAGAGAACAACTTGTTGCTCCCCCTAGAAGAATCGTCTAAATGTCACACGGAGAAAAATTTGAAAAGTGTAAAAGTACAATGTACTTCGAAATGAGTACCGTGCGCGATAGCCTAGTTGCTAGAGCACTTGACTTCCGATATGGCGGTCACGGGTTCGATCCCGAGCGACGACAAACTTATTACAAGAATTAAATAAATAAATAATCGCTAATAGTCACGTGGAAGGCAACGGCAAACCACCACGTACAACATCATATGCGCGCTAGGTCAGTACACAGCAGACTCACACCGGACGGGGACTGCACTTGTAGCGCGATAACAAACGATTACCAATCAGTTCCGAATGTAGTCTTGCGTGTGTACACCTGCGTTGCATATTACAATTGCCTGGTACACAACCTATATCGGTACAGCTAAATGTACGAATAGGTTGCGCCAACGCGCTATGTAGCGTACGGCACTTGAGAGAGAGAGTTATGACAATAATTTCCTATGTGCGCATGCAGGTCATCTGATCACATGCTCCAAAATAGATTTTCACCTATGTCTTTCCCGCATATAGAAAATGAAATAATCAAAAACACAATAACTTCAGAGACTGTCTTTAATCGGTTCAGCGAAAAACACAGAAAATTGAAACTTATGTAGTAAAGTCGTCTATTCGTCTATTCTCACTCGATTTCGAGTATGAGATATCCCTTAAAATTCAGAGGAGAATTAGGGGATAGAATAGCCGCGCAATAGATAAGCACGTAAGCAGGAGCGCAACCTGGCTTCCGTACTGCTGACAACGTGAGAAAGGTACCAATGGCAAGGCGAACCAAGACGGACTGGCCTTTTACTCACGTTGATGCGATTGTTCGTTCGCCGGCTGAGTGTTTCTATGCGACGCCGGCGTACTCGCACGACTACAATTGGAACTGACTATAGTCGCTTGTTATCGCGCTACAGATGCAGTGTCCAACTGTGTCTAAACTGCTGTGTACGAAACTAGCGCCGCATAATTTTTGTCGTCGCCCGGTATCGAACCCGAGACCGCCGGATCGGAAGTCAAGCGCTCTAGCCATATATTATAATAAACTGTATCTTATTTTGATTCTTTGGTACAGATTTGCATAGTATTTAAAAATTAAGTGATCTGTAAATAAAACCTTTTTTAAATAAGCCGTTAATTATTTCTGTTATATATTTATTTAATTTATTAATTTTATATCATAATACGATTATATGTGCGCCCACAGATACATATACATATACACATATATATATATATATATATATATATATTCAGCTGGTCAGCTACCCTCATAGGATAAATTTTTAGCTACGCCCATGTTTATACCGGTAGTAGAGAAGAAAAAAAGACGAACGTACGATTGTAATGTAAACACGGTTTTGTTTTTTTTTTTCGATTAGCGAAAAGAGAATAGAAATTCGAAATTTTGTTCGTTTTTAGGGGCCGAGATTCACGACTACGCGTTTTTTATCGGAAATGGTACTTTTAATAATTTAACGAATGATAAATTTCCCATATTAAAGAGCTGCCGGCGCTGACATTCATCTCGATTGACACGTATATTCTCGATGTAACTTTTTTGACTTGTCACGTTTGTTGTTCTTCCGTGTTTTGTAATATGTCTAAAGGACAACAAAGGGACAGCAGAGGAACCAGGCCAAGCTGCGAATATATGTAGTGCTGCGTTTTTTTTTTTTTTTTTTTTTTTTTTCATTTTGACATTTAGAAGAATAGTAGCGTGGTGGAGCCCGTTAATAGTACTGGTTAATTTATTGATTTTCACAGCGGCTTTTACAAAGGTCTACCTGAATAGTATTCGTAGTGAAGGTTGCGATTCGTTCTGTAAGCGATATTGTTTTCCACCTCTTCGCTTTAGTCTCTGATGGTTGTGTGTATCATGTGTGGAAGGATATATACGGT
This sequence comes from Icerya purchasi, assembly GCA_039619475.1. NCBI lineage: Eukaryota > Metazoa > Arthropoda > Insecta > Hemiptera > Monophlebidae > Icerya > Icerya purchasi. The sequence continues at coordinate 29,936,223 of CM077116.1, read as the reverse complement.
AGAGATGCGCAAATCAACTCTGATAGAGCAGTTCTGGGTACATATGTATATTTTCGACTGCAGATATATGTATATATCCGTTTCTCAACTCCAACTCCGATCGAGTTATCTATATTTTACGTTAAGAATCGCAATCTTCGCTGTATATTCAACTCCAACTCCGTGTAGTACTTGGAACGCACAACGTAACAGAACGTCCTTGAACACGATGCGCATTTTGTTCGCGCAATTCCGATTTACTAACACTTTTTTTTTTTGATAAAATCACACATCACGTTAAATAACGCGTAGCTCATTATATTCGTGGCTTCACTCAGATTTGAAAATGTTAAATCACACCGTCGCTGTTACCTCTCTATACTGTAAAATCTATAAACACAATTCTGAGAAACACTAATGATAAAACAAATGTTGACAGTTGCACGCCTAGCTGACGTCTTTCGGTGTGGGGATATATCAAATCACTCTGCCAGAGGTGAATTCAACTGTGCCCAGAATGACAACCATTTGTTTTCGTTGTGCGCGGTCTTTCGGAGTTAAGATTAAATCATATCGTCGGAGATACGTATATGCGACTGTATCCGACCGCGGATATATTTCTGAGGATATAACTGTGTCCGGAGTTACCCCCATGCCTAAATTGTATGGAAGGGGATATAAATTACAAAATGGATTTTGGAAAGATTAAAGAACGCGTGCTGCTCGTCAATCTAATCACGGTCGAAGAATACGAAATAAATTAATAAATGATTTATTTTTAACCTGGACGGACTGCGAGATATGTAACCGAGACATTCACGGGTCCGTGTGTTTGTGTAGTAGTGCGTATGTCGGTATGTGGTGTGCGTGGTCAGCTCTTATACGATTATATCGAGATGTAGCGTGTTCGTTCTGGTCGGCGTTTATGGCATCGGCGGCGTTTATTTTAAAGAGTAATTCGCTAATGGCGACGTCATCGTCACGCTGCGAATAAAAACACTCAAGGTTATTACTATAGATCTCCGTTTGCACCTCCGCTCGTTTCTTTTTTTAATCTGCTTTTTCGCGTGGAAATGAAAAAAAAAAAAAAACAGAGAAAAGAAAACAGCTAATAATAATAAAAATGAGGAAAACATTAATTCCGATACTACTTTCTTGTCAGGAAACTTTCAAATTTATACCACAGCGGCTATATCAGTTACGTGTAGTAGCCCTTGAACTTTGCAGTGTAGCCGTATTTATCTATGATAAGAATATATTTAGACTGGAACCGATTAGTGCAGTAATCATTCGCAATGTCGTACTGTGACGATTGACGTTTCAAAATGGCCAGCTCTCTCTCTCTCTGATGATTCTATTGCGGACAACTTACAAATGATTCGTTTGTTCCTTTGTAATCCGCCCGAAATGTCACATTTTAATCGGGGGTTTTTTTGTTTTTTTTCTTCTCGACTCGTCTTACTCGTAGAAGAAGTCTTTATTCGATCTAAATAGTGTCTTTTGTTATTTAGCTGTTCTAATTTGCGAAAATCATGCTCGAAATCGTTTTATCATCGTTTTCAGAAGAACAATAACAAAAAACACTTCCCACGGAGGGTCGTGAAACCCGGTCACATTTTTCTTCTAGTAGACCGAGAAGAGTCGGCGAATAAACATCCGAGATCTTAACTGCCTCGACTTGAGACACACTTACATCGGAGAGGACTGGGTAGATTTTTCGAAATTCGAATGAATCAACGAGAGAGGGATGTGGTGTGGTCTAAAATTCGATTATGGCAGAAATGAAAGATAAAAGTCGGAAATATTATTTAGGCGGGACTCGTTGAGCAGGAAGTAGCCGGAGACGTAGAAAAATAACAGCTTTGTCGGGCAACACGAAAAAAAAAAAAAATGATTTTATTTATTTAATTTAACAGCAGCGCTTATTGCTTTTCGGATACGATTATTTAATTAACATTAATTTATAGATATTGAAAACATTTTGTATTAATATATATAGATTATGCGAAATTAATTCATCGTCCTGGAGGAAATCATTTAAATCTTCTGTCAGCATCCTGCGTCGTAATCGAAATTTATCGAATTTTTGGCAGTTGATGAAAAGGCGGTATACTGTGTCATCAGCATACATTTCGCGGGTTCCGCATTATCGAAGATATGACCATGCACTAATATTCTCTTTTGAACGGGTATATGCTGTTTTTGACATTAGACAATTTATTATCCGTTGAAGTATTTATCCAAATTTCGTTTCATTTCTGCAGTGCGCAGTCGGAGGTAATAGAACGGATCTTTTCCCGCGGCAGCTGTTGGAGATCGGTAAATTAAAACTTGTCAAATCTGCACGGAACCTGACTAACGTAGAATTCACGCACGACGAATTAATTAGTGATAGGTTTGCATGGTTTATCTGCGTTAGTATTGTTGTGTCATAGTTGACTGTTAGCATTTGCTTTCGAACGTGTAGTGACGGTTCCCCTGCTATAGCGCAAGTATACTGGATCGAGAGCTAGTTTTCGGTAAGCACCTAAAGATATCCGTACTGCACTATGATGGATAGTATCCAGCTTCTGACAGAGCGATTTTGACGCTGTCTGATACAATGTACAACCATAGTTTATCTTTGAACGGAAAACTGTGCGATAAATCGACAGCAGCGTGTTTCTGTACTTTTTGCCGTTAAGTAGTTTCAGCACGCTTAAGGACTTGAAATATTTCTTACGACGGACTGTAATATGATCTATACAGCGAAGCTGCGAGTACAAAATGACACCAAGAAAGGTTGCACGAGGTTGAAATGGTAGTTAAGTATGTTTTAATATAATTTTAGCTGTAAGGACGGTAGTGGTTCGCGTCTGCGATGAAAGTCGACGCAATTCATTTTAGAAGTAAAAAAATTGTACAATGCGAAAAAATCGCTAAAGAGTTATAGCGCCAGTATTATCGATGATAAACTGTTGATAATAATAAAAATTGACGTTGTTTGCAGTATAAATGAAATGTATCTCTCTTTATTGAAAAAGCGTGTTATGGAAAATCGTTACAGAAAACAGTTGTGAAATATGTAGCTAAAGTTGTGATAGAAATTGCTACGTAAAAGCAAATATTCTTTTCTTTGTTTTCTGAAAAACAACGTAATTAATTGAAATTGATTCTTGTACAAGTATTATCTATCATGCGGCAGGAATTATCCCCGCGGTAGAGGCGAAGGATCGAGGTTTGTGTATATAATAGTGATGCTCGTGTCTACAAAATTTATTAAAAAACAGAAGGTTTTTACCTTTTAGTATTAAAAAATTAACTTCAAGAACAATTCTGAAAAATATTTTAGTAGATTTTGTGCAAAATGTTTCAAAGAATAAAGTCAGGGAATGTACAACGTAAAATTTATGCGCGTAAAGGTAAAATTTACCCTCCGAAATACTATCGGCCTACATAGAATTTCTTTTACTATTTTAAATTAATGCTCCCTAGAGTTGCTCAATTTTCTTGGTTAAGAAAGCACAGTATAAGAAATTCAGCTGGCAGACGCTATAAATTTAATTCGCCAAAAAAACTAAATTTCAAGGTAGGTAATACTGTTTTTTTCGTATTAACAGCAATCACTTCAGTAGTTGAAAACAGGAATGACACGATTACACCTTCTGCATACACTCTACGAAAATACACTTTTTCATTGCTTGGAATACATTGTTTATTTAACACGTGTTAGCTGTAAAGAAGTTTGTAGAGTGTGAAGGTGGAAGGGTTCTTTCCCAACCAGTCTAGATATGGATTTGAATATAAGCGTCAAAAATGCAGTTGAGATGGCTGATAATAAAATTATGCCGAACGGTGTTGTAATTCAGCCTACAGTTCCAATAATAACGCGGTTGAGCCTTACTTTCGAGCGAAATAATAGTTTTAAAAATAACATTAGTAGTAATCCGATTATTCTTTATAGTAGCGATAAATCTATTTTAATATTCCTCCCCCCAAAAAAAATCACAGCCTCTATGAAAAAATTTGTTATAACAAAGAAACTTAATTTATGCTATAAAAGATTTGTATAAATGTTACATCTATGGATTTTAATAATTAATATTTAATACTACTTTCTAGTAAAAATATTAATGTTCCTTTTTTATACTATTTTAAACACAACTGTCGCCGATCTTTTGCCATGTTTATTTATTTTTTGTAATGTGAATGAAAATAGTTCAATGAGAAATATATATATATATATATATATTTTTTACTTGCTCACGAAAAAAGAGAATTCGGGTCGAATTATTAACGATAATAAAAATAAAGTCTAATAAAAATACTATTTTTCTTACTATTTCTAAACTACCATATTTAAGGTATAATTTTATAATTTCATTTTATTTTTCGCCCCTAAATATAAGACAAAAGTTAATTAAAAATTGTAATAATTATGTATTTTTAAAATATTTTTAAATTTCTATAAAATTTGATTTTCTTTATGAAACAAGGGGGCATTTCTCAAATCTATTGTCTACCGTAGAAGATTTTACGTAATTATATAATACCCCCCCCCATGTCCTTGATCCATCCCTGTAGATGTATGCATTATGTCATATAAATAAAATCAGGCGGAATATCAGTTAGCGCATTTAAAGTAGCCGAAATATTTTAAGAAAAAATTATTCATTAAAAAATAGGAAGTTAGATTCAATATTTTTTTCCGTCTTCAGTCAATGAACTATTCAATAACCCTTCTTTTATCTTTTGTCGGCTGTGAGGCTTATATTTTAGCTACATTTAAGGTAGATATATAATACACCGAAGTAGATGTAATAAAGTTAAAGTGATGAAATAGAAAAATCTGACAGAACAAAAAAGATATTTTTGTATTTTCCTCATTTGAGGGACAGACTGGGTCACTTTGTATATTTCTGTGGAATGCGTATTTAACCTGCAAACTGTTTATTAGACGCGTACGTGCCAACGTTTCCGCTGCCTAGCGTCTGAACATACCCATCTGCTGTCGCGCATGATACATCCTTTTAATAATACTTTTCTTCTTTTCTCTCACACTGCGAAATATCTTTAGGCCTTCTGAATCTACTTGTTCCTGCGGGTTTTTCTTGTTACCAGTTGTTTTAACAATAAATATATAAAAATCTTTTATTCGTCTTAAACTGTTTATCTAGTTCTAAATTCGATATGAATTCCAAACTGCTGGCTACCCCCTTTAAAATCAACACTACATTATTGTTTCCAGATCTACTCTTCTAGCTAATCACCAATTAAAACACTTGATGCTATTTTCTTTATCTTAGGATTATATATCGCAACCCTCATTGAAAGTTCTTGCGTTTCTGCATGAATTCCTCTAATTCCTTACCTATTCTTATAACTCGCCGGTGCCATCGCAAGTCAAATCTTCCTCTGACAACGCGAATATTCCTAAGCCGTGTTTTTGTGATTATCCTATTATTTACTTAATAACTTTGTTGGTAACGGTGAAATGCAGCATTCAAGTTTTCACGCTTCTTCTCTACCAGCGTGCAGAATTATTTTTAGTAGAGGTAGACTTGCTGCTCGCAAATGGTGGTATCCTGCACACCGTCTGCAGATATGACGCACTACGCTGCTGAGAAAATCAACACTTACCTGGACTCGGTATTTATCAACACGCATGCTTCAAAAGAGAGTCTCTGCTTTACCTTATCTCCAACCGTATGCGTTTATGAATTGATAGTGTCATCGCTTTAACAGTTCCCAATCAAAATTGCTATATATGTTATGGTCTTATTGCCTGTGCTTACTAGCAGATTATACAGATAGAAGCGTAATTCTTAGTATTCTTAGCTTTCCGCAAAATCTGTTTCATCTCAACATAGCAACGATATCTCGGGGACTACGGTTAATCACACGGTTAAACTTCTTGCCAGATGTCAGGTTTTACCGATACTTAGTTGGGTGAGTATGAATGGGTGGATCTGGCGACTGTAGCCTTACGCTTTCTACTAGCAACTCCACCGTTTTATCAGTTGAAGGCGTTCTAGTACGAGCATTTGAAGAATGATTATTTTTAGACAAATAATCTGCCGCTTGAAATTTTGAAAAAAACTTCTACCGGTTCAGGCATTGCAATGAACAAATTACACACGGCGGGTAAATAATATCAAATACATTAAAATAAACAAAAAAATAAACAAAAAAACAAACAAAACATTACTGATGTAGAATTATAAAACAAAACGATGCAATGAAAAACAATTATGAAAATACGATTTCATCGAAAAATATCAAACTGTCGAACGAAAAATTTAAACCGCACATCATGTCAGCGTTAAATTAAAATAAAGATGATACATTTGTCAGTGAGATTGATCTAGTTAGTTTCATTAGAATGGTTTTCAAGATATAAGAGAATTTTTCGTTTTTTTAAAATTTTATTTACATTGGCACTGGTCGCTAAAAAAAATGGCGTTACGAAACCGAATAATTCGGCACTGGAAAACGGTAAATGCGTAAAATTATGTAAAATGTTCCGTTGCAGATCGGCGAATTTTTAGTTTATCATTATTTTAAAGAGGGATAATGTCTTTTTTTGCATTGAAATTATTTGCTTTTCGTATTAAATGCGATGAACTGCTTTAATTACGGTTTGTTGACCGAAATCAAAGAAAAGAAAGCATAAAAATTCACAGTGTCGATCTTGCCACTAACGAAATATTTGCTTTAACGAACAATTTACAATTATTTCGGCTTCACTTCTGCCGATAACACATCATAGGCGCATAATTATAGTATACATTTGTTTTTTAATTCCCGAAAAAATTAACAGTCAACGATTTGAGTAATAATTGAATTTTCTTGAACCGTTACACTTCCATTAAACATTTTGTGCGTTGAAGTGGCGAGTTGATTTGTTTTCTACTACGCTATTAGGGGGGGAAGTTGATAAAAAATTTTTGAATAAAAATTACCGTAGAAATCTTCAAGGAGTTAAAAAAATTAAAATGCTTTTCCGATGTTTCTTATTAAAACAGAGCTACATACTTCGTGTTTAACAACCAACGCTGCCAAGATAGCCGAACAGGTTTTTATTTTTTAAGGTGGAACTAATGCACGGGGATATAACCTATTTTTCTTGATTTTGGCCGATTACATAATTCGTTATTTATAACTCGGTATCTTGGCTGAGAAGCGGGCGACGATTGGCACACAGGAGAAACCAGTTTTGAAAAGATGATGCTGATGAGTAGCTTTATTTCGAGACTGAAGTTAAAATTTTGTAGTTTGTACAAATGTATATATAATATATATATATATACAACAGTATAAAATCGATGTGAAGTGAAAAATAGAGTTAGGAATGTTGCCGGTACAGTTTTTGATTGCATTTATAAAAAAATTAAAACTGACGTTCCGCATTTAACTAGTTTTACTGAGTTGAGGAAGAAACTTCTCAAAATAATAACTAATATATATGCAGAAATCGTAAACTTAAATTCAGAAAATGTTTTCTTTTTTTTTTTTTTTTCGTGAAAAATACTTCGGTTGATGATAGAAAAACTTTTTGTAATGGTTTAAACTATTAATGCGGA